>VWZY01006119.1:125-17735 GCA_013399075.1 Chloroceryle aenea | reverse complement strand
CCCATTGACCCAGCCTGTCCAGGTCCCTCTGCAGCTACTTCTGACCCTCCAGGGTTATCGACACTGCTCCCCAACTTGGGGTCACCTGCAAAGTTACTAAGGGTAGACACAATCCCCTCATCTAGGTCATCAGTAAAGATGTTGAATAGAACTGGGCCCAGTACCCAACCCTGGGGGACACCACCGCTCACCGGACGCCACCAGGATGTGGCTCCATTCGCAACCAGTCTCTGCGCCCGGTCGTCCGGCCAGTTTTTAACCCAGCAAGGGGTGCAGTTGCCCAAGCCAGGGGCTGCCAGCTTTTCCAGGAGGAGGCTGTAGGAGACAGTGTCTAATGCTCTGCTGAAGTCTCGGTAGACCACATCCACAGCCTTCCCCTCATCTACCACAAGGGTACCAGTTGTTCTACCAGTTGATCCTAACTGCATAGCACAGATCCTTCCAGAAAAACACCTGAGAGTTTACAAAGATTACTCGATTATTATACATCAATAAATAAATGATAACATTTACTACTGCAGGACTTGGAAAAACACTAACCAAAATAATTTCTATATTTTTTTTCTTCTTCTTTTTAACATATTGACAAAATGAACTCTTGAGTTAATTATCGCTTCCAATACATACCACAACTCCAAATTGTTCTGGCTCAGCAAGATCATCATATTCATCCTTTAATTCAGCTAAGGCATTGAGTTCTTTCTGCTCAGGAAGATTCTTCACTAGGTTCTAAAACAAACAAGGCATTATATTAAATTTGTTACATTAAACTAGCTGAGATCTTAAAATAACACACTTAAAATACCACAACATGGAAATGCGTGAGGAAATTATGGGAAGCTTATTTTATTTACACAGCTTTAACACTATATAAACATCAAATCAAATCAGCAATTATTTAATACAGACATCAGCATCTCTGTTACAGTCTCCAATTTGAAGACTGTTTTCTCAGTATTAAAAAGTTAGACAAAACTCCTTGATGCCATCAGGCCTTGAAGATTTATACTCTATCTATAATCTCTTTCTTCCCCTCATGATTGCATCTTTCTCATGAAATAATCATCCAGAAATAACTGGTAAACTACCTAAAAAAGGTAAAATTAAAATCTTTAGACATTAAAAACTGCACAGGTTTCCCTTAAGAACACCATACCCAAGGAAAGAGCAGTATCTCAGAAGTGTCTTCTGGACGGCAAATATACTGGAACTTAGCAAAAATTAGAACTTACTTGAAATTTTATCCAGGCCCCCAAAGAAAATGGTATGATTTATTCTATGATCTTAACATCTCAAAATAGAGATATGGTAAATGTAGAAAATATTTATATTACAGCTGAAGAATACCTTGATAGTCGTTAAAAGTTGAGATTGTATCTAAATATTTATATATATGTTAGCTGAAAACAAAAGAATGATGTAATTCTTCAAGGAAAAATGTGTATCATTGCATTCAAGTAAGCAAACAGGAGTCAACAGTCACTTTTTGTTCAAAAAGGTTCATAAACCTTGAGATCAAAAATTGTATTAAATTATTACTAGCTGATCTGATTACACAATTGCTGTCCACACAGTGAGGGTGGTGGCCTTTACTTCATTTCCAATCTCCATTAACCACCTTTGTTCATAGTAAAGACTTATGACAGGAAAAATTAAGAAACCAAAATAGGATAGTATTTTGGGTACTGGATATGGGATGAAAAACACTGCAGCAGCTTGGAGACAAGCCTAACTAATTTCAAAGGGCACTAAGTTATGGGCAAGCCACTGAAGAAATCAAAAGGACTAAGTTGGAGACACATGCCTAAAGAAGAGGGGCAGAGATACCTTCAGATGTAGATCAACAGGGCCCCTGCTTTCCCACTGTGGCACTTAAAAGTTTTCTTTTTTTTAAGGGTTATGTGTGTGTGTGTAATTGCCTAACCACATAATAAATGGGCCAAAGAAGTAGACTACTTTTATTAGTAGTACCTTTTGAAAATTCAACACAAGATTCACCCAGCACCACAGTGCAATGATCCCTGTCCCAAATAACTATCTAACTAATAAAAAGTCTTCACACTGAAATCTTTTTTTCTTCTACACAAACACAAGAGGATCCCAGGGTATTCAAGAGAAAAAAGGTAAATCCATGTTCTTCAATAAGAAGCTCCTACTTTATGAAACCACTTGCTGAAACTTAAGTAAATGATAGAAGAACCATCAGGTTTAGACATTTACTTCCAATAAAACATCCATGGAATTGCAATTCTATAGGATTTTAAGCACAACACAGATTTTGATAAGATAAGGTAATGTGTTACAGTTTAAAAAAAAAATTATTATTTTTTTTTTTACTTTTTGCAACACTAGCCACAGAAGCAAAACATGTCAGAATGTGTGCCTTCAACTTAGGTTATTAGCACATTAAGTCCTTCTCCCTTCCCATCAGGACTGTAGACTGCTATGCATTCCCATCAGATATGATGAAAAGAGAAGGGACATGCACACTGACACGATCAGAGAACCAATAATGACTGGTTAGGTTTATGTCACAAAAAAAAAAAAGTAGATCGCATAATCAAATCCTTGTCAGTACTTTAGGGAACAGTTTCATAAACCCACATCATGATAAATACATTAAGTAAAAACAAGGTAAATAAAAATGGTTTACATGAACATAAAAAGAAGTAGAAATCTAAGGCTGGCATTAAGAGGCTGAAACTATCACTCACTGTCACAATGACCTGAATTCTGCTAAGCAGTGTTTGTCAACCATGTTTACAGTAACTCAGTTTCTCAAAGACCCTGGGAATTGAGAGCATTTTCTCCTAGAGTATTTTCCTCAAGGAAGAGTTACAACAGTATATAGTCTACCACGTATTCAAACTGATTAATCCATTTAATTTTGGTAAGTATTAAATCATAAGTTTGAAAAGCAGCAAGAAATGGTACTTCAGAAGCATAACTGGAAAAGCACTATTCTATATGCTTAGTTATGCTATACCCATTTAGCTTTCACCACTTTGATACATAGAACAAAGCAGCTTCTGCATGTGCATTTTTATAACGTACAAGTTTTCCTAAGCATGAAAGAAAGCAAGGTTTGCTTTGTAAATTAGTTAATAACTCAGTTGGAAGATTAGAATAAAAATAAACCAGAATAGACTGAACATGTGATAGATGATGCAGCCCATTTACCCCAGCACATTTGTAAAGATATCTTTAGAAACACAGAAGGAATCTCTTCTGAGTTATCAGCTAAATTTCACTGCTATTAGATACAACTCTGTCACACCATTCCCTTCAGAAATGGACAAAGCTCCAAAGACACAGGGGTTTGAAGATTACAGGCAGTTGAGTTTCTGAATAGTTGCATTCATGATGAATTCATATACATTTGTTCTGGTGTAAATGTTGCCTTTTACTTAGGCAACTTCATTTGTCTCCCCAGTGCTTATGCACATCACCCTTCTCATCACCCATGTAGTCATATCCCCTCTCAGCTATTTATACTGCTAAGCTAATCAAGCCAATCTTTTTCCAGCTTCCTTCTGTAGACTCTTTCTCAACCATCTTAAGTAGTTTTTAAGTTCAGAGTCTTAATTAATTTTTAAGACATGTTCTGAGTATTTGAGATACGGTCTTAGAAGTACATCACTCAAAGGCATATTACCCTCTCTACTGGAAATACTTGACCTGATGCACCTTGCTATCACATTTGCCTTTGTTATGGTATACTGGGACTGACTGGGATGAAGGTCATTTTCTTCATAGCAGCCCATACGGTGCCGTTTTGACTCTTGACCAAAACTCTGTTGATAACACACCAATGTTTTAGCTACTATTAAGCAGCGCTTGTGCAGCAGAGACTGGTAAATGCTTGGCTTTGAAACAAAAAACAACTAAGAATTACCAGAGATTTCCTTTTGAAAGGCAAATTTCATGAAGTGAGAGATTTCAAAGGACTTTTGCTTACAGGGACTTCTAAAGACAGTTTTACTGGTACAACCATATTAAAAAGTAGAAGTGAAATAAACAAAAGAATAAATACAACTGATGAACACTTGTAGCTGATATCCAGGAAACTCCACAGTATTCTAACTCTGGAATTTTTATACCTTTACAGCATTTTTACATGGAAAACAAGCTATGGACAAAACCAGAGATACTTTCACATACCTGAATCAAGGCTTCACTCAGCTTCTTTTCATCAACCTCTAAAATCATATTTTTTATTTCCTCATAAGGCAAACGGAAAGAACCCAAAAATATTGCTGTAATTCAGTAATAAACAGTTAGAATCATAAAGATCAAGATAGATATAAGGAGGTAAACTTCATTTTTAGCAACAGAAAAATTGTAACTTGATTCTATGTAAATGATATTTGATTCTTGTGAATCCAGATATTCACAATTAAGGTTTCTATATAAAAGAAACACTAGATGAGGCACATTACTGCAGTTTGACTTACAATGAATTTCATTTCTAAGTAATGAAAGTATAACAACACTTAACTGTTAATTAGCCTCAGTTGTTCCCTAGCAGTGTTACAAATCTCTAGCAATAAAGTCCTGTTTTTATGAATGGGAACATCTTCATTACTACTTAAACAGGCATATTCAGCCACTTAGAATACTTTACCTATTATTCTTTGCTTTCATAACCATGTATGAATAGCACTGAAAATTGGCTGAATGATATTTACATGACGTCCTAGAAAAAAATTCACTGTCAAAAGGATAATAAAGGGCTGGGCAAAAAAAGTATATTAACTATTTTTAGAGTCACTTATGCAAGAGACAATGTATATTGTATACCCTTCAAAGATTTCTCAAAGGGATTTGATCTTAGGATGTTATACTGTTTCAGCAGAGCCTGATTCAATAAACTCTAAAGTATTCCTAACACAGATGGATTAGCATGCCATTTTCATCAAGTATTCTTTATACAACTTAACTACTATGGCTGATTTTAAAAATGTGAAGTTTTATATCACTTGTGTCATAGTTCATTTTCTGCTTAAGAAAACGTGCTCATGGATGTGGCAATAAACAATGCACAGATTTGGTTTTACACACTTCATTTGCCACGGGCATAGTTGGACTAGTGACATTTTCTGGTATTTCTAATTCAAATTTAAAAAATCTACTACTCTTAATGATTGATTGCCCTCCATAATTAAAGAGAGAAGAAGAAAACCAACCCACACCACCGCACACAGAGGTAGGGCTGTTTTCCTTACACTTTACAGTATTAGCACTACCACCTAAATTACCCTGTTTCTTAATTTTTTCTCTTTAAAAGTCTAACCTCCATCAAGCTCTACTTCTCTATTGCTCTAATAAGAAATAATTATTAGGAATGGCCTCTGAACCCCAACCTACAAAACCTACCAACACTGCCCCTTCCCTGAACCAGTGATTATCATTTAATTATACTTCCAGTCTAAAGCAATTAATGAATCAACTTTTTCTTTAAAAAAAAAAAATCAGTTCATTAACATTTGAGTCTACACCATTTTAGTTTAAGCCTTCCCAAGACGTAGAGTGAATTCAAATCATATTCACATCAAACACTTCTGAACTTAGAGTCTCATTCCCATCAGCCACTTTTTAGGAAAAGAACACTCCACATCTAAACAAAATAAGAACAGGTAAGAGCAGTCATGTGTGTCCATCTAAATTAGATATGCATCTAATGTATTTCACATCACTTACATAAATTTTGTGCACTTTTTCCATCCAAAATTCTTAATTCCTTTATCTTTTTCTTTGACTGAACTGATTTCTTTTCTTCTGATTCTTCTACTGGCTTTTTAGCTGGAAAAAAAAAGTATTTATTAAATTCTGATTCATTATTACAACTCTTCCATCTTAACAGACTAACAGCAACTCTGCTAGACATCCCTAATAATGCATCCATTAGAATCAGTTCAAGGCAAAATGAACACACTGCCTCAACGTGCTGCGAAATAGCCAAAGAAACAAAGCAAATATACAAAATTAGGAGGAACATGAAATGAAAACGTTAATACGACAATAAGCAATTTTCCTATGCACTATCAAATTATATTTATACATTTTAACCCACAAAACATTATCTTCAGCTCCAGTTTATTCCTAGCACTTTTAAAAATACAGGGAGTTTGTGTTACCTCAAAGCACATGAGTGCCCTCTACTGAAATATTAATAACCAAAATATAATTTGAAGTTCTTCATTCAAAACAGTAAGAGAACTCATTTGAGACTGACTACAGTGCACAAAAGTAGGGTTTTTAATAATTACTTCTCTTGTCACTGGTAAAGATCGAAACCAAGTAAGACAATAGCACAGACCTGAAACTGCTGTGTTTCTTATTAGCAAGGATGAGTAGCCTTATATTCAGTACTTATAATTATACAGAAAGTAACACGGTATTGAAATATTTAAAACATACATTGACTTTTTTGCATGATTTAACATACTTAATTTTCACCAAATTTTCTTAAAATTAAGTGAACTCATTAGCAAGGACTTTTAAAATATCACATAACATTTTTGGCACTGAAGGAATAAAAGCTTAATGTGTTTAACATCAATTAAACTTAAAATGTTCATTAAGTCATTCAAAACTAACTGAAAAACCTAAAAATCAAATTAAGAGGAAGTTTTAAGTAGACTAAGTATTCCTTTCTTCTCTAAGCAGTGGTTTTTGCTCTGCTAATTTCATGAGCATGGGTTTCATTATGGGTATCTCCTAAGAATATATGTTAATTTTTAGTGTCAAGAGTAACAACAAAGCCTCAGATTCAACCACTGGAAAAAAAACCCCAAACAAACAAACAAACAAACAGAACCAAGAAAACAGTTACTTTCTCCCCATATACATTACCACTAGGAAAACATCTGGCATAGACGAATTCTACTGGGTTTATACCACTTGAATAATTAGTTTACCTTGGGCATTCTCACACCGGTGTTAACTAAGCTAATACACCATAGTTCCCCAGCTACCTCCAAGAATTCCAAAGCAGAAAAAGACAAGCAGAAAAGATTTTTTGACAACAGTACAGCACTTGCCCTGCCATTATTCTGCAAGTCTAACTACATAATATCACCAGCTTGCTTTGTACTTGTATAAGGACAGAGCTACAAGTCAACCTGGTAACACCCAGATACTACTCAAAATTCCCACCAGCACTGACTCTCTAACTACAATGAACTGTGGTTTGAAATCCTGAAATGGCACTCCAGGAAATAATTACACCCTCATCACTAATTATTCTCAATTAAAGGAGGAAATAAAACCAGGTGCACAACAAAACAAACAAAAAACACCCAAGAGTTAAAAATTACTTATCCCATCGGAAGGCAGTAAAGTTCTGCTATAGAACCAGAAACTATTGAAAAGCTTTCAATATTTGTGTCTGCTGGGACACATGTGAGCAATGACTCAAGAAGATGAGTGACCTATTCCAAACTTCATCTACCTAAGAATTAAACTCTCTAAATTTCCATGTAAGATTGGGTCTTTAAAGTATGAAACAACACACACCCTCACAATCCACTCAAAGAGTAATTGGCACTTGAACACTAAAGACAAACCTGTTCTGTAACCAGCTAAGATAATACTCATTTCCATGTGTAGAAGTAACAAAACCATTAAGCACTGAAAGGAAACAAGAGAAACATAAATATTTTAGTACCAAATGTCACCTCACATAAAGGTAACTTTTTTCCTACAGTGGTAATTCACAGACACACTTGGCCAGACATAGCAGGTGAGAGAATCACCTTTGCAAACAGGATTCAAGGGCAAAGGTGTTCAATGAGCTCAACAAAAAACACGTATTGAGTTAGCCGGCCGCAACAGGATCAAAAGGAGGAAAAGTGGCTTTGGAGATCAGGTTTTTAAGTATACAGTATTTTATAGAATGAGACACACAGAAGGTGGGCTGAGTCAGAACTCAGAACAGTAACTCTGCCCTTACAGGTCAAACAGCCAGTTTTTATTATTATCCCTCCTCACCTGGTTCCAGGTTGGGTACCTCTAGTGGTTGTGACACTGGTAGCTACATTTAGAACATGAGAGACCAAACATTCTTAAGTTTTATAATAAGCAATGGCTACTAATTAAGCCTGAGAGGCTGTAACACCATCACTTAACAAACCATCCATTTTATAAATATTCAACATCCGGGTTAGATTAAAAATTATCCATTTGGAAAAGACTAGAGTAGATGTTACTTCCAAGGGTTCTTTTCTTTACAAGCATGAGACTTCAAAGACTTCTAGTTAGCTTTATGTCAATTCACAAAAAAAGAAAAAAAAAATCAAGAAATACTAGAACCAGATGCTTCTATGCCTGCATCAAAGTCACAATATAACATCCCCACCAACCTTAGACGCACAGGCAGAAATTAGTGTTTCTAGACTAGAACTTCTCCAACACAGTTTGGCCCATGCCTAAGATTAACATTAAGCATCACAGAGCAATCAAAAACTATGCTCTTCTCTCTTTTGTTAGCGGCTCTCTCCCTTGATCCCATCATCCATTTCAGCAGTGAATCAACTGAGACAGGACCATGGATACAGAACTTTAATACATAATTAAATGAATAAAAAAACTACTTGAAACATCTCACAACCATTATACTACTGCTGACCAACCTCCCATCCCTTTTCAGGTACTCTCGTCACAGCTGCCTGTTTAAAGATGAGACATGCTTTTTGGTTTCATGCCACAGATCCAGAGGGAGAGAGGAAAAAAAGTATTTTATAGTAGTCCATACAGGGTAGCTTAAAAAAACAGGATGAAGAATCTGTCTGAAAGCTAAAGAATCTGTATTACTTGATACAGGCCTTGCAGTTTGGTGTTGATTATTCATTAGAGCACTTTGATAGTGGCACTGGCTTACATCTTCATTCAACATCTACCTTTTTTTTTTTTTCCAAACCAACAAGTCTTACAAACAGTACCTAAGCTACTGACAGTCATACCTGGGTTTCCATCACGAAGACAAAACACTGTAGCAGGGAGGAAATTTCCCTACATTCTGACCATGACTGGTTAAGCTATAGGACACTGAAAGAAACAGGTCAGCTTTCCACGTCTGAAGCTTTATTCCACAGGGTCTGTTCTCACACTCAACTCCTTGCTGAGCCTGCCATCCACCTCCAAGTACCCTGCTTCAGTTTGCCTCTCTTGTTTCAGAGCACATGACAAGCTTTATTCCAGATTAAATAATGCTTCATCCAAATTCAGCCTCCAAATTCATGGCTCACCTCTAGAACATACTCGCTCATCAAGCTTACGTCAGTCCTCCACTGCATGAACAGGTCCTGGAATGATGGCAGAATCTGCCAGGAGAGGTTAAGCCTATCCAGGGACTCTAGCAAGTCACTCTTGGAAAAAGTGACAGATATCTCCTTCACAAGTTCTCAGTAGAAGAGTCTAGAAGATCAAATACTTCCTCACCACAAGAAAGAAGCATGTGCACTTGCAGAGTAGAATTCAGACTCCAAAGGGCCTGACAGGTTGTGCTCTTGTATTTCAGACCATCATGCCTGTGGTTAACAGACAATGCTAATGCACTTCTCCTATGTTGATGCAAAGCATTTTTAAATCCCCTACCCTACATCACTGGTTTTATTCTTTAAAGTTAATCCCTTTTCACACAAATGTATGTAGATTCATATTTGGAACACATACACGCACGCACACAGACATATATGAATGGATTTCTTTGTTTTGAAGAAATGGATAAAATTACACATTGAAATGACAAAATAGCCACTAATGCTTAACTACCTCACACCAGTTACACCTATAGAATGTTTTGGTTTCGTTTACTTTTCCTTTTACCTCAAGCAGATCAGAGAGGGAAAGAAAAAGGGAGTCAAAGTGATAAAGCAGAAAGAGAAGAGGCAGTTCTCACCTAGGTAGAACAACTTTTTCAAGGACCAGAAAATACAGATCTAAACACCCACATTACATAACCTACCTTTTTTGTTGTTGTTGTTTGCCTTCTTTAAATTTAGATTAGAGGTCTATTTTGTTAGTAACAACATATTTGTTTATCAGTGTTGGAGAAAAAAGCTGATGCAACATGCTGCAAGGGATTGTTTTCTGTTCATCTCACATTACCCAACGCACGTGCAGCTCGTGTGTACCTTTAGTGATACCTTCAGCTGGGAACTGATTTAATCCCACAGAAAGTGCACTGCTTGAAACCCCTTTAGGGTCTAAAGAAAATTACAACACTAAACAAAATGTTATCCAAGTTTGAAACATATTAAGCAAGAGTAATGATAAGCATGGTAAAGGACATACACAAGCATGTTAAAATACTTTGGAGACGTAATTAAGGAAAAAAAAATCCACCATCAATACTTTTGTACTTCTGGAAGAAAAAAAAGAGTAAGCACACATGGCTCTGGCAAATTACCATTCTACACCTGTTCATTAATTTAGGCACTGAACAGCATTAAAAGTCATCCTGACAAATTTTTAGAAATACATACAATTTTATTGAATGGTATTGGAGCTCTTAAAGCATTTTACTCTGAGCTGAAATGTCCAGTTCATATTAAACTCCTCCTTTCTTTTTTAAAATAAGCAGTGAATACTTTTAACAAAGAATTAACAGCAAAAACTGTCAGTCATGAATACAGTGAAAATTGAAGGGTGATAAGAAGTACATCAAATCACAGTGTGGAGAAAGCAGAGATTGAGGTGAACTTCAGCCTACCTGAACCTGAGCCTTAATATCCAATTCCTAGCATGTCTGCACCCACAGTGAGCAAACACCCTTGTATTGTCATAGGCAATAATTGAGTCATTTCATGTTATTTCCATCTCGCAAGTGGCTGCCAATTGCATTTACTAATATCTGGCTGCAGAAGGAAACATACAAAGAAAAAATTGCTCTCTTACTCCCTTTGTCTGAATGATCTACAGCTAGTACAGGACAAAAAAATAAGGGTACATAGAGTTGCAAGGGATGTAAACTACACATAAGAGTATACCTGAAGAGCTGAAACTTAATTACACTGAGAAGTTCACTTAAAAAAAATCAAACAAACAAACACCCCCCCATGTGTTATGACTTGCTAGAAAAATGAAGCAAGCTAGGATACTTTGTAGCACAAAAATTCAGTAAATTCAACTGCAACATAATAAAACTTCTTCAATCCCAGCTAAATTGATGATATTGGGAAACAAATGATTTTTTGTTTTCCTGTATTTCTGTTTTCTATTGCTGTGTTGCTTCTAGAGGCACCCAAAAATAGAAATACAAGTCAAAGAAAGGGGGAGAGCGAGGAAAGTCAAAATCATGTAGTCTTCAATTTACACTTGTTCTCTTCCCTCACCAATACACCAACACATTTGTGCAGCCAAATAATTTCCACACTCAAATGAAACAGTGCAGCATTTCACATAGGTTAGGCCTACTACATTCACCACTGGTTTCAGTAAAGCAGATAAAACATGACCAATCCCGTGTTCCAGACAGCAGAATGAACTCTGGCAGGTTCATTCCATCAGAGAGCCAAACTGTGTTAATAACCTGTTGGTCATCAAGAAATGAAACCATGTCCAGAATCGTCCTGAACAAGCAGGTCCTTGACAATGGCAACTAGTCAAAAAACAACAGTGCCAGCTAAATGGACCACTGACCAAGGAGGTGTTCTGTAGCCAATCCTATAACTAATGAAATTAGAGAACATTCAAAAGGATCCCAGGTGACACTCTGGGAGATGCCATTAATCTGTGGCACAGCTGAAGCCACAACTTCTCTCCTGGACCACATCATCCCTCCTGCAGAACAGGTATGTCCCACACTTAATAGACTGCATAGACTGAGATTGAAGGGGTCTGCTATCCGAATTCAGTTTTAGTCTCCACACTGTCATTTGGTCTGAAAACTCTGACAAATAGCAAACCATTTCCCTATATACCTAGAGATAAATGCAAGAGCATTACCAGATGCTAGTGATGCCCTCTTCTCAATTAAGTCAGCAGCTGCATGATCTCATGTTTATTCCCAATGCCACCTGGCATTTTTCAGTTCACCTAAAAAAGTCACTCAGTTATCAATCCTGAAGTAAAATTAAGCACTCCTGCTGTCACTCTGTCTTTCTGCAATCAGAAAAGCTAAATACCTGGTACAGCATTAAAAAAAGTTTTGTTACAAAGCAAGCAATTGATCTGAAAGTGGATCTTAGTTTGAGCTCTCAAGATTAAAAAATAGAACTGAGAGAGGGGGAAAAAACCAAACATGGAACCTCTTGCAATCTTGTATGGTTTTTGCCTAATTAATGTAATCAAGCTGAAGGAAATGACATCAACCCAACAGATTATGCTCTGTGGAAGAAATAACAAATTCATAACTTAGTTTTACAAATTACTTCTATCAAAAAAATAGCAGGGGATCTACATTCCTGTTATTTGTTTAGATAATACAATTTATTTTTGTTATCTTTGACCACCACACTTAGTGACTACATGAACTATTTCTTATTCTATTAAAATTGCCCTAAAATGATTGCACCTTGACTAATTTTCAAGTGCTATTTGAAAATCTACATTAGGAACTTGGGCAGTGGAGTTGTACAGTCAAAGTGTACTCAGCCACTCCATACTGCAGATGCTTTCAGCTTTCTACCAACAGTTTGAAATAAAGTTGATTTCTGGACCACAAAATTTATTTCAAAACGAAACAAGAAATAAACCCCCACCAAACAGCACTGATTTAGCCCCCTTCTATTTACCCTGCCAAAGACCAATACAAATATGTTGCTTTTGCTGAAAGACAGGAAGCAAATATTAACAAACAGGCATACAAACAGGCACAGTAATACCTGCACGTACTCCTTCTGAACGTTACAAATCAAACAACAGCAGACAGACAATGATTCAACTGAAAATATCCTCAATGGGGCTACGTAACGGTCTTGTGCGATGCGCTGTCAAAAGCTGGAATAAAAGCCAGTAGCCTTCTCCATCAACTCTTCCCTCTCCTTCCCTCCATGAACATTTACGTGGATGAAAGCCTCAGGACTGGTCACCCCATCTCTCCCTCTGCCATGGCTTCAACATCTGCACCGCTTAATGTGAACATGCTGAGTTTTGCTCCAAAGAGATGCTTGTCCTTGGTGGGTTTTCCTGGGCACTGAGTCATTCCATGTCTCTGCTGTCTATATATTAGTGCCTGACTAATGACCAAAAAGATCAAGCAATCCATTTTCCAAGATGGTAAGTTTTTATGTGGGTCAGAGAAGACATTTGCCTATAAAAATAAAATGCTGCCTATAACAGTATTTCTAAATTAGACAGTTGAATGGCCCAGTTATATTTTTTCCTCTGATAGCAGGTCATCATCACCTCAGAACTGCATGATAAGAGAATCTGGAAAATAATTATAGATAACTGGTACTCCTGTTACCAATACAACTTGCAAAAGCAAAAGCAAAGCTCTAAGACTTAATAGGAAAAAAAAAATAGTTCCAAAGTAAAATTGTAAAAAAAACCCATTTTATCAAGATTTTAATAAACTCATTTTCTATTATTACCATCAAAAGTCTAGTAAACAAAAATCTTTTAAATGAATAGTTCAACCATTCTTCCCCTTGGTTAGGCTTGTAAAAGGCACATCTTTCCCAATAATGAAACTTAGGAAATCACATTTTCCAAAGGAATTTTAGAAATAATGAAGCTTAAAAAAAAAGATCCTAAGATCCAAAACATAATTTTGTACAGTCAAGTTAAATAGATATCAGTAATTAACAGAGCAGACTAAACTTTTAGTGAAAATTAAATGCTTAACTGATTGCTTATCCTCTTTCACTTTATTTGACCTATCAAGCTCCTGACTAAATATTTGAACATTAAGAAAAATACACATTTCAAATGCACATTCCAGGATCCTCTCCCTTTCTGAAGCATTTCTTTACATCAAGGTTTTAACCAAACATGCAATAAAAGTTGTTTCATTTGTGCACATCTAAATCCCAAACCCGTCAGTCTGTTTACCATCTACTGTAGAACCAATGCAATGTCCATTCCCTTAGTACTTAGGAAATTTGATTTAATCTTTAAGAAAAGGAATTTTATTTCCCCATTAATGTGGACTTTAAAAAAATAATGCTGCTAATTGACTGGTATTTGTTGTTTTATTAAGCAGAACTCAAAAGGAGGCATGCACAGGCCTCAGGTTCAAAGCATAACTTCACAAGCGAAAAAGACTGCGTCGAAAATAATTGGAAAATAATCTGTCTTAATAGGCTCCATTAATTTCTATAACCAGCAAGCAGTGCCCTGTGATGGTGACTGGCAATCACAGCTTTGAGAGCTGATACATACAAAGAGCAACATTTATCCTCATTTATGAAATACCGAGAGTCACTATTCTATAAACAGGTTTTAAGTTGTGGCCTTATGGTGGACACTACCAAATAAATCATCTTAGTTACACGTCATCTGTAAGTGAAACACCTTTCAACTGCATCACATGTGGGCACAAGTATTTATGCTGCATGTCACTGTCACAAATATAAGCTATTGTAACCTTCACATTAGAATTACTTAAGAGTTTCCACCAGACACACAGGAGGACAGTGACTTGTTTGGAACAGGACCTGCCACAGCACACACTGTCACAGGGAAGACGTATTGCATCCTTCCACCTTACAATCCTTCTGACTAATGATCACTCTAACTAAGGTCATTCCAATAGAGATTCAATATCCTGTGACCCTGAAACGTTTCTGGCCTGCTAATGTAACTCTCCAAAACCCGAAGAGCAATTGAGACATTTGATGATTCCATGCTAAGACAATGAAAATGGTGAGATTTCCACCCTCCCACCCATAACTGGGATAGATCAACCAATGCTAGATAACAATTATCATTCAGCAACGTATTACTGTCTGGCATTTGTATACTGGGTACAAGTTTGGTCTTTCCCTCTGTGGTCTTTGAAAACACAGAGAAATTAAATATAAATTAGCTATCAATGAGACTTGGAATGACAGGAAAAGGAGACAAGAAACCAGGAAAACTAGAAAGCAGCAGGACTGAAACACTGGAAAACTAGACATGTATCTGAAATATGGAGAAGATCAATGCCACTGATTATTTATGCTAAGAGATCATGAGTCCTCTGAAGACAAAACACAATGAAAACTTCATTGTGTATAAAGGTGTGACAAAAAAACACCACAAAAACCTGTCAACTGTTAAAAGTTGGGCAGTATTAAGTTAATCCTGCCTACATACATAAAAGAGAGACATTTAATATATATTAACATACATTTACTCTTTTACCTCAGAATTGTGTCTCAGTCCCCCACTGAAGAGAAAACACTGGGCTCACCCAGACTGAAGACAATCCTATGTGGTTGTGTATGTCATCATTACCTTTTAAGAGGTTTACCTTGAAAAAAACTTTTTGGGGGCCCAAGTATCTCAAAGACTGTTGGAAACAGCCAGGTGCTCCCTGAATGCATGTGCAACGATTATCTGCCTTCGAGACGTGAAAGATAAATCACTTCCACATTACAGGATTAGTCTTAGGGGACCTATCAGGGTACTAAATTAAGCCATTTGCATTGTAGCAGACTAAAAATAGTCCAGAAATACACAGCTACCAGTCTCCCACCTCTACCAGGAGAGTCAGGTTTCACTATTCACCTCAACATATTTTAAGCATATACATGTACAGAACCCACAGTATATTCTAAATTTAGCAGGTGTACTCTATGCTCTGCTAACCTTTATATCACCAACATAAACAAAATCCAGCTAAAATGATTCGTTTTAGAAGGTGGAATCTCAGTGTTAATGATCCAAATGTTTTAAATGCAAAACCAAAAAATGTCAAAAAGGAAAATCTCAAGACTTAGTCCATTATTATGAATATATTACTGTTCAGAATACAGAGAATTTACATATAATTCCACATTGACTTACAAAAATCAGCCAGTTTACCATGTGGACTTTTTGCTTTTAGAATGATTTTCAGCCATACATTTCTTATTCACCTGTCTATTACATTGGGAAGTTTTCATGCCATAGTATTCAAGAATAATTAGATTCCCAAGATACATTAAAAAAAAAAGACGACATATGAAAGAATCAAGTTTCAGAGAAGTTTCAGTTTCTTACAACTGCACAAGACACACAACACTTAAAATATACACAAAACTGTAATTTCAACTCTACATCCTTTAGAGATCATTAACAAGTAATTCAATAACAAAATCATCAGCTTCTTAATGCATATGATCTAGTATTTTTAACTCCTCAGTGAATTCAGAAATTTAATACCATGACTGTTAATTCTTAACCCTTTATATAGCTTTTTAATGTCTCTTTCTCTGAAGAACCTTTAGTCATCTAGATAACAGATCTGTCCTTATTCTATGTATATATGGCAGAAATTCTTGAGATGGCAAATACTCTGCACAGTGCATCTCCTAAGAACATTACAGTTGAAACAACTATAAATCAGAAGTTGTAATCTCAAAAGCAGATGAGGAATATGTATTTTGGATTGGTCAACAATAAAGGAAGAAAACCCAGTTGTGCACATAAAACCGAGAGGCACGGCGAGGAGAGGAGAGGAGAACATCTATTGTAAATATGACATCATGGCAAGTCAGCGTGATATGTAACTGGAACTAGGCCACGGGTGAGAGCACATTTTGACAGTTTACACTTATAAAAAAACCCCAACACATTGTATTTTGTATAAGAGAAATGTGAGAGAAAGTACATTTAGGAAGCAATGTAGTATGTACTGGCTATGGTTCTGCTGAAAGATGGAGGGAACATCTCTGTAATACAGACTTCAAAGAATTATGCTACAAGTAAGGCCATAAATTTTGCTTATAACTACATCTTTGTTTACAGTGGGTTTTTATTTATTTAAACAAATACACTGTTATTCCTGGAACTCTGCTGGAAGCTTTCAGGATATTAAAATATAGGTGCATAGCCTGTTTAATAGTCAGCACAAACTTTTCTGGTAAGTACCTGATCTGTTTTCCTTCCTTTCCTCCACTTTATTTTTTCCTCCCACCTTCACTTGGGTCACAAATTCACAGCCCACTGCATGGCTTCACTTCAGATGAAGGACCTGCATTTCAACACTCAGGCATCTAGTAGTAACCAGACTGAGCTTCCTTTATGGATACTGAGAACATTTACAAACATACCTACAGCTACAATTAACACATCAGAAATCAGAAGACATGGTTTAAAAACCATCCTACATAGAATTACAGAACACAGACCTAGAGTGACAAGTGACTGACCTCCAACTCATTCTCAGTGTATTTTATGAACATCTATAGGTGGTAATTCTTACACATGTGGTGGTTTGACCTTGGCTGGACACGAGGGGCCCGCTGAGCTGCTCTATCAATTGCCCCCCTCCTCTCAGCTGGACCAGGGGGAAAGAGAGAAGATGAAGCTTGTGGGCTAAGAGAAAAACAGTTTAATGAAGAAGTAAAGCAATGCCACGCACAGAAGCAAAAGAAAACAAAGTTTTATTCTCCACTTCCCATCAGCAGGTGATGAGTGGCCCCCTTCTGGGAAGTGGGGCTCTAAACACACAGCAGTTGCTCTGGAGGACAAGCTGAT
>VWZY01006118.1:0-47955 GCA_013399075.1 Chloroceryle aenea | reverse complement strand
GTGAAACAAATGGAGTGGGCTTCTCTGCATTAGAGGTCTGTCTCAGCTTATGTTAAAGGAGTCATGTGGACTTTGTCTGCAGAAGGGCTTTTCAGCTTCCAATCTGACAAATTCAGCAAAGATTTGTCTAACCAGCACCGAGAGGGACCGAGGAAAACGTCTGGTGTTGGAGTGCCTAATTTGGGTTTCTGTCTTGGTTTCATTTTCTGGGAGAGGGAACAGCCACGTTGCCTTGTTGGTGTTGGAGTCACAGCCCATTCATCCTGAAAGGATTCGGGTGTTTCTCAAGAGGTTTTGCCTACAGTTGTGGTCAAAAGGCTCTTCCTGCGTGGTGGAAGTTACAGTAAAATTTGTGCTATTTCAGAAGGCTTTGCAAAGACCCTCCTCAGCTAGAAATGCCTTTCTGCTTGCTAGGAAGGGACAAGAAAAGATGCAAATCATTACTTTAAAGGAGACAACAGAAAGGAAGTGGATTTATACTGTTCATCTCTATGATGCTGCTGTTCGGGGGCTATAGTTTGGGAATTGTATAATTTCTGGCCTTTTTTGTAGAGATCTGTGTTTCTGGGGGGAAGAGACAGCCTCCTGTTTTGCCAGCACCCACTGGTTTGGCATTGCTATGGTCTTGCTCCAGAACCATGGGTTCTCAAATAATCATGGCAACAACTAATAATGGTACAGGTCCAGATGTTTATCCTGAGGTTAAAATCACATCAACAATGCAACCGGACATGATTTGTTCTGTCTTCTTCCTCCTAAAGCAAGGACATGTTATGACCAGTCAGGATGGTGAGCGAAGGATGTTCTTAGCTACTCCCTTAACCCATTCAGAGCCCTTTTGCTCATCCCTGTAGCTTCATTTAACAAACTGGGATCAAAGAAATTTGCAAAGCCCTTAGTTCATAAAGCATTTCACAAATCTGAAATAATTGCCTTCTCTAGCAAGTCTTCATATCTGAATTCATGACCTGTAGCAGGTTCATTTTTTTATCATTATTTTTTTTCTCCTTAGCTGCAGTTGAGGTATTACTTAAGAAGCCTGTTGCAGAGTTCTGCAGCAGACTTTATAGAGAGATTTTGGGGGTTAGAAGAAGAAGAAAAAAAATCCCTTCAAATTGTCACTGCCCATTTACAAAAGATGACTGAATTGAAATGTTTTTCCAGAGAGAACATGGCTGGCAGCTGCGTGAGGCTTAATTACTGTTCCTACAATTGACTGTCTGTTTCCATTCTGCGAAGGATTCCTCTTCACACAGACCATCAGGAGAGCAGAATGCAGCAGTAATGCTGCTTTCCCTCCACACCCCTCCCACTGCCCCTGAAAAGTGGGTGCTGTACAGAAAATCATCTTCTTCCCACTTGCATGAAGATCCCCCTCCTTCAAGGTGGTGAGTGGCAGCAACCAGAGACCATCAAGACAAAGAAATGCATTTGTTCATCGCTGGCTCATCCCATGTTTCACCACCAGCTCTTGGGTACTTTTGCATAACCTTTGACTTCTGTGCTTCAGCGTTCCCACTGAGAAGAAGTGGAACAGTTTGTAGTTGAGCAGATGGGGTGGCTTGGAGTCAGTTATGCTGGAAGAATATTTTGAAGACAAATGAACTGTGCAGCTGGGAGAAGACTACGGAAAGGGAGACCTTGAGAACAGGCTGACGTGTTCCCTCCCCTGTGCTAAAGCTGTGCATCCCTCTTTCTGTCAGAGGGGTAGTTCTTTCAGATTTGAGAACAAACAGAAAGTTCCATTTATTTTAACTTTTTTTTTGGGGTGGGGGAGGAGCAGGGAGAGGGGTGTTTGTTTTTTAATAGAGATGAATTTTAAAAATACTCTGCAAATCTGCAGTCGTGTGGAGCAGGGGGGAAGAGGAGCTGACAGGGCTGTAGTATTTTTCTCTGTCCTCTTCAGACTTCCTTTCTTAATCCCTGGTAAACTTGCTTAATCTCCACACTCCGTTAAGACTCTGTTAAATGGGGATAACGTTCTCATGCTTCTTGGGTGGTAAGGACTGGAATTTATTAATAACTTCGGAGTGTTTTGAAATTCCTATGGATTAGGTGTAGTAAAAATGCAAGTACTATTTCTTGACAGCAATTTCAATGAGAGCAGTGTTAAAATTTAACTCTCCAACTTTTTACCAAGAGGAGCCTTCCCTGCAGAGATGGATATTGAAGGAAGAGGTACCTGACTTTGGTGGGATGGTGTATGGCTCAGAACTCAAGGGCTGCTTCACTTACAGTACAGCCATCCTAAATGCATTGCAACTTCCTGCAATTTTCCTTCTAGTTCCCCATTTCTGTTCTGTGTTTCAAAGGTCAGCACATCACTTGGGCAAAGAGTCTCCAACTCTTGTGCAGAGAGACAGGTTAGGGCTTCTAATGTTTAGTTTTGCTTTTATTCTTCCAGCTTGAAGAAATGGTTGGAAGGGAAATAGGTGACCTGATAAAGTTTTGTTGGATAAGTTTATGATTTGATATTCACTTTTAAAGTAATCTCGGGACACAGTGGGGTTATTCTGGTATAATGAATAGTTTAAAATCAAGCTGTACTCTGTTATCTGCGTTCAGGTCCTTAGGAGTGAAAGAATCTGGCTGAAGAGTAGTGTTTTTACTTCATTTCATCATTATCTAAGAGGGATGAGTAGCATGCCTTCCAGTAAAGACAGGAATAGCTGTAGATTGCACAACTGTGGTCCAGTAGCTAAAGCTGTGTCCCCAGGAAGAGGCCAGCAGGTCTCTCGCTGCTGTTGCCCTTCACAGAGATGGGATGAATGGTGTGTTCCTTGGATTCTTCCTCTTCTTCGTGTACCAAGTCACCACTATCTGTCTGTCCCTTTGAATTGTGCAGTGTTTCTCCAGGCACTCGTTCTTTTCAAGAGAAAATCACTGAGACACGCAGTGTAGGCTGCTGCATGGGCCAGCAGTGACTACCCAGGTTGGTTTGGATGTTGATAAAAACTGTGTGTGCAGAGGCAGCAGTATCACCTACGCTTTTGCAGGTTGCTGCTCTGTTCCTGGCTCCCAAAGGCAGCTGCTGAGTCTCAAAGGTAGGCAGCATGAAGAACTTGACCCTGGCAGGATCTGTCGCCCATCTACCACCCTCACATAGGGTGGCACACCTGAAGGTGTTGAAGCAGCGAGGTGGGGCTTGCTGTAA
This sequence comes from Chloroceryle aenea, assembly GCA_013399075.1. NCBI lineage: Eukaryota > Metazoa > Chordata > Aves > Coraciiformes > Cerylidae > Chloroceryle > Chloroceryle aenea. The sequence continues at coordinate 44,801 of VWZY01006118.1, read as the reverse complement.
GGACTGTGGATTGATGAAGGCTCATTTACAGCTCATCAAGAGCTTTGTGTCAGCTGTACTAAGCTTTGATTATGAGCTAAGCACTGAATATGATACAGACAAAAATGCCATTAACAGAACACAGGCAGGTGTGCTTCGTGCAGATCTTCACTCAAGTCTATTGCATTTTAAACCATATGGTAATTCACATTAATCTTAAAACACATAATTGTAAAAAAGCTGGAAATGAAAGATTAGAAAAACCCCAAACAAACCACCAAAGACATAATTGGAAAGCACTGCCATGAAATGGGTATTACAGCTAAAGATGATCTTCCTGTAACGTACAGGCTGTGATGAGGAGGAGACACTGTGTACCATCTGAAACCACCTGTTCCGTTAGAAACGCTAAAGCCAACTTCATACCCTGTCATAAAACATCTCAAACCTCAAACTTATGAGGAGTAGATCTGCTTGAGGCAGGAAGAGTTTTATGTACTGAGAAACCGTGGCAGATGCCGTGGAGTGGGGGGAGGTTCTTACACTGCCTTACGCCGGGCAACCTGCGAATCTGGGAGGTCTGTTTTTTAAGTAATAAAATCCTTTCCTAGCCAGTAGTTTTGATGGTCTGTTAAGACCCGAGGGCCTTTGAATCTTGCAAGCTCAAGTGCATGAAGCAGGCATGAATGTTTCACGGGTGCGGAAGTGCTCGGCGCATCCTCAATCTGCAGCACACCTTCGCTTCAGCTGCGCCTTTGAAGAGTCAGCAATGGCAAGCTCCCTTTCTTCTGAATCCCAGTCTATCAAAGGAAACAGAGGTAAAAGAGTTTCACTGTGGGAAGGAGATTTTCTACTGGTATCACCTAACAATGCACTTTCTGATTTCGGTAGCTTCAATGGGAAGCGGTAATGCTGGCAGCCGAGGGAGTGGCAGATGCACTTGCACTTGAACATTAGCTGGAATCTGAAGGAAGTTTCAGTCAGCTCTTAATAATGCTGTACCTTCCACTTCTCCACTGTTTGCCTTTTTCTAAATTTTCTAAGAGACATTTTAGAAACCCTGTTTTCATTAAATGCCTTTAGCACACCTAGTGTTAGATTTAGTGGCCGTAATTCACTTGCCGGTAGGAAACCTTCATCTCTGAGATGATCAACAAGTGCTGCAGAGCAGGAGTGCAGGCTCCAGCCTAGAGCTTTCCCTTTCATTCCGAGAAGCACGTGTGCTGTTGTGGGCATATGTGATCAGGGAGAGTTTTGACTTATTTCTATGCGTATTTAATTAGAGATTCTTTCTGTTGTGATAGATTAATTCTGGTATAGCTTGAGTTGTTTGTATAGTCTTCATTCCCAGTATAATGTGTTCTTGTCTACATAGGCTGGCAGTAGAGGCTGTAATGGGATTAATAAGGACTTCCCATTGTAAAATAATTGTCAGTTCTCTGCAAGGGTGCATCAAAGAAGAAAAGAAACCCAGGTGGGTTAAGCCAACACACTCGCCTACCAAACCCTGTGGTCTCCACCTGTCTAACTCTTTCTAGGGTTCATTTACATAATTATGTCAAAGCAAAGCCTGGCGTTCACTTGCAATCAATTTGAACATTAATTGTATCTGAATGCAGTCTTTTAATTATTACTTTTTAAATTATATTTGTGTGTGTGTGACTGGAGAGATAGCTGGGAAGATGTAAATGAACAGTGATTAGGAATCAGAGCAACATGGGGGATTGGCCAGTGGAGGGCAAGTGTGGGCATGGGTACGACTCCAGCCAGGTCTCCCTCTTCTTTGGTTCATGAGGTTAATGACTGCGTGCTAGAGATTTGCTTCAGGTTACCGAACTTGCAGGCAAAAGTCTCAAGTGAGAGAAGGGTCAGAAAGGGAATCCTCTTCAAGCAAAACTGCTCCTTTATTTCAGTCAATGCCAGAGGAGACATCTTTGCTGGGTGGCTGGAATATATTATCCTTTTCAAAAGGCCAGTTGAAAGAGATTCAATAGATAAGCTAATTTTAAATCAAAAGCTCTGTGATAATACATTAATCTCCCCTCATCTGACACTATCCACCCAGGAAGAAAAAAATACACAGGCTTTGGCTGACCCAACATAAGGAATTTGACCTACCTGCATGTGTTGCAAGGAGGGAGGATGGCAGAATGTGCCCGGGGTAAGATCCTCACAGGAGGCTGTGGAGAAACTGAAGTCTTGAGCCACTGTGAAGTCCCACAAAGCGGTAGCAAATGTATTTTGAACAAAGCTGCAGGTAAAAGAGGCATCATGAGGTGCATGCCTTTATATTTCTAAAATCAGCCTTCGCCTTATGGTGCTTTCCCTATGGATTGGAATTAATTTATCCGTGTCTGCTTTCTTTCCTCTGGCCCTCAGTAAGGGAAAGGTGTGAGATGTTCACAGCCATCCATGGTTTATGGCTGGAAATTACTCTGGGAGGCAAGTGGGTTATTGTTTCTCTCTTTTGAGGTGGCTGTTATTGAAGCCCAAATTTCCAAGGTTTACAGACCATGGCATGCCCAGTTTGCCATCTCTGGACATAACAAAACCCACGGATTGTGTCTCAGCTTCTCAAGCTTTTTCCTTGCCTTTGGCTGCTGGCCAAAGGGATCTGAAAGCTGTATTATTTTAAAACATACAATATTTCCTTCTTGCTTCCTGCCAAATAAATTGGAATCTTCTCCTGAATTTGAGCAGATTACCCATGTGATGAAAGCACTTGTATTCTTTATCTTGCCCTTCTCGCATCCAGTCTGGGAGGTGGGAAGGGCATCTGTGAAGATGAGGCTCATGTGGTGCTTTTGCTGTGAAAGGAGGGGCAGGGACATGGTTCATGTAGATGAATTGTGGAGTGCTACTTCTGACTGGTTTTGCTAAGCTACAGATTGCGTTTGGGGCTGGGCACATTGGACCTCTTTTCTTGTCAGTTACTTCTCATGTGGGAATGGATGTGACAGGAACCCCTTCCCAGGAGGTAAATAGGAAATCTCTTACTGAATATTTCTTTCCATATCCTTCAAATAAAGTGGCTGCAACCCCACATTTTCTACCTGGTTTTGATGATGCAAAGGCAGCTCAAGCTCAGCTCTGTGGGTAAAGGAAAACAGTAGCCCCGGATTCAGTGCAGGTATTACAGAACACATGGTTGGTTTGTGACTCGGTAGTGCTACATCTCAGGTCTCTGATGCCTCTTTTCCCTTGAGGCCCTGACTTGCTGTTGCAGGCAAGGTGAAACAATGAAGCTGTTACAGAACCAGATCACCTATGAAACAGTTTCCAGCAAACAGCATCTCAGACAATTTTCAGGCACAAGTAGTGCTTAAAGCAATCAACAGAATTGTTTTAACTTCTCAAAACACACTATTTCTTATTAAGCCTCAAGCTCACTGGATGTTGTTTGTGCATTTGTTTCCATGGTATAAAAAGAAGAGACACTTTCTTCCAGAAACTGGTTTTTAGACTGTTTGCTCCTTATCTTGAGTGATAATTAGTAGCTCTAATCCAATGTTTAGCTAAAGCACATGCCCAGCTCCTTAATGTGGGCTGCCAAGAAGTAGGACAAAATGCTGTCCAAGGTGATATACTTTTCTAAAGATATATAGCATGTAAAATGCAGTGCTAGTACATTGCATTAATCAAGATGTCACAGCTGCTGAAATGAGCTCCTGTCAGAGGCATCCATCGGTGCTCTGGCTGATAATGGCCTTGCTAATTTACGACAGGCTACCATGTCTGTAATAATAAAAAATCTCCTCCCTGTGCTCTTTTGATATTCTCCCATTGATGCATGTCATTTTTTGAACAGGATAAACCAGCTCTGTCATAACACATAATATCCCCGCTCTGTACATGCAGGAGATGCTATTATAGAGAGGGAAACCCTGTGCTGTGCTGTGTAGGCAAGATAATGTAAACAGCTTTATGTTGTGTTTGTTCTGGGGTAACAGAATCATTTATCCAGTCAACTCTGCCCCTTCTCTGTTTGAAAAGAGGCTTTTCAGAAGAAGTTACGTAAAGTTCAGCTCATTTAAAAATTACTTCCTGACTTCAAGACTGCGGGAGGTTTAGTTTCAAAACAGCAAATTGATCTGTGGGTAAAATCACCATGATACAAATCCCAGCATTGCAGTAAGGGCTTGGTGGTGGTGAACCTCCCTGGGAAAGAATTCTCTATGTGAGTCCTTACGCTACTTTGTTCTCATTCTAGACCAATTCATTTTGTGAATGGAGCCTTTTTTATTAGCGAAACAATTACAGGAAGAGCTTGGGATGGTCTGTTTCTGAAAGTATAAATCATTGTGCCAAAGTGGAAGGTATTTAATACGGCATATTCCTTGTAGGCTTTACAGCTTGTGACTTGAGTGCTAGCTTTTTGCGTGGCTTTTAAGAAAGAGTTGACTAGTTTTGCAGAGTCAGTAACTAGGCATGGCACAATACGTGGGAATTCACGTGTAGATCTCAGTGTGTGTATCTGCAGCGTGCAGGGAGAAAATTGCCATCCAAGCTGAACAGTGCAAGATGGTTAGAAGAGGCTAAGATATAAACTATTCATGTATCTCATCCATTTTAAAGAGAAATCAAAGGGTAGTCCCTGAGAATCTTTGCCCCCCAAACTGTGCTGCTTTTGAAGGCTATTTCAGCACTGGGGGGGTGCAGTTGGACGGGGGTTGCTGCTTCCTGTGGAAAAGTGGAGCAGCTCTGAACCTTCAGCATGCTCAAATGCTTTGCTCTCAACTCTCAGGTTAAAAAAAGTCCCTGAAGTACACCAGCCAGTTCATGCCAACTTCTGCAGTCAGTTCAGGAGATCAAAAATGCTTTTTTTTTTAATACTGAAAAAAATATAGCAAAGAGTATTTTCCTGTTGAATACTCTTGAACTGTCACAGGTGTGCAGTGCCTCCCTGCCTGTGTGTGATGTTACAAGGAGTGTGAAGATAATGGCACGGGATGGTGATAAGAGATCATTACAGTCCTAAGCTGCTGGTGGAATCTCCAGTTTCCCGATCATCACTGTAGCACTACTCTTTGTCTTAAAGCATTTTCTGTGAGAAACGTCCAATGAAATTGATAAATCCCTGATGGGGATGGTGGTGGTGGTTGTTTATTGAGCCTTTTCTGGTGTAAAACAACACAGTCAAACATTAAACTTCGCTTGTTGCAAGAAAAGGTTCTAGTAGATGGCCTATTTTAACATAAAGGTGGTTTCCTTGCAGTGCTTCTTGGATCTTTTTATTCCAAAAGTAGCATTTACTACTGACTTTAAATTTTTTATTGTTCGTAGTCTGTTTTCATCTTCATATATAAGGGACGGATGCCCACACTTATCATCCTATACTGGCCTGTGGTCAGCAAGAGATGCTGGTCTTATATCAGTCCCTGTAGGTGTCAGCACCAGGAACTGGCAGAGAAGAGAGCTAGGAAACTGTAAGAATGAACATTATACAGCCTGGGGCAAACAGGGAACAGGGAGCTGCCTCCCAAGCACAGGGTCAGGTATGTCATTGCAAGGTGCCTCACATAATGGAATCTGTCACTTCTGCTGGTGAACTTTTGGCAGCTCTGTGATCAGTCTGCAGGCTTCGGACTGTCTCTGGCTGGGTTTGTAGAGTCAATGGAATCATGGAATCTGCTGATTTCCAGGCTTGGGTGCCCTGAACTCTGTTTGTCCTCTGTGACGCAGTCACTGGAAAGTCAGACTGAAGATGTGTGAGTCCTTTGTTGTATCTGAGCCCTCATTCCCCAAGGAAGCAGTGCATCATCCCTGTGCTTTCTGCTCTCTCTGCTGTATCCCCCAGCTACTGATGAACATCCAGCTCATTGCTGGTTAAAAGAATGTGAAGGAAAATGCCTTAAAGCAAAATGTATTGATTCACTGTACAAGAATAAAATGCACAATAAAGCAAGCACTGAAACTTCTTTTTTTTTTCCCCTCTTCAAGTAAAGATTATGCACAGAGGGGAGCATTCAGATCAATGATTAGAAAAAGGAATTCATGGTAAACAAAACCAAGTTATACTAATTCTCTTCAGAAACGAATACACAGAGGTTTCAAACCAAGTGAGCTGCAGTGTTTTATCTCTGGATGAACAGGATGCCCAGAGACAAATGCAGAGTCTAAATCCATAGTCACTTTAAAAGGAATAGAAGATGAATGGAAGACTTTTCGGTGCTTTGTCTTTAAAATATTCAAGCCCATTTTTTGTAAGGAACAGCATCAGTGGGAGAAACTGGAAGCATCTTCCCCAAGCCTCTGAAATAGCCAGCTGGTTACAGTGGGAGACACAGCTTCAGCTCCCTCTGATCAAAAGGGGAGAACCTGAATTTAATATTCTGTGCAAGCCCTTTAGCTATTGCCAGTGGGAGCCGGCACCAACCAGCATAATCTGTGACAGTTTTGCAATCAAACCTCAAACATTAAAATCTGTTTTCAAACTATCATGTTAATATGGCTTCAGTTAGCAGCTCATTTAGATGTTAAAAATCTCTCTCTATGAACAGCCTAATAGATGAAAAGCACTTGTGTTCCCTGTGTGCCCCAGTCCTCAGTGAAGGGAAGTAGCTGTTTCTGACTGCTGCTGTGCCCACTTTTGTCCAGGCTGGGGATGAACCTGGAAGCTAACAGAAGTAATCCTTTGTGCTGAGTGGCAGATATGCCTTGGTAAGGAGCCTGCAAGAGATCTGTGCGCTTCAGTATTTAAGTTTGTGTTTGAGGACTTGACTGGGACTTAAATTATACACAAGAGAAACTCATCTCTGCCCCCTCCTTGTAAAGAAAATGGACCTCTTCAGTGCACCCAGGTTGAATGGCCTTGAGAGGACTGGTGTGAGGTGTGTAGCTCACCTAAATGTTGAGGCACCAGAAGCTTATGTGGGGCAGCAAGGTACTTCAGAGGTTTGAAACAGTCTCTTTTTGTAGCTGGCATTTTGAGGGTAGTATTTTTTTGCCTTTTCCTAGCTCTCAGCCACACCAGAGTATGCAATTCTAGACATGCTGTATAACTATTTTTCTGTAAGCAAGAAGTAGTATTGTGAAAGCCTGGAAGAAGAGAAGATTGATTATCTATTCCTCAGCTGTAGTGCCTTGCTTGCGCCGGATTGTTTTGAACATCATTTTGTTCTTAGCAGATCAGTCTGAGACAATGGAGTGCCTTTCTGCCAGTGAAGATCAGCTGGTTTTGTCTTTGCTGCTTAAGACGTATGGAGTCTGAAAGGGGCTCTATAGGGGGATCAATAGGGGACCATTAAGAAGACGAAAATACAGTCTAGAAGTGGCAGCAACCAATTGGGACTTGAAAATCTCTTTTCTACTCCTGGCTGTGCTTGTGGCTAGTCAATTTACTTACTGTCTCTCTGCCTTCCTTCCCTCCCTCACGTGTGAAATGACGATGTTACGTGCTCTTGCCACAGGAATGACTCTCAGTTATTCTATGGCTGTGCAGTGCACAGAGAAACGAGGGCTTGCTTCATACCCAGCATTAGAGCAGCCCAGGCAGTGCAGCCTCTTGCCTGCAATTAAACCAGATACCACCACATCCAGCACCAGGGGCTCCCACTCTCTCTGTGGAAGATGCTGACCTGCTCAGGGTAGGCTGGTCTATGGCCACGTGGCTCTGCACTGGAAAGGGAACGTTAGACAGGATATCAGTAGGAGTATAAACACCTTCCCCTCTCTTCCAGATCAGTGGATATGGCATTTCTTTTCCAGAGGAGGAGACGAGTATTTAGTGGATGTCAATAGGTAAAGCCCAGTGGAGCTCAGGTGATTTACAAATGCTGGATGTTTGGCCCTGTATTCTCCTTTGCCTAATCCTAACCAGATGTAAAGCAGTGGTTTGATTCTGTCTGCTCACTGAACGCTGACTGATGCTGCAGTGCCATATGCCTGATTTTATTGCTACTGGCCTTTTCTGCCAGCAGCTCTTTTCCAGATAAATGTGGGGAATTTTTACTGACAGCTTATTTTAACAGATCTTACGATGAAGGATGTTTCTGTTGCAGAGGTAGAGAGCAGCTGCGAGATGGGTTTTACTGGCTATGATCCAATTTATCTAAGTTTTCTGTCTTGCTGTGACTCATCAAGTACTATAAAAAGTAGATGTGAAATGGGCAGGGGAAAAAAAACCCCACAACAAACTCACCTCAGAGTAAAATGCACTTTATTGTCACAGTGTCGTGTGTTATAGCAGGCCAGGAAGAGCAGACTCACGCTCTGGGTAAAGCTGAGTGCTGGAGCTGCCGGCTGCAGCAGCACAGTCAGCTCAGGTGCACACCTCGAGAGAGGGTGGCAGTGGTAAAACCAAAGGTCCTGTCCAGGTAATAGCTTGCACACGTTCTGTACCTCCCACCTAGGCAATGCCATGAGTTTCGTGCTGTGGCCCCTGATGCACAGAGCTCAACGTGGCTGTGCTGGCTGGCAGGAGTCGCTGCTTTGCTGCCCGCCCTGCGCCTTCTCCTCGGCGACACGGAGGGAAGAGAGGAGTTGGTTTAAAGCCACCTCTCAGAGAGTCCCGGATTTGCTTTTGCCATAGCTGGAGGATGGAAAGGAGAGGAACAGAAGTCGGCTGCTTTGGAAGCTACAGCCGTTGTAAATATCTCTGTGTTGAAGCTGCTGTGGTGCTAGGGGCGAGAGTAAACAGGAGAAGAGAAATGGTTGAGGAGTAACAGTTTGACAGGCATGTTTTGGTAGCTGAGTTCAAATTAAATGATACTCTGTGCTGCACAGACTTCTTCAGAACCAGTAAGTAGATAACAGTAGATGAGTGTGTGTGTATACATTTTACTACTTGTATACAGGCGTGCCTATAAAATGTTATATAAATCCTGTATAAAATTAGTATTGTTACATCAAGCCTGTTTGATTTCTAAAGGCATTTTATTTTCAGCTTTTTTTTGCAAGGGGTGGATGCTGCCAATGTTTACAAACTCTGCATTTTACTCAGTGACTCATTTCTGAGTGAGGTGAAATCCTGTGATTTGACCTTTCCAAAGGAGCCAACCCAAGGCCTGTTGGCATGATGAGAAAACAAGAACTTGTGTGCACTTCATCTTGGTTCTAAACAATGAAATCTGTGCTTTCTAGCTGGAGAAGGTTGCTCCAGCAGAGGTAAAAAACCGGTGTGTTTCAGTGAATGCTTTCTGCAGTACAATGGGGAACTTAAACTATTTCTAATATCTGCTATTTTATTTATGCTTTAAAAACTGGAGCACCTCTTCTTGTTACCTGACCTAACACTGTTTTCTTCATCTCTATTTTGCATTGGTGGCAAACATGGTAGGAACCTGGAAACTGAATACAGGGTTTTGATGAGTTTCTAAAACTTAAAAATACATCTCTTCAGGTTGTAATCTAATGACACCCTAACCACTCATTTTAAGGGTTAATTCAAAGCCTATTCATTTCACTCTAGTTAGTTTCAAGTAGGTCTTTAGTGACTGTGGTTATGCAAAAATATTTATCAAATATTTTATCATTTCTGTTATTACTTTTTAAAACTACTTATGAGCAGCTAAACATTTCTTCCATGGTTTTTTGGTCGTCTTTGACCCAACAGCCATTCCCTTCCCACAGCTCCATCATATGTCACCACGTAAAGTGAAAAATTTATCAAGCTTAAAAGCTACAAACCTCAGTAGGCAGAGCAGTAATTTCTTTTGGATTGCGTTTTGAACTAGTATCTTCTGCAGCATTGTTACCTCGGCACACAGGATTTGGAAGGTAACACCAGTGATTAACAGTGCTGGTTTCATTGTTCCAATTCTAGTATCCTAGCAAGAGGTTGAATTATTTCTGATAGAAATGGGGACAAAATAAGTTTGAAGTCTCAGGGTTCTCGATCATTGCTAGAGACTCTGTTCATGTGATGCTCTTAGAGCTTGGGGTGGTTTTGCTACAAGATGCCAAATCCCAGACAAACACAGAGGGTGGGTCAAGTTTCAGTCATTTCTTTAATCTCTCAGCAGTAATTCTTCCAGTATTTTAGTCGCAGTGCGGGTGGTTTTGTTGCACCATTAGCCAGGGCTATCTCCCACAGTGGCACTCCTCTAGATAAGATTTCTCTGCTATTAGTTATCATTTACTTTTGTTTTAATCCTGTTCACCTGTAAGTGGTCCTCTGTTTAGAGGTGCTTTGCCACACTTGATCACTTTCAGTTTGTCATGGCTAAGCTCAAGTGGGTGATGAAGAATGTACTTGAATTTTCTGAAACTGTTGTAAGGGCTTCTGATTAGTGATGTGCACAAAATAACCTACTGAGGAGAGAAAGTGGTAGTAACAGTCACTGTGTTCGTTTGGTGCTTGGAAGGTATGAAGTTACTTCCTCTGTGGAGGCAGAAATTCCTCATCGTTGATAGCTGGGACCTGACCTAGGGCCCTTGAGAGGTTTATAAACTGAGGAAAGAAATAATTGTCCTTTTTAAATATTTGGAGAGATGACCCTCGACTTTGCAAGGTTTGTGAAGGAGTTGCTTAAGCATTGCTGTATGACTGATTAATCCCCCAATTAATAACATTTATACTGAAATGGCTTCTTATATTAGTAATGGCATCAAATGACCTTGACATATTTATGCATCAAACAGCTCCCTATAAATAGTGATGATATTAAGCAGTTTTTGCAATTTGCAATTAAATAGCTTGAAGAGTCTCATACCCTTATTGACTGGTTAAGCATCAAAGATATTCTACAGCAGATTTTCCTGCTTTCTGCTGTTATCCTCAAGTGTGTCTGTTCAGACTACTTGTAACACAGGCTTTCATCAAAACATTCCAGAATTCTCTGAGTTAGCCCCAACTAAAGAGGTTCCTGGTGTGCAGTTGTGGTTTTGCTGAGAACTCACGTGTGATAACATTGTTTCCTGTACTCAGCACTGAGGAAAAAGTTTCCTCTGGAAGCTTTCTGTGCCTACTTTTTTTACTGCATGGAAGCAGGATTTTTTTAGGAGCCTTTTTAATTAGCCCGAACACAGTCATCATGGCAGAAAACTGTGCCATAGAAATACAAGTCCTTTCAAGGGTAGTTTGAAATTTCATAAGAGTACAGAGAAGTTACTAAAATCTGCTTAGTGCTGCTAAGCAGTCAAGCATTGTCAGAAGATTTCAGTTGCCCTCTTTCTGTTGATGCTGATGTTTGTACCCCGCTATGTGACAAAGTGAAACAGGTAGGTAGCAGCAGCAGAATCTGCACCTAAGCAAGTGGAAAACATGGAGAGAATAAAACCCCTTGTAAAACAGCACTTAGTGGAGGGATAAATTGATGGTACTTTTTCTTTAGCCCTTGGATATCAGTAGAAAGAAGAGTGCAGACAGGCAGCAGTTAAGGGTTTCACAGATGGTAACATGTCAACCTGAAAGATTTTTTTCTTTTAATTGTGGAGTGGGAATTTTTAATCTCCCAATGTAGCTTCCACTGGATTGCCTGTGAAATACAGCAGTTCCTCAAAATCGGATCCACAGGTCAGACGGGCTCCTGGAAGGAGGGCTACACTGGATATTAAACTAGGCTTCAGCTCAGGTAGGCTGTCCACACGGTTACAGGTTCTGTTTAGCTGCCCTCAGAGGATTCAGATCATGAGCTCAGTCTGCTCACTTGGGCTAACAGAGCTCTGCCATTTTGACTGACTGATGTTTAGAGTTTTTTAACCCACTGAGCAGTTGTTTTCGCTTTGAATTTTATTTTAAGGGAAGCATTAAAGGAGGGGAGGAATTACCAGAGAAATTAAGCTTTTCTCCTGTTGCAGACCATCTTCATGAGGACTCCTGAGGTCCTGAGGAATTTCAGAGTTCCTTTTCTTTAGCCATGCCCTCGGTATCTGAAACAAGCTGCTCAAGACCATCTTCCATTCAGTCAATCCATTGCACACTGTGTTCCAGCAAACACCTTCAGAGTTACTCTCAGAACTGCAAGATTTAGTTTATTTTATACCAAAGTACATATTCTGCTATTCAGTGAATTTCCAGGCTGTGAACAGATTTCTTTCAGGTAGTTAAGGGATTAGGAACTTGCCAGAAGTAGATTTTGTTTGTTTTCCTGGTTGTTTATTTATTGGAGCCTAAGACACTTCAGATAAGCTGCAGTTCCAGCCTTGGCACGTGTCAGCTTTTTAATTATTCTTAAGTAAATTCTTTCTTAATCCCCTTTTGCTGCTCTGTATTCTTCACGTATCCTTTCATGGTTGTAGAATCCTTACGATTTTTTTCCTGTGCATGGTCTGTTTTCCACATTTCTCAGAATACCTTAAAATTTTGTTGGATCTTAATAAACAGTTTGGACTGTTTTGGTGGCAGTGACAATTAGTGCAGGGGATCGTTAATAAGGAGCTTTTTGGCCTTCTCCTCCCCAAATTAGGAATAATCCATACGATTTCATTTTGTAAATGAAATGATCATCCATTCCTTGTAAACTTAGGGGAGTATATGGACAGAATGGAAGAGGTGACTAAAACTGCTGATAAGAATACAAGAATAAATGCAAATGACAGATAATCCCTTAAAATAACCAAGCCAAGCCAACTGCAGCAGAAGGCTATTAAAAGCAAGCCAACCTCAGCCTCAAAATACAAGGCAATAGACTAAATGTGTTGTGTTGGTTAACAGGAATCTGACTGGGAGATTTAAAAAGGGTTTCTCTGTGGTGATGAGCGTTTGATTCTTCTGTTGCCTTTGGCCCTTGTTCTGAACCATCCAAAATGCTTGGCATGTTTTCACTTGCCATTAAGACAGCACGTTCCTAAGGTTAAGTATGCAATTAGGTCTCCTCTAATAAATATGCCCTTTGTCAATGCATCCTTTTACTCTCTGGAATCTAATATACCCATCTACTTTCCTAAAATTTGCAATAAATGACCTTTAACAGTTCAATAGATCAAGTGATGCTGCCTCCTCCACTGCGTTCAAAGCCAGTGTTATGGTTTCCCTCTGTCTCTAACCTGTTTGTAATGTGACTTTTACTGCAATTTCCAGCTTTTTCACTCAAAATCGAGCTTAATTTTCCATGTTTCTATCTCCAGTATAGCTAACGTGCTCCTATTTGCAGTAGAATGGGACACAATATCATGACACCAGTATTTGCTTTCAGTGTGTGCTGTGTAGAGTCTCTGACACCTGGTATGTGCTGTATGCAGTGCTTGGAGTTCCTGTTGTTTACTCCCTGGAATTTCCTTGGAATACCCGTTTAATCATCTTGCCAACAGTTAGCTAAATACTCCTTTTCTGAAGAAGAAATTCTAAGTAAAAATAAGCTGAAAAAAAAATGATTCTTTTTGAAATGACTGCAAAGGTCTGTCCTCTTACTGCCTGTGATCTCAGAGAGAAACATGCATTGCTGAAACAAAGCATTCTGCTCTGTGTCTGTCTTTAGCTGCTAGCAGGGGAGAAAAAGGGGAAAAAAAATAAATCAAGCTCTTATGACTGGTGCTGTTGTACAGTAAATAGAGAATTGTTGATTCTAAAGTGGGGGAGCATCCCTGTAGTCTGTAAGTGTGTGTTGTCCCTAGAAGCAGCCTACATTTAAAAGCTCAGTGGTGTTCACATTTCCACGTCCAACCTGTAGGTATTTCCTCGTGGAGTTTTAGCAGTTATTGTGTGCATTCTTGTTTGGTACTAGAAAAGTGCAATGTCAATGTGCATTTCTGGTGTCACTGGTGGTGATGTGGATTGGTCTTGAATGGAGTGCACATATAATTATGTACATAGAAGTTTAACTGCTTTTCATGCTGTTACTAAGAGCCAGTATTTAGATTAGGCACCAGGCAGGACACTACCAAGAAATAAACTGTGAAAGAGACAAGTACACCTTCGTTGTTTTGTCAAAAGAAGAAAGCCTTTGGAGGAAAGTGTGCGAGGCTGGTGTACTTGATATAGCTCAGGAACAGTAAATATAGATACTAGTCCCTTGAATATTTAGCATTTGAGGTAGATAACAAAAAAGTCCTAGTGTTTTGCAACACAGGTAAAGAGTCTGAAGCAAACCTGGCATATCCTAACAGACTCTGAGTGCAGTGAAAAGGTCATGTTGTGATTGCCAATCCAAACTGCATTTCTTGCAGGCAAAGGGACTGGACTCTGACTTGGTTCTTTTGAAGAAATTCATCTTCTGAGCTGATGCCACATGACTGCAGACAGTAAAGCACTAGATCTTAAAGACTGATCCGACCACGCCGTGCTCTTGCATGAGGCTATGATTCTCTAGCTGCACTCGTTTCATTACAGCCTGGGGAAAGGGAAAGCAGTGTGACAGAGCACGGTGCCTTTCCAAACAACTGCATCAGTAGAAACCCCCTGCAGAATTTTAAGTCATTCATCATCTTCCCACCCTCAGCCCTCCTCGCTGTGCTGATAAAATACTTTGCATCCATTATTAAAACACATCTTTCTGTATTAGAATGGCCCTGCAGCCAAAGCTGTTCTCTGCTTTGTTATGTGTGGCCAGAAACGATGCAAACTTCTAATTTAATGTGTCTTCTGACAGCCTGGTGTTGTCAGACTGCTTTCAGTGACTAACTTTCTTTTTTCCATTGTTCTCATGAATCAAAAATCTGCAAGTTAAAACGAGGTGACATTTGTTTGTGGTTTCCATAAAATCGCCCTGAAAGACTTAGCATGAACTTTGCTAAAAGGAAACACAAGGCTGTAATAATGGGTGCCCAAAGCAAACCACCCAGTGTTTGTTCTAACCCAGCATGAGTTGCAGACTCAGCAGAAGTGTTGCTTGTGCCTTGCCATGTTGTATCTGGTGCACAGCATCCCCCTAAATGTGTCTCACCTTAGCTGAGTTAGGCTGAAGATCGCCTGCTATTTAAAGTGTGTACGATGCACAAGATTTCTTTAGTTTTTGTGTGAATCTAAACAGAGTGGGCTGCAATGTGTGACCATCTGTCTAAAGGAAGAAGGAAGATTACATTAGAGGTGTTATATGTATTCTTCAGTCTTATTAGAGGTTTCTGATGGTATGGAATGGCATACTAGATTAGTATGGAAAGGAATCAAGGGGAAGGGAGGTAGGATGAATGAGGTCCTTGGGGACTAACCCAGTATTTTCTTGTTTCCAAGCTGGCTTTCATGTGTCCACAACCAGCAAAGACCAGACAAAAAGGCA
This sequence comes from Chloroceryle aenea, assembly GCA_013399075.1. Taxonomy (NCBI): domain Eukaryota; kingdom Metazoa; phylum Chordata; class Aves; order Coraciiformes; family Cerylidae; genus Chloroceryle; species Chloroceryle aenea. The sequence goes on along the minus strand of VWZY01006118.1, from coordinate 29,727 downwards.
AAGCTCTGAATATCACTGAAACCTTCCCTGGAATGTTATTTGCTGTGAAAATAGGGGCTGTCACTCCCTGCTGGAGTGGCAATCTTGGCACATACATTGTCACTGCAGGAACAACTTTGCGTTCTGCTTTGGTTTCGTACCCCGAAGCTCTCAGTTTCTTCCTTTAGTGGAACTCATGAGAGGCTCATAAAAACCTGCCATGGGCACACTCAGCCTGGACCTCACATAACCCTGTTGGTGGCAGAGCTGCTTGGCTGCAGTCATAGGTATGCTTCCCTGACAGGGTGACTCCAGCAGTCCTCCAGGAGATCCCCTCTCTGTCGCTGCAGGAAGCCCTGAGGATTGGCATGATATAAACCAGGGTGTCTATACCCATTTACAGATGTTTCCTTTTATACTCAGGAGGAGAGATTTAGGAGTATAGATGCTTTTCAAAGGTCTTGAGGAGGGGGGGAAATTACTTAGCTGAAGCTTTGCAAAGTAAATAGCGGTGCTTTTTGGGTGTGTAAAAGGATTAAAACCAGTTGCTGTTTAATTCAAAGAAAAGAGCCAATGCAAGATAACGAGCCTGCCTACCAGTGAATTCTTAATGCTTTTTCAGTAGCAACTTTGCAAATCCTTCCTTGCCCTGCTGTCACAAGGGTCTGTCCCCCTGCCGCAAGTGCGGGCGAATTCAGAGATCTAATTCCCAGGACAGGAAGAGGGATTTTGCTTGTAAATCTCTCCCAAGGACATTTCGTATGGAGTTGAATGAGACGTTTCATTTTATCTTAGCAGCCATCTATAGACTTGAATTTCCCATAGTATTCTCTGACAGACCATGACAAAACACTTAACAGTGACACAATGGCTCGTTCACAGCTGTTACAGCCTATTGTGCTGCGTGGGGTAATTGGGGAACGTTTTCTTCCCTGGATGCTCCACTGGGAGTCAGGTGGATTGTTGCCATGCTGCACCAGGGCAGCGCTTGCTGCGCGCCAGCAGTCGGGCACCTCCCCGTGTCCCGCACGCTGCCTCTTGCTCATGTGCTACAGAAGATGCATCCCAGCAGCTGCCCAGAGATGCTAGACACAGATCTTCACCAGAGCTCTCCAGTGGGTGCTCTTACACCCCAGGAAGCTCAGAGTGCCAGCCTGTAAGGCTCTGGGTTGGATCACAGGGGCTGTCAGATGCACTCCCCTGGGCTTGCTGAAGAAACACCCGCTGTATTTGCATGCTGAAGGTCCTCACGTGTGCTATGAGGAGGGGATAGGCACTTCCCCTTGGTGGGGGCTTCAGCCCTATCCAGTTTGAAGTTGGACATCTGTGGTTTTGGAATTGGGAGCCATGCTCAGTGAATTGTTTTTATCTTTACCTATGAAGGGCTGTAAAGGTTCGTTCAGCTAAAGGGAAGTGGGGGTCATGCTTGAGATCTGCCATTGGTTCAGGGAAACAGCAGCTTCTGCCAACTGTAGAATTGCCTCTAGATACAAAATAAGATGTAACTAGTGGAAACCACTGACATTTCCAGCCTACCATTGCTGGTGTTCAACTTTGAATATTTAAACATGAATTTAAATGATATATTCTCCAGAAAGAAAAAAAATAAGATTACTATGATGAAAGAGGGATGTGGAATGTACATGAGTACAGCCTCATGTAGGAAGAATAAACAAGGTCCTGTTACTTCAGGACATTTGAGGATAGGGGCAAAAGGAAAAACCCACACAGAGCCCTGGGATGCTGTTTTTCCCTGACCTGTGGTGCACAGAATTGTTGATTAAGTTGCTGGAGAAATACTAAACAGAGACTTGGGCTTCTCATCACGTGTCGGGTGGCTTAGTGTTGGGAGAGGGTTCCAAAAGTGCTCGGGAACAGATGCAGGCTTCTCAGAGGGTGTTTTCTGGGAAGGTGTTATCCAGACAGCAGCTTAGGGGTAAATAATTTAACATATAGAAGCAGAAGCTGTGTGACCATCTAGCTGGTGACATCATTAACTTGCAGCATCAGATGTCTTTGGTAAATGATTAAACAAGAAAGCAAAAAGGCAAGTGTATTTTGCTGGTATAGATTTCCAGATTTGAATAATTCAGTAATCTTGACATGAAAAATAAAAATACAGTTTGTATGTCTCACACAGGTTTGGGAACTCTGCTGTGCAGCAGCTTTCCAAAGAAGCATGTTAGAAATTGAGAAGCTTCTTCGAAGCTTAGGCTGCCAACTGAATCTGCAGTAGGCAGGAATTTCACAGGGACAGCTTGTTTTGAGAAGTATCCTGCTGCTGCTTTTTTTTCTGGGATGGAAATAACTAAGACTAGATTTCCCTCCCACCCCCCCCACCCCCTGATTTTTGAGCTTCAGATGGAAACAGAGACTGCGAAGGAGTACAGAACTCTGTATTCCTGTGGGGTAATAGGACTTACAGGCATAGTAAGGAAGAATATGCACATGGTACATGTAAACAAATGCTGCTCTGCGTGAGCCTCCAGCATCAGGGCTTTTTCCTGGCACTCAGAAGTGGCTTGTGTTCAGAGGCAGCTGTGTGCAGAGATGGGCATGTGCTTCATGCTGCATGGGGCACGGAGAATCCGAATCACTCAGGCTGACAAAGACCTTGTCGATGGTTGAGTCCAAACGTAGATATACTGGAGAAATGAAGCACACAGAGACACTCTGCATCTCCCTGGAGTTCAGTTGGGGCATCCCCAGCTCTGCAACCCCTACTCTGTCATTCCTGGCCAACAATCAGCAGGTGTCTTTGCCAAGAGAGCCCCTTCTCCCTGCCAGAGCCGTGCCCTTCTCTTGACAACACAACCTTCCTCTCTTCAGTGAGCACACCAAGAGTGGGGGTGGCAATAGATTCATCAGCCCATCCTCCCCAGAAGGATCACAGCTAGCCTGATTCAGCACAAATATTTGCTAAGTTAATTAAACTTATTCTTTAATTTCAGAGTAATTTGAAGTTCAGATTGGGTTGATTCTTGTAATATTTAAACAGATGTACAACTTCTTGCTTCTTTTTTAGTTTCTAGTTTGTCATTGTGAAGCCCTCTGGTAAAAACCTGACTTTTCAGTTATTCACCCATTGTATATGATCCTCTTACAGTTTTATGTATGGACTCTGCTTCATTTCTGGAACGACTGAGTAGCTTTGTCTTCCTGAGCCCATGTAGGGTGAATCCCACAGAGCATCTCTGTCGTAGAGAAATAGTTTGAAAATTGTTCATTTATCTTTCATGGTCGCTGCTTCATTTTGGTAGCATCTTCATCAAGCTGATCCATAGCAGAGTTTGAAATTTCTCCCGTGCTTCTGGACCTCTTCAGGAAGATGCAGTGTTGGCAAAATCCCACCAACTTAGATCACCGCCAGCGTAGCGGGCAAGAAAACGGAGATCTCCCACAAAATGGGTTTCAGATCATCTCCTAAAGATTACCTCCTTAAAGTTTTCTTACAGTTTACACTTTCAAACGTTTTCATATCTGTGTGAAAGTGGAACATGTTTGTTCCTGTCTCCTTGGAGACCTGGAAATTGAGATGGTTTATATTTTAACCTGTAGCATCAGAAAACTTGAAAAAATAGAAACTGTCCCTGCTCTGCTGCCGGCTCACACGCTCCTTGACCAGTCAGTTCTGTAATGCTCTGACAAATGGAATATTTGGGGGGCTTTTTTCCCCCTCATTCTTCTAGTTTTTATTCTTACATAACTATTATCAAGTTTGTTCAGTGGGGGTGGGTCGATTCGGACATAACTAGGTACCTGAATCTGTGAGAGGAGGATTGTGCTACCGGCAAAAGTCAGCTCCATCTCTCCTACAGCTCGGTGATTTTCCATCTCCACTCCCTGTTCCCCCACCTCACCCAACTTCTTTGTGGTGGAACAAAGCACGTCTGGGTCCAGAGCTCTGCCTTGCTCCTAGCTGCGTGAGGTTCACAGCCAGCTTGAAGTGTTAGTGATGGTGAATGGCCAGCTTAAGAGTGTTCCACACGTGTGGCTTAACACTGAACACAATTTTTCTCTCTTTCAATAATGTTCTAAATGGCTCCAAAGTAAAAGCCAAAGATCATTGTGCTGCATTTCTGAGCAGACTGGAGCAAAAATCGGTCTTTGTATGTGATCAAAGTTTTGAATCAAGTCTCTTGTCAATCACCTTTTATTTAAAGGTACAGGGATATTTCAGATAAAGTATTTCATGCCTCCTCAAACAGGTCTGCTACCCCGAGCCCCCCGTTCTGTCTGTTTTGAGGTGAATTTCTTGTCTGGAGGGTTAATTAATTTGAGTAGTAATTTCCTGACACTGTGAAATGGGAGACCTTCCTTCAGACAAGCAGAGGTCTTTCTGGAGTTGTGAAGGTACTCCCCTTGGCTTTCACCTTCATGCAAAATTAGGTGATTGCTTCAATGTGATGAGAAAAAAAAACTTATTTTTCTTCAGTAGCCGTTTCAAAAGAAGTTTATTAAATGGCTGATAAATTCCTATACTTACCTCTAGTTGGGATTTTCCTTTAAAATATCCTGTCTGCTTAGTATCATTATCTTGCCATTACTCTTAAGATTTCGTTGTTTCCTTCCTTTTGAGATGTACCAGCCTTCTCGTAATGAGACTGGACAAAAGTTGACTTACAGTGAACTGGAGCTTTTTTCTCCTAAGCAATAGTCAGGCTTCAACTGATCAGTAAATCTTTTTATTGCCACCTTCTGCCACTTTGGGCTTTAATGAGGACGAAAGGTACAGACTCTCTGAGCTGGAATCTATTATCTCTTGTAATGTTTAATTTCTCGAAGCCTGCAAAGATTGAAAACCTCCGTTAAGAGATGATCTGAGTCAATATTAATATAATAACCATCAGTAAGTTTGTAAAGGAAGACTTGGAGTTTATGACTGTGATATATTGGCTTGTTGCTTAAACAGAAACAAGAATATAAACAATATGCTGCACAGTCCACCATCTGAGGCAAATGCATACACATATTGTGTATAAATAATCCTCCTCTGGGCGAATGGTAGGTGCTGTGTATCTCCCTTCACCAGTATATTCTGCCTGGTGAATATTTGTTTTCTAACTTTAGAAAGTACCTCCAGAATTTGTAGACATTAGTAATCATAACCAAGAGAGAAAGATTGAAGGCCATACTGGAAACAGGGTAATTTTCACTTCTTATTTTAGGAGTAGAAACACTTGATGTGGGCAAGTTTTGAAGTGCTGAGAGGAATGTCCTATCTAATCATTTAATAGAATTTATTGATGAGCTGCATCTCCCAGTTCTCTTTTGGAAATCCACCTCCTCCTGCTCTCCAAGTGGAAATATACCCAGTGGGCAAGTGATTGATTCCAGTCTGCACTTACTGATTATTTAACAGGTACAGAAATAACCAGAATGCATCTCTGTCTTGTTCTCCAGCGTTCTCAGCTCGCAGCATGAACTAGTGTTGTATTTGGATAACTGGGGCTCGGCTTCCACTGCAACCTTGGCAGATCAGCTCAGCAGCAGCACTGTCAGCGAGGTCACTTTGCTGTCCTCTCTCACAGTACTGTCTGAGGAACTGGCTTCCAAGTTTCTTGGCAAAGTATTCTTGAGCGCTAAACATTCGCTGTTGGACTAAAGGTCAAAATCCTTTTTTATGATATTGCAGTATTACCTAAAATAACTTCTTATACCTTAGAATTTCAGTGAAAGTAATCTTGATCCATAAAAATGAATGGTGTGCTTTTTAGTCTTTCAAAACCAATTATGCAGATTGAAAAGCTGGATTGGTATCAACTGATAGACATCCCCTGTAAAATGTGAGCAAATCCGCCGAAATTAACAGACTTACACCAATTAAGTATAAGTTATGTAAATATTCATGCTGCTTTTAGCAGTCATTTGCTATTTATAAAGGAGAGTAATATTTCCAGGGAAGATTGCCGCGCGTAGTGTTTGTGTTAATCATCACGGCACAGCTCCACTGCTAACAGACTGCCTAACGTGGTGATGTGGAGCTCGGATCTTAAATTCACTTTCCTCTCAATTTTCATAAGTTCTTATGTGACAGCGAGTCTTGATTTGAGAATGCAAATGACTAAAAGTCACCTGCAGGCTTTGGTAGCATGACTTCTTCAGAGTCGAGTCGATCTTCAAGCTGCAGCTTGATATTTAAAGGTGTCTTCTAATATGGGTATGGAAACTGTCTAACATAAACCAGTGTTGTCCTGCAAAATGCCATAGAATTGTTTACCTAAGCATGTCTACTGTCTGCTAGCTAAGATGGTGAGAGAAGCTGGGGATGAAGCTGAGCCTGAGAAGATGGTGAGCGTGGGGAAAGTGGTTTAGTTTGTCTTTTTCTCACCACTCACTCTAGTCTATCTTATTTGGCAATACATTAAAGTACTTTTCCCCCTGTTCCATCTGGTTTGACCTCAATGGTGCTTGGTAAAAGTTCTTCCTGTCCTTATCTCTGCCCATGAGTCTTTTCATCTTACTCTCTCCCTCTGCCCCATGGATAGGGGAGAGAGAGCAGCTGGGTGGGCAGCTGGCCAAGGCCAGCTCAACACGTACCACAAAAGCGAAGATGTAAGGTTGTTTGGAACAGATTTAACTCTGCAATAAGCCCAGCAAACAGACCTTTCTGCAGAGGGCAACAACATTAGATCTCAGAACAATTGTGCCACCAGTATAGTCACTGAAGTCCTCACAGGAGGTGAAGGAGCAGGAGTCAGTATTCAGTCTTTTCCTGTTCTTCATGTTCTGCCACTGAACTGATGAGTATTAATTGTGTTTGTATCCAGACCATGGGCTACATTAAGATAATATATTTAGTAATTACATTAATTCATCAGATTACCACAATGAAAACATGCCCCCTTAATTCATCCGCTCTTTATCATGATTGGAACTGGTAATAATTTATTTACCTGTTGAAACATTTCTCATTGTTCACATGGATGTGATGTTTTTCCTGCAGAGCAGCGAGTGTTGTTCACTTTGTTCCAGTTATCGTATCGGGTTGGAATGGGAGATACTGGAAATACCAAGTTTTATCTCTAAGCAGTTAGGAGTTTTGAGAGATGGTTCACCTCTACATGCGTGTGGTGTGGAAACACTGCACCTAATTCTCCCTGTGCAGAAGTGTTTTCTGGGTTTGGAAGTTTGACTGAATAAAAGCCACCATCTTCAGTGCTAATTGGCAAGGTCAAGCAGGTAAAACTGAGCAGTGAGCAATGCTAGAATCAGAGAACTGAAGTTTTCTGTCTCAGTAGCAGTTTATGGACTTAGCTGCTCTTGGAACAGATTGGTTGATGTTAGCTTTTGGATTTATGAAATGCTGAGGCACAGATGTATTCCTTTTTCTCATATTCAGGTGAATAAATGGCTTGCTTGCCATTTACTTTTTCCCCTCCTTTTCCCTTCTCCCCCCTCTCTTCCCTTCTCCCCCCTCTTTTCCCTTTTTTTTCCCCTTTTCCTTCCCCCCTCCCTTTTCCCTTTCCCCCCCTTTCCCTTTTTTCCTCCCTTTTCCCTTCTCAATTGCCTTTTTATCGTCCTACATGTACCTGAAGCTATTCTGGTTTTTTCCCCCTCTCAGTGTCAATTTACAGGGTTGGCCTCTACTTGTAGATTTTCCCCTCAACTCTTTGTGTTCCTGGCATGCCTATGGACTGGATTATTAAAGTGAAATTGAGTCCAATTCTTCATGCTTTATAAAAAAACCCCTTGAGTTGTGTACAACCCACTTACTACTTCACTGTACTTTATTAGCCACAGGAAATTTCCGATCCAAACAGTCTAGCTAGCAACATTTGTCTTCCCCTGCACTGGGTGTCGTGTACGATGCTTTAGTTTCCAGTTGGTGTGTGTTAGGCAGGGTAGAGATGATCTTGGTTGTTACTCCATCTGCACGGCTAGAGCTGTGTAAATAAGCAGTAACAATACTAGCAGTGTGGAATTGCTAAGTAGTTCGTGATCTTTTGGGATTAGCTAGCAAATAAAGCTTGCTTACAACTATCATGAGCAGGCTGTAAGAGCATACAAAAGCAAACTGTATCTTGGGTGCCTGAGACCTTTTCCTCTTTTCTGAAGCTGATTAACTAATGTAAATGCATGCATACATACATAATAAGCATCTGCGTGGTCGGACTGCCAGAAACAAACACATTTATCACCATTTCTGGGGACTTGTTGTGTCGTGCAAATGTGTCATCGAAGTCTGATGCGGTGGCAGCCCTGTGACGGATTTAACAAGATTAGATGACCTCCAAAAAAAGCCTTGCAAAACATTACAGATAATGCTATGCAAATTGACAAGCAGCACACACAAAAAGCTTAATAATTACTCCTTCTCCCTTTTAAAACATTTCTCTCTTCTGAAGGTCAAGACAGGTTAATTTATAGAGTCCAGAAGTGTCTGTTACACACACTGTGGTCGCTTTTCAGAAAATGAAGGAAAAAAACCCAAACAGTTTAAATTAGGAAAAGTGATCAGTGCGGATTATATTAACAGGTCTTCTCAGAGCCTCAAAGGTCAGGGAATTTCAGTTTACAATTGGACAAGCTCCAAGAGAAGCAGCACTCAGCATTAATATGACCCTGCTGGGTTAGAAAATGATTTGAAAGGACCTAAAAATCCCCAACAAACCACTGAAAAGTAATTGCTCCAGCAGTGATACACTCCTACGTTGAAGGAATTTTTTTCTGGATGCGCTCAGTGACATCTAATTTATGGGTCATAGTTCCCGTAGCCCTGGCTCATGAATGCTTTCTGGCAGCACAACTTTTCTCATCAGAGCACTTCATCCCTTTGAGGCATTTGCAGAATTGTGCCCATTGGGTTGAACTTGGATCAAACATCAAAACTTCACTGAAAAATCTAACCCCTTTCCTCGGTCCTAGGATGATGAAGTGATTAACTGTGAGTGCTTTTAGCAGTCCTGACAGCTCCACATAGTTAATTATATGCAAGTTTCAGCATTTTCTAGGGAACTGCCTTTAATCATCCACCATAATCACAAGAGGATCCACTCTACAGCTTGTGTGGATGGACTTGCTCTCGTTTGGTTACGCTTCCTAAGATCAGTGTGAACTGTAAATCCACTGCAGGATATGGAAAACTGAAGTGGTACTCTTTCAAAATAAAAGGGACATGGGCAGGGTCACGTTGTGCAGTGGAGGAAAGAGGGGGGCACTGCTGAGTTCTCAGTTTTCAGAGTTTTTCAGATGTTCAGTCTACTACTGTGGAGGTTTTGGTGTCGTGCTGTTCAGTGTGCTCCAGGATCATCCACTACTTCATGTGGAAATCTAGAGATGAGCAGCTGTCCACACCTCTGTGCAGAATGGGTTTCAGGATTAACAGTAACGGCTGGAGATGTAGTCAGTCAGATGGATCTCTTCTGTGCAACACCTCAGCCTTCTGAACAAATGTAGTTCACTGAGCTGGTGCCCTCAGCTCTTCCTATTGGCTCACCAAGGGTGCTTAGAGAATTTTTATTTCAGTCAAACTGATTATCTTGCTAGGGTAAAATATTAATCTTAGACAGCAAAGAAGTGTTTCTGCTTGCAGGAGCATTCTAAATGCTGAGAAATTGTTTTTCAAGGCAAATGATGGATTATGGAACAGTAGAAGAAAAATATGGGAGATGAGAACAATCACAAGACCATAAGTCTGAGGTAACCAAGAAAGCCTTTTCAAGTAGTCTTTCCTCTCTTCGAGGTGGTCTCTTGCTGTGTTCATTTGTTGTCGTGCTAATTATGGATTGAGAAGGTAATTGTTCCAGGTTGGGTGGTTCTTGTATTACAGAAGAATGCATCTGGGAAAGTGGCTTCTAGGCCACCACCTCCAGGATGTGTGTGCTGTTGCTTGTGTGAAAGTAAGAATAGCCCTTAGAAAGTGTAAGCTGATTGTTGCAAGGATCAGTTGGGTTCTAAAAAATAAATAAAGCCAGCCCTCCTCTCTGTAGAGCCTGCCCGGGTGGGTGAATGCCCAGTGCTTTTTCTGACTGCTGTTGGTCACAGCCAGGGGCAGTCTGCTGCATTATCTCATCCAAAGGTGGTGATCTGTCACAAACCCTGCCTTTCTTTGGCATCAACAGACCTGGCTGCCTTCTCATCTGGAGTTTTTCACGTCCTGTAAGAGAAGGACTTATCTATAAATATGCATTTTATTCATGTTGAAGAAAGTGTTAATTTAAAATTGATCTTTACCTCCCCTGTGCAAGCATGAGAAGAACACACCATCGGATGGAGTTAATTGAGGGCTAAAATTCAAATAATCTTCTGATGTCTGAAATTTCAGTGCTCTCAGAAAAGAAAATACTTCTCAGTTCATGAACCCAAGCAAGCTTTGCAACTGTTTACTTCTCTCCATCCCCTTTTATTCCCTTGATTAGATATCAATTCATAGAAATTTCAACAAAAAGACTACCCAAGGGAAATTAGTCTGTAAAGTCCATTTGAACGCCAGAGTTCAAATACCCTCTCTACTGAGCAAACAAGAGGATTAATGAATATTAAACAAGTGTGTCCTCATTACAGCATAGCACCTGAGAGTGCATAGCTATAATCCACAAGGCATGGGCTCTGTAGATCTGTGGCTTTTTCTAATACGAAAGGGTCAAGTCCTCCAGCACATGTGAATTCTCATTGCTACAGACTGACTCGTCCAGATTTCTCTTCCTGTAAGGTAAATGTTAGGAGTTTTTCTTTCACATCTAATCAGTATCAGTTCAAACTAAAGATGCCCCTTAGTTTTGAGAAGAAAGTTTACTATTGTCACACAGTTTGGGTCCTGGTATTACCTGTAGTCTCCTAGGAGCTGTAGTTTATATTAAGATATTCATCAGGATAGAATTAACCCAAATTATTTCAACTATCTGTTATTTGGTGTGGCTGCATGTTCAGAATCCTGTAAATAATAGCCAAGGACTTAACTCACTAGCACACAAGTGAATTTTGTACACAAAACACAGTTAATTCTCTGCACAATAAATATTTACGTTGTGTATCTTCTTCCAAATGATATAGATACTTAAAGTTTCTATAAGGTAAAAATAAAATGGGAAGCACTTAGTCAAATTCAAGGATGAAGCAGTCCCTGGAGGACCACTGACTAGGGGATGTGAACTCTGGTTTTAGCCAGCAGTAGCTGAAGGTTGGGCAAATATGCTCAACCTAAGTATCCTGCCTCCTGAGCTTTGTCTGGATCTCAGCTCTGGATGAAACTATTCACGTGCATTTCAAGTCAGTCAAGGGGTCCCTCAGTTTGTATCCAAAAAATCTCTTTCAGTGTGCTATCATGCATGACCTAAAACCCAGATACTTTGATGTGATTCCTGATTGCCTTTTATTCTTGTGGTACAAGATTTTGTTTGAAGGAAAAAGTATTTCAGATCCAGTAGATCAATTGAATGCCAATATTGATAAACACCTCCAGTGGTACTATCATCTTTTTAATAAAACCCCAGCTATTCTGCAGTTCATTCCCTGCCTTCACAAGTAACCCTGGGATTTCAAAGCTTTTAGGAAGTGTGTCTGAGGTACATAAGACATATTGTGTCAGACATCAACCTGCTGCTTGTTGCTGCTTCTAGGAATGTGGAGTTTGGCAGTGAAAGGTGAACAAAGCTCTTGAGCATAGTGCCAGCCTTTCTAAAGAGTATTGCTGATACGTGAATGAAGGGCAGCAGAAGGACGTGAAGCACCAACATTAATGTTTCATAGCCTAGCATAAACCTTCATAGTTGCACTTTATTCATTGTACTGGGAAACAGATGGTTACAAGGTGTAGCCTTTTGGCATTTTTTTTCTTCATAGTTTTGGGTTTTGTTTCCTCGTGAGTCCTGACACAATTCTTCCTAAATATTTAGAGTGTAAGGTGTGTTGTGATTTTTGTTGTGATTGACACACATGGAAGTGCACGCTGGCAATTATTTGTGAATTTGTAAAGCAAGCCTTGACTCTGGTATTCTCCAAGTGCTGAAGACCACGTAAAAAAATGTTATCTCCGACCCAAGGTTTGTTACATTTTGTCCATCAGTGGTGTGCAAGTAGAGAGCAAAAAATAAAACCAGAAAAAAAAGCCCCAATTCCCCAGGCTTTTGTAGTTTGATGCGTAAGCTGCGTGATGCTTGATGCATGTAGGGAAGATGAGGGCAGGTGTACAGTTCAGTTGTTAGCATATGGCCAGCTAGACCCTTTGACTCGATTGTGCACATTAAATAATCATGTCCATGAGTTAATTTCAAACAGATGTGGTTGTAGCACAAAATGCGCATGACTTGGGCAATATGGCCACGAAAGTCTGAAATGCCTGGTTCCACGAGTGCAGTGCAGTGGTCTGTGTTAGTGACTGCAGGAAGCAGGCTGTTCTCGGCAGAAATCCATTGGAATGTTTTGGAGAGCTTGCAGTCAGGAGATAATTTTGCATTTTTACTGGTTGCATTAAACATCTTCAGCTGGGAATCCAATCTATTTTCCAGTTTGATAGTCCTACTCTTATTGCAACACAGACTCCCTGTTTGCTGTGGTGTCCTTACAGTTTTGTGTAAGAAACTTGCCTTAAGACTGAGAAATATTTTTCAGGATATATTTCTAGTTTGAAAGCCAGTTAGTGTGGTTAATAGAGATGATGACATTTGGACACATGAGATCATGATAGGTGCTTGGACTGTGCTTGACTGTGGTCAGTTGTTGGGGTTGTTTTTTGTCCTGTAGCTGTTTAATTCCTTATCCTTCTGCTTCCTTCTGTCTGCAGCAATTGTTTGCCTGTGCAGGACACGGTCACTCAAGTGTTAACACCAACCCACTGCACGTCTTCATGTGCAGAGGGGAAAGAAGTGGGATGAAAGCCTCATGCATCCAGCCTATTAGTGCTTAGAAAGATCTAGAGCATGAGCAATTCTAGACAGATTTCAAACATACTGATCATATTCAGGTCCTAAGGGGGCAGTTCTGGACATCCAGTTTAATTCACTGTTTAAAAGGTACCTTTTTCAGTGATCTTTGCCACACTCTTTACCTTTTTTGCACTCTCTTCCTTCATTTTGTTTTCCTTCTCTTTCCCTCCTTGCTGCCATGTCATTTTTATACAGCTGCTTTTCCCAGCTGGAGTGAAGCTGTACAGCTGAGGCAGTGCTCGGCAGCTGTGTTTCATCTTCTGACAAGTTCATCACTTCCACAGCTACTGGAGCTCACGTTTTGTGTCAACCTCTCCTCTGTGCCCCAGCCTCACGTGCTGCTGGGGAACGCAACAAGCAGGTAGGCAGCTAATGATGGCATCAGGTGCCACATCTTGTCCTTGGCTCATTCACAAGCAGACAATGTCGTTGTTTGCACCAGAACTCAAACTGGCAGGACCCCAGCAAAATCTCCAGCGAGCGGTTTCAGTGTGCAGTAATCTTCAGCCAGCTGGGACTGGTGAGCCTGAGGAATTGAGCTATTCCCATGCTGAGATTCCTAAAGAATATGCTTTATACTGACCTATTGTGATACAATTTCTGGCACTGGTGCCTTTTCAAATGCCTGTGTGATGGCTCTGGGGTCTGGCTGTGTCTCTCAGGCTGTAAGTAACTTCAATCTTCCTTCTTAGAGCTAGGTGATAAATCTGTCTGTTCACTGATAAAAATTCAAACCTCTTATTTTAGTGAGGAACTAAGCTCTTTGAATCTCATTCATGGCTTCCTCCCTGAGTACTCCATGAGCTTATTTTAAATAAAACAGCCATAATTGTTAATAACAAGAGCTGGGGAAAAAAAGGTATCTCCCATAAACTGGAAATTGTGATTTATTCTAGCAGTCACACGCTTAATTCAAGTGAACAATACAGACAAGATCTGGTCCCCGGTCTGTTCTGCTCACCTGACATTGGCAGTCCGTATATCCTCGTGTAGGTCAGACCAAACCATTATGTTAGTAGTAGAGGATATAAATGTTATAGAAAAATGTACTGTAAACTAAAAAAGCCCAGAAATTTATTTTTCATGGCTACTGAAGCTGTGTCCCAGGTGTAGCCTGGGCAGTGTCTGCTCACACCCGGGGTGAGCAGGGATGCTGTGCCGCCTGCTTGTTCTCTCAGGAGACAGAAGTGAAACACCTTAGCTTATTTTCTGTGCTCTTCTAAACCAAAGTCTTAGGTGCCTTTAAAATTTGTGGCTAAACAATCATTCAGGGATCATTGTGGGTATTGAAAACAATAGGCAAAAATATATAGTGGCATAGTCTGAAAGCTGAAATTGGCTTTGCGAGAAAATTCGTCAGGTTTTATTGCCTCTGCTGAAAGATAAATGGTAACTGAAAATAATTTTGTCTTGCTTTTTATGTCTTGGTATTAACAAGGTTTTTAATGCCTTAATAATACAAAGGCAGCCATAATATATCAATATTTCATCTTGTTTAGCCAGTGCTTCGCTAGTGGTGATGAGGAAAAGAGTGCTGCAGGAATTTATATGGCAAATGCTGCTCTTCCTGTAGCTGCAGTAAATACAGTCCCACGATTTATTTCTCTACAGAAGATGCCATATTTCAGGAGGGAAAAGATGATCCAAGGGCTGTGTCCTTTTGGACAGTTACCAGTTTCCGTGCCTGGCTGTACCCAGATTGGACAATCTAAATGCCCCTGTTCTAATGAGTGGATTTGGTACTTGTGAAAAAGAGTTTTCCAGATTTGGATTGCCATGCAGTATTTGTAATTGGCGAAGAAGGAAAGCAAGGATTTTTCTTTAAGTAAAAGCTGGAATTCTTGGGGTTTTTTTCCCTTTCAACTGCTGACAACCTCCTCTACTTGACAACTGGCACAATCTATGCATGCAATGCTTTTCCTCAGTAATTTTCCATATCACAGGCAGAGGTGCTGGGAGAGAAATATTTGTCTCAGTGACAATTTTCACTGGTCATGACTAGCCTGAAAAACCTCATTTCGAGGTTTGGGGTTTATTAAGCTGACTGCAGCTAGTTCCTCATGATTCAATACATATACAAGTATATGTAACAACAAATGCAGCTGGGAGGCTTGGAAAAGAATTGCAGAGGTGATCACTAATTCTGGAGAGTAGAGGGAAGAGATGATGTTATATGGCTGCCCATATTAATTCATTTCTTCATTTTCAGAAGTCTCTATTTACTGGAAGATAATTTTACCAGGTGGAATAATGACTGGATAACCATAACTCACTTAATGAAGCTTTGCTGTTGTCACTTATCTCCTTACTCCGTTTACTTCACCTCCTGGGAGAAAACTCCTTTATATCAGATAGGTTCTAATATCAGCTGGGATATACAGATCAAATATTTAGTCCCATTCCACAGGAAACTTCTAATAGCTTCCATAGCACGTATTAGCCAGCAGTGTTCAGACACATAAGTCTGTTGCAAGCCATTTCTTTGTGCAACTTGTAGTACTACTGAGCGGAAGAAACTTCTAAATCCAGTGCAAGTTTAATCTGAAGTAGCAGCCTTGGCCTGATCCACCTTTGCCCATCTGTTCAGAAGAGTTTTGGAAGGGTAGAGGCTTGGAGGGATTACTCTGCTAAGAGATTTTTCCATTCCTGTAGTTTTCTCATGGGTTTTTTTCTGCATCTTTCTGTTGCCTCGCTGTTCCTCTCAAGGAAAAGGCCAAGCTCAAAACCTGAGTTGAACATTTCAACGGGGCTGCAGAGGGGGCTTCCACAAATCCTAGCTGTTTTATGGCAAGTTTTTGTATTTCTGTGCATAGTCTTAATATTCAAAATATTAATATTGATACCCTTCCCCCTTCTCAGGGGGAGGGATCACTGCTTTGCCAAGAGCTCTTGCCAGGAACTGGTGTTTTCTCTGTAGACTTGTACATTATGTGTCTAGTGGGGAAGAGGAATCATGGTAGCATAATTGAGCTGCAGAAATTAACATGAGGAAGATTTAAAATCTGGGCCCAAGGAGACCTAAAAGTTGAGGAGAAAAAAAAATAACCAGGACTTATTTTCAGGTTCTGAAAGCATAAAACTTGTAGGACTTTGCAAGTGAGATTTCGTTGTATTTGTACATCTGAATATAGCTTCTGTTGTAAAGAAACTCTGTAATGATTAGAATTCTGGGGGCTGGGTTTATTAAAAGGATTAGCTTGTGTTTGGGCATATGTGTTTGTGTAGTTCTGTGTGTGATGTGTGTATATAAATCTATT
Source organism: Chloroceryle aenea (assembly GCA_013399075.1). Taxonomy (NCBI): domain Eukaryota; kingdom Metazoa; phylum Chordata; class Aves; order Coraciiformes; family Cerylidae; genus Chloroceryle; species Chloroceryle aenea. Next base: position 13,625 of record VWZY01006118.1, on the reverse strand, counting down.
CCCACACAGAAGACTTCATTAGCTTTAACTTGAGATTGCTAGGCAACATAGCCCGTCGCAGAACCTGTAAGGAGTGAGGAGGGATCTGTTCTTCCCTGTATTCCTCACTCGACATTGTGTTCATCAACTGCATCTCTTAATTGCTAATTACTCTCTCCATGCCTTACGCAGAAACTTTGAATCTCTTTTCATTCCAGATGATGGCTCAAACTTTGACCCAGTTCTGTGACTGTAAGGTCATGCTGGCTGAAACTGTTACCAATTACAAGATACCTTGTCCCACTCATTATTTTTCATACTTTCTAAGCTTACAGCCTTTGTAACTTGCTTACTTTTACGTGAGGCAAGTCTGCAGATGGAATGTGTCTTGAGTTGCCGTGTTTTGGAAATGTCACTGTGGCACATTCTTCTTTGTTCTCAATTTAACTGTATTTACAGCAAGTTCCCTTCTGTTTTTAATACAGTCTGTGAGTATGTAATTGTTATTTGTGAGAACAGTGACATATGGATGGTTTATTTAACGTCAGCCAGTGAACTGTGTGCCCACTGCCCTTGGTGGGTAGTGCCAGTGCTTCTCAGGCTAAGTGCTGTGGGGCAGCTCTGAATGTGGAGATGCCTCGGGAGTCGTTCTGTCCTCCTTCCTGCTCTTCCAGTTCTACTTAGCTTTGCAGAACACATCCTCCTAACCTGTGGTTTGCATGCTCAGAATCTTATCTTTGCCAGAAGAATGTGGCCATGGGCACTTATTGAAGGATTGCTCCTTTGTGGCTTATCTAATAAAATGTTGAGTTTTTTTCTGGAAATGTCACATATAAATAAAGGCCAAAGATCACTCAGCATCTCTGCCAGACCCCCTCCATCATGCTGCGCTTACTGTCACAAGACATTTAGTTTCATAAGAGAGCAGCTGCACCAAGGATTCCTAACCAAAGCTGAGTACCAGTCAGAACTGCTTTGGCTTTGACTGCACAGCCTGCAGTCTGGGACAGGGACAGAAAAAGCCCCAGAAGTCAGGTATGTGCAGGGGTCCTGTGCAGTGCTTTCCTCTTGGAAATCAGCATAAGGACTTCTGCTATGGCCACAGGCTCCTTGCTTCCAACAGGGGAGCTCTGGGAGGCTGCTGCATTTAGGATACGGGGTTTGCTCTAATGAAAGAACAGCTCATTTTAAGGTTGCTAGTTCGTATGGGATTATGGAACATGGCAACACTGACATCTCAATTTACCTTTCTACTTAAACCGTGAGGAGGGAATTTCTTGTACTGATTGAATCGAGTTAGCTTGCTTATATATCCCATGACACAGGAAAGCACGTGGGCTGGGTTAGGTACGTGTGGCACTTGTGGGTCCTTTTCCTCACCCTCCTGCTTATATGCGTCCCACGTGTCAAGATGGCAGACGAGTAATGTGTTCTTTAGTCTAACCATATATTTGCTCTACCTAATTTCTCTTGCTCTTTCGAGGTCTCGCATTCCTTTCTCCCCTTGATTAGTAACCATGGTGCTTGTAATGTGCAGCAATTATAGATTGGAACGTACCAGCATAGAGTAATTTATGCAAAAGTAATTACTTAAATGACTCTTCATTATATTGCAATCAAATGCTAGATGCTCTGGTATAGATGTTACATATCCGATCTCAGCATGCTACTTAAAGTCTTTGAGTCCAATTCTGGGATGATGTAAATCAGTGCAGCTCATCTACACAGCTCCAGTGCTTTGTGAAGGGCTGCACAGGCCAGTGCAGGCTGATTTACAGCTACAAAGGGAAAGCAAATGAACTTAAAAAGTAGCAGCACGGAAAGGTAGGTCCCAGTGAGGCCGAAGCATTCAGAGAGCAGTAGTCCCAACAGTCAAACAGTGAGAGCAGGCATATTCTTTCTCCTCTGAAAATCCTTTCAGTAATTTTCTGCTCTGTTACTCCAGCCACTGAGTTAGTCACAAAGTGGTGAGGGCTGGTGATGTCAATTCTCCCCATAGCTGGGTTTTGTTGGTGTTTGGGGAGGGAGGAGGGGTTACTGGCTGGCTGAGGACCTCAGCAGTGTGGGAGTCCCAGTTCATCTCTCGATGCATTAGGCAAAGCTGACAGTAGCTCATCTGGGAGACTGCGTTGTGAGATGTGTAACTGAGGCCTCAGAATGTCCTGATGAAATTACCATGTCTCCATCATGTTGCAGGGGAGTGGTGAGTGTTTGTAGAGAGAGTTCCTTTAATTCTAAGTACTATAATTGATTCCATTCTGAGCAGTGTGGAAACTCAACCTCATTTCCTCTGTAATTCAGAGTGAAATCTGAAAGCACCCAAATCTCCTGATGATGCCCAGAAAGGTTGTTATCCACCAAGGCTTTCTGCAAGCAGCATTTCTGCATTGCAGGCTGCATCGCTGTGGGTTGAGTGAGTGCAGGGAAAGCCCTTTTTGCTGATTTCAGTTTCCATTATATTCAGAGATTTGCATAGAGCACATTTAGTTCAATCAAGTCTTATGGAAAGTAATTCCAGGGAAGTCTAAAAATCTCTCAGCTATGGTACTTAACGTGGTCAGCAGGAAATGCCAGTGAGAACCCATCCATCTTTCTGGTTCAACTGCTTTGTCATTAGATAAACAGCATGGCATCTGCGTTTCACAAAAGTATTTCTTCCAGCAAGAAACCATTTTCCGCTTTGTATGAAACAGTTCAGTGCTAAATGTCTTCATTTCTTTGTAATTCCACCTCCTGCCCTCCTTTCTATTTATTATGAGACAATGGCCAAGCGATCTCTGTGTGTGGAGAGTTGATGCCACACGTGAAACACTTTAATGTATACCCTTGGCTAGGTTTGTTTATAGTCATGTTGTTGGTACTTTGATTCCATGGGCTTGTTAGTGGGCCAGCCTGTGGGAGATTACTGAAGCTTTATTTACATGTGAATGTGCCCGTGAAGTTCACTGCTCAGTTATCACTGCATCTTACTCTACGTCTAAAACCAAAATCAAGCAAGGTGCTGACTGGAACATTCTGTTCATACAGGTTTATTTTGAATACATACTTCCAGACTCCAAAACCAGGTAGAAATGAGAGGTTTGAAGATAGACTTGGCTTATTTCCATTACCCCTTTCCTTTCAGGTTGTTTATGTGTCAGATACCCTGTTTACATACAGGACAGCAGTGTACAGTTTCTCATTATTGAGTCTTAGAGGAAACTTCTACAGTATCAGTATTAACAGCATTTGGAAAGAGAGTGGAAATCTAAGGCAAAGATGTCCATTTCTCCTGGGGATTTCTTCAGTTTGGAGGCTGTGTCCAGCTCGTGAATCAGATCATTACCCTGTGTGGCACTACGGGGTCAGGTTTTTTTAGTCTGCCAAGGAAGCAGGACCACTGAAAGAGCCCAGACCATGGTATTCTCTGTCCTGAAGAGCTGGCAGGTTTATGGATGCAGTGAGGGACAGAGCTCTGGCTCTGCTGAGGTTTATGGATGCAGTGAGGGACAGAGCTCTGGCTCTGCTGTTGTTCTTCTGCTAGCTACATTAAAGTGAATATGGGGTTGTCTTCCTGGCTAACATCCTACCCTCATGTAGGATATTGCTCAGCTTAGATTGTTGGGCACTGAAAACCAGCTCTGCAGCAGGGGTGGGTTCCCGTACAAGTGTAGTTGGTGAGAGATGACCCAGGACAGCAGACCCCAGTGGCACTGGTGTTGCCCTCAGTCATTTCTTTCCTGAGCATCTATCACTGAGGCCAGAGTGGCACTTTCTTTCCTTTTCCTCTCTCTTCCTCCTCCTTCCCTTTTCCTTTTTCTGTTCTGGCTTACCAATTGTGCTGAAAGGAACAAATTCCTTTAAAAAACAAAATCAGCTTTAAAAGAAGGTATATTATTCAAGTTATTTTGAAACTGAACTAGAAATACATAAAACATGAAAACGAGTCCTTTGAAATGTGTGCCTGGGGTCAAACTTGTGGCTATGGAAAAAGCAGACGTTCAGCTTTGATTTGGTCCCAGCTGAGCCCAGTGGTGGAGGGGTGGAATGGGTGCAGAAACCAGAGTGGGTTTGTTAATGATGGTATAAAAATATAGCAACTTCGAGGTCTTTCTTTTGGATATAGGACCTCTGCTTCTTTGGGGGTCCAGCCCTTCATTTTTCTGTGATGCTCTGGTCCAGTAAATAGGTCAAATTTCTGTAAATCTTAATGAAACAACTGAAAGCATTTCCCTTAGTCCTATTTGTGTTCCTTTGTCTCTTTCCAAAGGGGCAGGGGAGTGTATGGATTGGCATTTCAGATCTGCTCTCTGGCCATTAGTCCTGCTTACTTCATGGGCACGATGAAGGTTTTTCAGTCCATTCTAATACTAATAATGGGAGCTATTTAGAAGCAGTAACTACTTCTTACTGGTAAAATGTACAAGTAAAAAAGAACTTCTGTCCTTATAAGGAAAATCGGAGCTGAAGATTTGTTTGTGAAGTTTGTCATTTGGGGGTTTCTCTCTAGTTTAATATTGGTCTCTTGCTGGACTCTTTGTTTTCAAGCCCGGCAAGGAACAAAACATTTCTTCCCAGGTAAGTATCTAATTGTACCTTGCACTGGTGCCTTCAGGAGTTGATTTACTCGTGGGAAGTGTCTGTCATACTCATCTGCTCAAGATCACCCTTGGCTAACAACGAGAGTGAGTGGACTTTTCACTAAGTGAAGCCCAGGAGTCTGTGTGGAGGATGAGAATGAAAAATAAACCCCAACAGTAGGAGCTCCTCTGTGCTGTGTTGTGTCAGCTGAGCGTTTCCTTTCAGAAATCACCATACTGAAGTGGAAAGAACAATTAATTTACATTTATTTTTTTTAGAGATGGAAAGGAGAGGAAAAGAAAATATTTTGTGTTGTTAAGAGCTGTCATTAATTAGGATAAATTTTGTCCTAAGGAACACATGCATGAGTGACATAGTTTGGGTACTTTCAACAGCGGTGAGAAAGATTATCTGAAATCTGTAACTAATTAAAACTGCATAATTTAATAATTAGATTTAATTAAGGAAAATCGTATTCAGTTTTGACAACCTGCAGAACAAAGTTCTCCCAATTTCCGGGTTTGTGTTTCTTTATTTCAATTCACAAGCTGACAGATTGGCTATAGAAATACTTTGCTTTGACATTAAAACCAGTTAAACACTAACATTAATTTTACATTAAACAAAATATGTTTGGTAAACTGCCAAATGATTACACTTAGGCCAGGATTTACATGGATCTATTGATTGAGACAGAGTAAGCAATTAAATTATTTTTTTTGATCTGTCCCATAGTTCTTCGCTTTGCAAGTTGTACAGAATTAGGGTTTACTTTCATTTCTGTTAAATAGCTTGTGTCCAAGTGCTGGGGGTTGGAAAAGTCTGCTGGGGTCAGGTTTTGTGTCTATTCCATAAACACTAAATTAATCCCCAAGTGTTAGGATTTCAGGTATTATCACAGTAAGGTGTCCCTGTCCCAGACGATCCAGGGTGGTTATGTTATAATGATCCACTTTGGGTATCCCTCCTAATCTTTGTTTCATCCAGATACGGTGTCTGCTTAGCCTTCTGCTGTTGCAATGTGAAATCTACAGAGACAGCAAAAATGAGAAAATATTTAGAGGCATTTATCAACATTGACACTAATAATGCAATTCACCAAGTAGCCCTAAGCTTTACCAGGATTACTCAAATCCACCTTCTTCCCTATTTTGGAATGCACGGGAAGTGCACAAAGCTCTTGAGGATTTGGAGTTACTCCAGGGAGAAAAACTATTTCTTGAAAATGTGATTCTGCTTCCTTCACTTTGAAATGCAGAATGTATTACTCCAGTTTGCTCCATAAGCTGTATGTCCTGTCTGCCGTGGTATCGGGAAAAGATCCGCAATTTCAGAGCTGTTCTCTTCTGAAATGATATCAGACTTTGCAGAAAAAAAACCCTTCTTCTGGTAGAAGTCTGAGACCATAGTATTTTCTGGTTTGCTGATGAACACACTTTCTGGGGCTACAACCAAGGTAGGCAGAGTGTGGCAAGGCTGTTAGTAACTCTACAAGTGCCATCTCACAGTCATCTTGGAAGAAGAAAGAAGCCATCAAAGGAAGAGTAAAACAGGCTGGGGCTCTTGGGTTTGGAAAAGAAAATGCTGTGGTGAGGATATGGCTGAGATGAGCAAAATCATAGAGTAGAGCAGGGCTGCATGTGACAAAACCACGGGAAATCCATTTACGGTGTAGAAGAAAAAGTAACTTTTTGTGTGTTTGTTTCCTGTAAGGTTGGTATTGAACTTCTGGAGTTGGTTGCCAGAGCAGAAGATGCAGACAGACAGGAGTGGGAGGTTCTGAGAGGATTGGTCAATCCCATGGGCAGCAGGTTCATAGTGGGCATGGCAGGGATGGGGCAGGGGAGCCTTTTTCACCCGTCATTCCTGGGTGAGTGACTGGAGCTGCCTGGGAAGGGAAAATGAGAATGGGCAAGTTGCAGATTCCTGTCCCCAAATAGCTGTTCCTCTGGCCACACAGAGAGGGGGTAGATCAGCCTGCTCAGATTCATGGGGGGTAGAGTGATCAGTGAGCAAAAGAGCAGGCCCAGTAGGATATTTCTCACACTCATGAGTAAATCAGCACATTAAAAATATCCCCAGGGTCTGGTAGGAGTTGCCGAATTTGAAACATAATTTGTTTGGGCTGTTTGCCCATCTCATGGTTTGCTTTTGCAGCATCACTTTGAGCACGGGCTACTCTCTTCTCATAGGCACAGCAAGAGTAAAATCTCCAGAGGGCTTCCTTGACCCTCTCACTTCCCCCCCTCTTCCCCCGTGTATGTCTACCCAGTTCCAGTCCTGTGACAGAAGGCATATGAGTTGCATGCACAGCCACTTGACTCCTGCACAGTTCTGAATCTCTTCATACCTGTCTGGTAAAACCTGTGTAGTGCTCTTTCTGACAAAGCACAAGCTGGAGGAGTGCTGCCTGCTGCTGACCCAAGTGCAGGGCGCTCTACCAGGGCAGATCTTGGCCACCTAGCTATGAAACAAGGCTGGGCTGTAGCTTTGGAGGAAAACCAAACTGCCTCCACTTAACGATGCTTCCCTTATTACTGCTGGTTCTGACTTCTAACGTGAAACGTCCTGGCTTCAGCTACAAATGCAAGAGGATGTTTCCTGTGGTTCTTTGGTGGTGTGTTTATGGAAATAAAAAAAAAAAGCTACTTAGTCCTACACTCCACTTCAGGAATCGTGTCCTGGGACCACGGTGCAGTTGGTGAGCTTTGGCTGGAAGGCTCTGCACGGTTTCCCTTCAGCTCCACAGTAAAATTCGAATGAACAGGTTTGGTAGATAAGTAATAAGATCAAGAACTTGGGTTCTTTGTAGGTGCTTTGAGGTTTGGGGGATGGTGGCTCAGGAAGCATTACGCAGTTCAGTTTGCATTGACTGGTGCTTGCAGAGTATTGATTAACTGTCATACTTATATTCAAATCATTGCTGGTGAGGGGAGAAGAACTTTAGGATGAAAGGATTAAAAAATATCCTGCTACAAAATGAAATGTGACACACTCACAGAGGAGATAAAATCAACATCGATACCTGTTGGTAAGTCTGAGATCTGGAGAGGAATTCTACATGGAGGAGAATTACAAAGAATAAGCAAATAGCTTAAAAACTTAAAGGAAGATTTCTTGAATCTTTAAGAAACATGATGTAGTTCATAAAATACATGATCCTACAAATTATTAAGTGGCTACATGACTGGCTTACAGAGCTTTGCTTTGGTAGCCAGAACTGCATTTGTTTCTGTAACTTGGTCCTGCCCTCACTCCAGTCTCTGTACGTTTGCCAAGAGGCCACAGAGAGAAGAGTTATTTTACTGCGTTGTCCAGCTAAGCACTTGCCCACTGACATTTTCTAGTTCAGAAGTGATGTAAACAAGAAGCAAGTTTTGTAGTAAATCCTTTGTGGGTGAGTATGTGTCTGTGTTCCTCTGGCCACTCCAGCCAGGGTACTTCATGTGGATTGATAACTGTGTAAGAAACTGGTGGTGCAACAAAAGACAGAAAGCAGTAAGGACATGATATTTGTTTCCATGGGGGATATTGCTCGAGGAGCTCTAAAGCTGTCATCCCCAACATGACATAGTCTCACCATTGCTGCTGTACCTTTGCCTCTCTGATCCCCAAATCCCCATCAAGGATAGACTAAATCAAATCCCAGCTTTGCAGACCAGTGTAACGTAGCAATAGGAGTACAACTGGGGTAGTTTCTCTGGGGATAAGCAGCGTTGACTTGGTGTGGGAATTCTGTTAAACGCCCTAATCCAGTTCATCCCCGAGCATCTCTAGAGAGATTAAAACATCCCATTACCTCGACGTGCTCCCTTCCGTTGGGATTAGAGTCGAGTTCCTGCAGTGGGAAGAATGTTGTGGCATTCGTGTTGACATGAGCAACAATGTGATGCCCAAACAAACCAAGCAGCAAACACTGCTCTGTATACTTTCTTTTTCTTTTAATAAGCAAACAAAATCCTATTTAAAATGCATTTAGAGGAAATTAAAGTAGGATCTAATCCAGAGCCCACTAAAATTAATAGAAGAGTTTGTGCTCACTGCAGTTCTGTGTGGTAATGAATCCATTCAGAGAAGCTGTCATCTGCTTACAGGTATTTTCCTAATGAGATGAATAATATACATTTGTTTTGGATTATTCACTCTGACCACAGACTGGGTGATTTTCATGAAGCTGTGCATAGAAATAAGGAGTAGATCCTAAAGGCAGATTTTACTGAGAGCTTTCTGGAGAGTTTTTTGAATTGATAAATCTTCCTGTAGAGATCAGCTCTTGCATACTTTCACTGACAAGCTGGAAAGCTTTGACAATAGTCAGAGCTTATTAAGGGCATAATTGCTGATGAATGGCAAGACATTTCACTTACAATTCAAAGTATGCTTCGTACATCAGCCTGAATATTTTAACTGTTATGTAGATTTTAATAGAGAATTAAATCCCTCCTGTCAGATTCTAAAGAATTGTAAAAAGAGTCTGTAGAAAGTTTATCACCATTTAATCATTCACTTCTGGTATCTGTGAAACCACTTTTGCCTCCCTGCAGAGCCCTGCTGTTCTACTCGTATTATAGGGCTGTTTCATATCATAGAATCATGAAATGGTTTAGGCTGGAAGCGACCATCGTATTCATCAGCTAAATCCCAAGCAAATGTTTGTTACTATAATGCAAAATGGATTGCTGTAAAGAAAAGTGAAATCGAGCTATACAAACAGAAACATTCCAAGTCCTTTAAATTTTAGGGTTTAATTGTTTCGATTAATGGGCAAATGCTGGTAAATTTTGGCTGACCTTCTGGGCAGCCTTTTGAGAAACGAGCATGTTCACCTCCTAAGTCAATGACCTTGGAGAAGGACATACTAGTACAAGACTCTGCCACTGGCAAAGCCAAACTTTGGCTCCTGATGGTAACTCGGACTTCGTGTTGTGTCCATAAATTCAGGATGCCTCTAATCCATTAAAATAATCCAGTGCTGCTTCCTACTGGCATAGGAAACAGTAGTGGATTATTTTAATGGATTAGAGGCATGGAAGCTTAAAGGACAATGAAGCTGAGACACAAAAGTAGTAATTCACACCCTACAAAGGGAGAAGAATGCTGATTTTACCTTGAGAAAATTCTGTGTAGGTAACACAGTCTGCATAGAATACTGCACAGCAGCAGGGAAAAGAGACAAGCCTTGATACGGCGTTGTAAATAGACATGCTTATAATTCATCTTGAATTATTTCGGCACGAATTGAAGAAATAATAAAATTGTATTTGGAGTAATTTGTGCACTTCCAGTGACCTTATAATAAGAAGGACATTGCTGAGATGAGGTTGCAGCAGAGACCTGTAATTTACAGTCTGGAAGATTTGAAAGATTAGCCAAGTTTGATCTGTGAAGCTCTAGGGGGACTAGAATGAGGAGGATATCATCAAGGTGTATAAAACTCTGGGAGAGAGGGAACGGGACTGATGCTAATTTGCTATTATTAGAGATCAGTAATTTAAGCCACCAAGGTCTCTAAGATTTTGTGGCGTGAGGAGAAATTAATTCATAAGAAATTGAATCACTTTATGCAGAGAGCAGGTGGAAAACAGACCCTATATTCTGAGTCTGTGCTCAGTAAATTGGTCCAGAAGGGACCTGAGCAGGGCTTTGAAAAAGATGACTTATGGACAAGTCTGGTTTTGTTCAGCCATGTTTGCTACTTGTCAAGGTTTCTTAAGACTGGAGCTGATGTCCAGCAGTCATCTTTGCACCACTGAGAGGAACGGCAGCTTGGCTTTACTCTCACGTGGGGGTCAGGGGCATGTGCCCACTTACCCAAACGCCTCCTCTTTGCCAGCTGAGTTTGGCCCTTTGACAGATGGTGATGCAGAGCGAGTGCCACGTGCCCGCATCACCTGACGTTGTTGTTTTTCCGATTGGCATTCCCAGCTACGTCTGTTGAAGACGTTTTTCTGTCGGTGGAAAAGAATGGATCAAAACATCCCCAGACAAATTATTTTCTCCTATCAGAAAATACATGAAGCAGAGAGGCTCTGCCGTGTCTTAAAGATCACGGTGCCATAAACATCACCCACACACAGGGTGTTCAACATTTCCTGGTGCCATTCCCAGCTGCTAAAAAATGTAGCTATATCAAGGCAATGAATTCTCTAGGTGCTGTTAGCAGGCAATAAAACTGGCAGGAATGCTGTTACTGGAGGTGTTGCTTTGTCCAAAGGAGCTGTTCTCTCAAACAGAGGCTGCTCTGCAGATCCTGTGGGTGATTCATCTCTAATTCAGTTGGCAAAATAGTGATGGGCACGGCAGAGAACGCATCAAGGACTCACCTGCTCTCCTAGACAACTACGGGGAGATAATAATGAAATGTCGTTGGTTTAGGCATCTTTACACTTATCTTTTAGAACCCTTTCAGCTTTTATCAATTTTATGGCAGCTGCAGGCTTTCTCCTGCTCTTTGTCAGGCCTCATTCATTTGTATTATTTTTTCTCATTGGAGAGCCGTGTAATTTTTCCCAAAGCAGAGCTATGCATCCTCTAGTGCTAATAAAATTCTTGTCTCTTTTCATTGCAACTTGCCTCCAGAGCAGGGCCTTCTGGCATCCTCTGCAGCACAGGAGATAAAGTAATCAATAAGCCTGGATCTGAAAATGAAATGCAACATTTGTTTTGTTACTCAGCTCTACGTGGCCTAGAACAGATGGCTTTGTGATGATGCTTTTAGTGTGCTCCTCAGGATTTTTGAGTTGTGTATGATTTTTATTTGGAAAATATGAATTGAATGAATGGTACTAGCACAATGACTTAACACCTATTATCTCCCTTCACAGATCAAGAACTACAAGTGATGTACAATTAGAGCAATGCTTAATAGAACCTTTGAAATGAAATGGAACTGTGGTATATTGAGTGCATAAAGCTCTCTCACTATTTTATGTTGAAAAATATTTTAGTCTATCTTTGTCATTGCTTGTGTGGCTGCTTGCATACGTTGGTCTGTACTTCTCAGCTTCTGCGGTGCCGGATAATGAATGTATATGCATCAGTGTGGTTGGTAAGCATTATTTGTCTGCTGGTGGCAGGTATGAGACACAATGTGGATTTTATGTGTATTTATCCTTTCTATATTCCTCTGGTTATTTTTTCTTGCCAGAATTTATTAACATTCGGGTTCTGTCAGACACAGTATGGTAGGTGAAAAATAAGAAGAGCGAGCGCTTTTGTACTGCTGCATAACCAAAGAGGTGGTGTTTGGCTACACAGGAGATATCCCTTATCTGCCTTGAGATTTGCAACATTATTCCCGGGCATTCAGGGAGAGCAACGTTGTTATGGCAGCCTTACAGATAATGTCATTTTTTAGGTGGATAAGATGGATAACCAGAACCCTTGAGTGAGTGCTATTTGCTATTCTCAGTTGGTAAGAAGCTGTGTCCATGAAGAGCATCCCCTCCTCCATCCATGGATAACTGCAGCCAAGCCCCGATGCTTCTTACGCAGTCCTAGGGCAGCACGGAGCTGTGATGCTGTCAGCACAGGCCCGTGGCCATTGCCCCCGTTAGGACACTGGCAGAGAGGGCTGACAGAAATCTAGTAACTGATACACAGGGGCTTAGGCAGTCCAAGCAAATCTGGAGCTTTTCTGAGAGGTTGTCTCCAAAAGTCTTGCGCTATCCCCAGTAGACCTCAAGAAGCAGTAGCAGCTTAACTGTGCATGAGGAATTCATACCTTCTTTGAACTCTCTTGTCCCAAGTGGTTATTATGGCCAAATTGGAAAACAGGATCAGGAAACTCGTAAGTAATTACTGTACATGGGATGCAAAGCATTTCAGTCGGTCAGCAAGTGAGAACTGGTTGCATTAACAAAGGTCAAAAACCATCGTTTGGGATTCTTGTAAACTTAGAGGCAGAGGAAATTGCAGTGTGCCAGCTCCTTTGGATTAATATAGCTTCATTTTTCTTAAATGGAAATGAAACGATTGGTGAAGGAAACTTCCTAAATGCAAGCGTGCTCTGAAGATGAAAGTTATTTCATAAGGCCATGGGTTGGCTGCTCAGTTACCTTCAGGAAGCGGTGGGAGTGCTCCGATTCCATCCATTGCCAAGGGTTCCATTTCCCTGAGAGAAAAAGCTGCTCTAATTGCAAGCTGTGGGAGATAGTAAGTGCAGTAGCATTTGGCCAGAAACCAGAGGGGCTGTTGATTCGGGATGGATATTCCCTCTAGAGGCACCCAAAAGAGGCAAAAAAAGAGGTGCATTGGAGTGGTTGAATACTTGCTTTTTAAAACCTGCAGCATCCTCGAAAGCAGTCACTCAGATTATGTCAGGACCTGGAGGAGGAAGAAGAGGATTGCATCATGCTAACCACAGATCAATATTTAGGGATATGTTTGGGTTTTTTTTGTTTTTCCCATTTTTTTTTTCTAACTTCTCCTCAAGCCAGCATCAAATGGACAGTGCAGACAGAGTGCCTTGGAGCTTTCACTGGCAATAAAACTCACGGGGGATTGAGAGAATTTGTAGTGGAAGATACAAGTGTGTTACTCCCAGTCTCTAAAAATGGTCAACACTTTTATGTCCTCAAGTGTAAGAAGCAGTTCTTAGGCTTGCCTGCTCTGCCTCTAAATTGAGAACTCTCAGGGAATTACAGGGAAATTGATTAATTGACAGGGATGTGAAGTAAACACTATGGAAACAAAGGCATCTCCTTGAAACATGTTATATTTACTTTCAGAGTTTATATGAACATTAAGAGGCTTTTGTTGTAACTCTCTCACTATGAAATTTAATTTACATGCTCAGTGCTCTAAAATGCCTTTGCTCGGGAGGGATTTTGTTTCGAGGTTTGCTGCTGAAACGTACCCTCAATGTTCATTCTTTCTAATGTTGCTTCTTCGTCTCAGTGATGTAGGGATGTTGTCTGCTGGTAGTAATGAATCTTTTATGTACTCCACAGGTCATTAGCATTCTTTTTTGTTAGCAATAAAGAATGTAGGTAGTCGCAGAAGAAGTCTGGGTATCTATGGTCAAAACATTTTCTGTTCAAAATTGTGATTCCTGACTTGTTATGAATCAATGGTCGATGATTGGT
>VWZY01006116.1:112819-155075 GCA_013399075.1 Chloroceryle aenea | reverse complement strand
ATAGTCCTTCATCATAATGTGTCTCTGGGAGCATGTGGCATGTTATTATTACATGACTTAGATCACAACTAAACAAATGACAACTCTGCTTGTAGAGGGGTGAACACATAATAATATTCATCTGATGTAGTCATTTATTTCTCTTCTTTGTATGAAAAGGTTTGCAGTTGGTTTACTCCACTTAGTGGTGGAAGAAAGTTGTATTTAATTTGATTAAATATCTTCTTTTTTTCTTTTTAATTAAGATTGCTGTATCCTCCCAAAGGTTCAAAGTCTCCACAAGCCAAAATCTGAGAAACCAAAACACTTCTTATCCCATGTTAAGGTGCCACCAAAATAAAAACAGTTGTTTGGCTCTGCATCTCCTGTGGCTTCCTGGGTGCCAGTTCTGCACTTTGTTCCATAGGGTGGATGTGTAAAGCCTGTCCCAGCTGTCTCAGACTGAAATGTTCCCTTCATTACAAGGGGGAAGATGGGCTGTTGGCACTCACTGCTGCAAGTGAGAAGAGGTGGAAGCTGAGCTCTAATTTTACTGGGGATCCTCCCAGCGTGCAGTCCTGGCTGGGCTGTGAATCCAGGCGCTGGGTCTGCTGCACAGGCTCCTCTCCTTTAGGAGAGTGCTTCCAAACAGCCCCTTCGTTGCCTTCAATGAGTGTTGGCACAAATTCTTATCACTGTGCAATTTTTCTCTTCATGGTGTTTATATGTGTCCATATGTTTAGCTTAGGATTTTACTGAAAGAAAATTGATTGACTGGAGGCATTCATAACCATAGCACTCGCTGTTCATACATAAATGTATGTATACACATGCACAAAAAAAGAATAGTCAGCACTGCATTGCCCTTGTACAGCACAGATTAGCTTCTTTTTTGTCTTTTTTTTTCTTTTAAAATGTCATCCACAAACAGAAATGTAACAGATTCTATTGTGAAATGAGTTTAGGTTTACGGTATTCAAGTTATGCTATAGAAAAAGGAAGAAAAACCTGAGTCCTACTGAACATTTTGTGCCTAATTCTTTCTTAAACTTTCCTTGTTGCACAAGTAACCACAGAGTATTTGCTGCCACAGCTGTTTCTCATGCATGATGTAATTGTTTTATTAAGCATTATTTGTTTGCATAGATCAGATTCTGTTTTTACTGTGGATGCTCATTAAAACATGCCTTGTGCCACTCTGAGGCTGGGAATTTCAAAAGTTCAGAGCCCTGGTTAACTTTACAGCAGTGACCTAAATGGTAAAAGCTCTTCCTGGCTCCCTTTCTATGTTTATAAACAGTTTATAGCACTGTGTGTAGGCAAAGCTAGCTAGGTTAATACTAAGGAGAAGCATAATCAGATAGTCTATTTTGGAAAAAAGAAGGGGGAAAAAAGAAGGGGGAAAAAAGAAAGGAGAAAAAAGAAAGGGGAAATAAGAAAGGGGAAAAAAAGAAAAGGAAAAAAGAAAAGGAAAAAAAGAAAAGGAAAAAATGAAAAAAAAACAACCCAGAAACAAATAACAAACAAACAAAAAAATGCACAAAAATTAAAAAAACACACACACACACAAAATCCACACAACAAACCCACACAAACAAAATGCTTCCAATACTTTTATCTCTGTCAGAGCAACGTCACTGATATTTCTCCCAATTCCATAACTTCAAAACGTAGCAAAATGTTAATTTCAGGCAGAGCCCAATATTCCTGCACAACTTCTTAATTTCTTTCAATTGATTTCTTGACCATCTCTAATTTAGCCAGCAGTACTTTGTGTGGTTTTAAGATGGCTGTTGGTGTCTGGAATGGTGCTAATTAAAATACGTCACTTTCAAATGACATTCAATTGCTCATTGTAGAGAAATCCCAATACTCTGCTCCTGCACTGCCAGGGTTTGACAGGCAGGGTATTTATAGGCTGTGAAGAAGAAAATGGGCCCAGGACATAGGAAATAATGCTATCGGTGGCCTTGTCTTCATGCTTCTGGACTACAAAATAGTCACATGCCCTCGCTTGAAATGCATTAGCATGCTTGTTAGGGAGCATTAAGAAGGCTGTCATGTGAATCTAATTTTGTTGAGATTGTATGAAAATACTGATTTGCCTGTCAAGAGAGAACTTGGAAAATCTGTCAGAGGAAACGGATGAGGAAACACTATAATGTATACAAAGTAAGTGTAAAAAGGCAGATCTTGACCTTTACTCATCTGTCGTGGTGGTGTTTTTTGGGTTTTTTTCCAAGGATAAGCAAAGGTTACCCGATGGCATTCACAAGCAGTTAGCAGAAATACTTTTTCACATAGCTCGTGATTTCCTTGTGGAAGTCACTGCTGCAGCCAGGGGTGGGCTGTAAGTGGGATTGGAGGGAACCATCGCGTGCTTCCGTGGACAGGAAAAATATCTACATGATTAAATGTAGCTGGGGAAATATTTCCATATCATTTGACAACAAATCCAATTATACTGATCACTTCTCTTCTGGATGGGTTGCTCCATGTCTGCTATTGATGGATGGTTTGTATCTTATTCTCTTCAGCTTTCTGGTCCTTTTCCAACTGTACCCTACCTCCCTTTCAGTCTGAGAGCAATAGTGAAATGCAGTTTAAATTTGCCAGGTTTGCTCTCCTATCCACTCCTATCAATTCCTTCTTTTTCCACTAAGAAAACGCTTCTGGGAACTGCTGATGTGGGAGCTGTTGTAGCTGCAGTTCCCAAGCCACGAAGGAAAACTCTTAGTTGAGTTTAATTATGGTGAGGGGCAATGTCTTTTCCTGGCTCTGTAAGTGGTCACTTGGCTCCAATGGTTCCAGGGTGATGTGAAGCTGTGCTGAGGAGGCTCAGCTGAAAAATGTCAAGAACTCTCCTGCAGAGCCTCTCTCACCTGCCACTCACAGAAGCAGAAGGTAAGATACGAGCCTCAGAAGCTTTGACAGTGCTGTGTCCTTCCTTGCTGTGTGTTTGTTAGCAAGATGGTTCTAGAAAGACACAGATAGAGAAATGAAAATCTGATTTTAATGATATATAAAACAAGTTCATGAAGCAATTTTTGTCTTCTGAGATTTATATTCTAATTTCTGGTCTAATTAATGGGCAGATTTTCCTGCCTCTCCTTAGTGGCATTTCATTCACAAATATTCTTCATGCTCATCCTCTTTCCATCAGCACCAGATACCTTGTGCATCCAAAGTGATGTGCTGACGAGATTCAATCTCTGTACTACCTTTATCATTCAGTGGTCCCATTGAGGACCTTTCACGATGTGGTACAGCTCATGCTGAATGTCAAACCATCCCATGTGCCTAAAACTACACATGCAAAGAAAGACATTTCACAAACTTAAAAAAAAAATAAGAAAAAAATTGTGGCAGGCATTAAGCTGCTGCTGCAGTGCTGAGTGGGATGGAAAAGTGAAGAAAAGCCTTGAAAAAAGCTGCTCTTTCACCTCTTTTGCTCTTTATGAACTCATGTTTAGTGTCATTATGGGGTCTATCAGTTGGGTCTCTCGTCCTGGAAGGGTGAGGTGAGACTGACATGCTGAACCAACTACTTTCCTGGTGCTTATCTGTTTAATGAGATCCATAAATCCAGTTAGATACCTGGACTCTTCACTGATTCATACAGATAAATAGTTGTCCTATGCACCTAAAAATGCTATGGAAAGCTAGACAGAAAACATGTGCACAGCCCTCTGGGAAAGGCTGAACCACAGAGTCCTGCAGGCTAATTTCTGCTGGGGCTCTGCTTCAGTGCAAGAAAATTCTGCTAAAAAATAAAAAAAAAAGAACTCTTGAGGAAAAATAGCTCACTTAAACCAAGAGCCATAGCACTCCTGAAATGAAAGCATGCTGATAAAGTGATGTTGTATTTCCTAGTGGGTGCAGATGAATAACCAGTCAATCAATCATGCCTGGCTGTTTTCTAAATTATGTAATGTATCTGACTTGAGTTCTTTACCCATAGAATGCAATTTTCTATTTCTCTGTCTAGTCCGATAACAGCTCATGTGATAGACACATATTCTGCTTGGATAAAATGAAGGGGGAGAGTTGCAGGAAGACATTTGAAACCAATTTCTAATAAAAAGTAGCAAGGAAGACTCTTCTTGCTAATTGTATAGTGTCAGCGTTGTCGAAGAATTAATGTCTAATAGTCAAAGGACACACCTGATGATCTTGAGTCTGCACTGACCTACTTCACAGTCTTGGATGAATCATTCATTTGTCTTTGGCTTTACCATCAGTCAGCAAGCTAACTCTGGAAATACAGGAATGTAAGCCTTGTATTTTGGTCCATTTGGATGTCTAAGGAGTTTGGCTGGTTTAGTTTTGCTTTTCTTCTTGGAGGGGTTGCATACAGGTACTGAATAATCTTATTAGAAAAAATAATAAATATTTGGCATTATGTTTGGAAAATGTTGTGACTGAACTATGAGCCTGGCATGTTGAAATTTTAAGGTTCTTGAACATTTTAGACTTTTAAAAGGAACTG
Organism: Chloroceryle aenea; assembly: GCA_013399075.1. NCBI lineage: Eukaryota > Metazoa > Chordata > Aves > Coraciiformes > Cerylidae > Chloroceryle > Chloroceryle aenea. The sequence goes on along the minus strand of VWZY01006116.1, from coordinate 150,607 downwards.
AAGAAAATATTGAGGGCCTTTATCCAAAGGTTTTCTCTGTTTAAGGTAGGGTCCTTATTTGCTCCTTGATAATTTGGTCTCTATTAAAATAGTTTTGGTTTTATTCAGACTTTTTGGTTTAGCTGATACATCATCACTCTTCAAGTGTCTCTATTCCTTTGGTTTGCATACTATGACTGGTCATACTAGAACTATAGCTTCTTGGTAACCATGTCTAGAATGTGTTTCCCCTTATGGTCTGCCTGAATCCTGATCACTTTCCAGACTGGAGAAGGCCTTTCATCATAGAATCATAAAATGGTTTGGGTTAAAAGGGGACTTAAAGACCATCCAGTTCCAACCCCTTTGCCATGGGCAGAGACACCTCCCACTAGAGCAAGTTGCTCAGAGCCCCATCCAGCCTGGTCTGGAACATTTCCAGTGATGGAGCATCCACAGCTTCCCTGGGCAACCTGTGCCAGGGTCTCACCACCCTCAGAGAAAAGAACTTCTTCCTATTTTCTAATCTAAATCTACCTTCTTCCGATTTGAAGCCAGTACTCTTATCCTATCACTATAAATCCTTGTAAAAAGTCCCTCCCCAGCTTTGTTCTAGGCCTCATTCAGACACCAGAAGGCCGCAATAAGGTCTCCCTGGATCCTTCTCTGCTCCAGGATGAACAACCCTGACTCTCTCAGCCTGGCCTTCTAGGAGAGATGCTTTAGCCCTCTGATCATGTTTCTCATGAGGGTTCTACTGTTGCATTGCCTTATATATTGTTAATTCTTTTCCTGAAAACACTTTCCAACATATCTGTTGCTACTTCTTATTTATGGAATATCTTCAGTCACTCCCATTTAACTTCCTTTCTTCTTCAGCAAGTCAATCCAGAAAACCCAATCTATTTTCTCTCATGTCAGCAGCATGGCCAGCCTAACCTTTTCAAGTATCCAAATGTGGTCTGAAGCAGCTGATCTTACCTTGCAAGGTTGAAAATAGGAAATTATAGCTCCCTTAATCTTTGGTTTTGTTTTATCCTCCTGCATCTCTGTCTCTTCAGCCTTTCTCTGAAGAGTCCATAATCCAGGAATACTGTGTGGAAGAATATTACACCCAAAGATGTAAATCACACTGGCAGCTTCTGCTTGCCCTTTTGCTCTTTGATCTCAAGTAAGACCACTGAAAATGAATGAGTCATTTGCTAATTCTGGATAAGAGAAGGATCTGGCTTCAGAAAAATCAGACACCTTTGTAAAAGGTGTGATATGACTCCACCCAGACAAAATAAACCTGTTACACCCAGCATTTTTTTTCCTTCCACCTATTTTTTGTTGTTTCGGATGTGAACGACGTGATGTTATTTGGAAGTAACATCAGTTGTAGAAGCCTCATTTTTTTATCAATCACAAAAAAATGTGATATCTAGTTCTGTAAAATTGGGCAGTTATTTTTTCTTTTTCCCATGGCATGAAATATTCCACAGTCCTATTATTTTGGGCTGGTAAAATCTGTCCCTTTCTTAGGGCATTCTGTTTTGTCTCTACTCCCACTCAGAGGTATTTCACTAGCTTATCTCCTTTTATTATTGTTTAAGGGGAGAAAGTGTTTCCAGTTGCCAGTTGATGCAATAAGAAATGAATGGCAGCAACCTACAATTTTATGAAAGAATCTGGTTTTTAAATTTAAATGTAGCTGGCGTCACTTATCTTCGTATAGCTTCTGCCTATGTGGAAAAAAAAAAATCTCTCTTTTTATATCCGCTTGTCAGCTGAATAATAGAATGGGGGGAGCCAACTTGAAAGACATGGCTGATTGGTGCGATTGAAAAGGGCTTTACAATTAGAGTTCTGGCAGAACACAAAAAAGAAATTGTCTGGCCATGAAGAACGGAGCCTACTTTAGAATTCCCTTTTCTCAGCCAGATAGCATGCATCACTGTTCATGCATTCTCTTGACATTGAATAGAGGACTTCAGAACTACCACCCCAAATTATCCCTTACTGTTTGGTTCTATTTGTGATATTTGTTTGGGGGAGGGAAAAAAAAAAATAAAAATCTCTATTACTGACTGTAATGGCATGTGGCTAAATTCCATTCCATTTATGCACTTAATCTCTTAAACTCGTTTCCCCTCCCCCCTGCTCCCCTCGATATTGCAACACACGTTTTAGTTTGATTAACTCTTTTTAGATGATGGGGAAAAAAAACACACACACACACACAAGAAACCAAAACAAAATAAACAAACAAACAAAAAAAACCCCCAAGATTCTTCTCTTTTTCTCATCTTCCCACCCTTCCCTTCATTTTACTTCCTTTTTTTTTGTGGTTGTTTCTTTCATTCCCCACACATCCTACCCCCTTACACCCCAAATGGCTGTGTCTGTGACTCAAAAGAGGAAGGAAGCCCTTGCAGGTGTGTTTTGGATTACAGTGGTAGAACAATAGGGCAGCCGTCAATTATCTCCATACCTATTCACAGGGAATATTTGTTCCCTTGTCTCCAGCATTATTTAATATTTGAAACTCTTACCTGCTGCACAATGTACCTGGTCTTGAGAATAGGCTTTCAATTTCCTTTGAACTCTTCAATTAATACACTAGATTTTATTTATTCATTCCTAAATAATGATGCATACAACTGTCTCCAGGCACAAAGGAATAGCAGACTATGTAGGATGGTGAGGTGTGTTTTGCTGCCATGAAGAACAGTAGTGGGGGAGGGAGGGAGGAAAGATGTTGGTAATGGGATGCATTTGACTCCTTCTTGCATGTAAAATCAACATGCTAAATATTTATTTCATATTTCCATAAATCTTGCAGATTTAAAAGCACTCCTGTCAAGGTAGCTTTCATCATTTTTACACTATATGTTTTTAAATTGCTGTTATATATAACAACCTTTGAAAGCTAAAAAGTGACATTTCCTTCTGACTGAAATACTTGCTGTTTGTAGTTACAGAGCTGCTCATTAGAGCTATTTTTATCCTTTTTTTTTTTTAAACGAAGTACAGGAGAGTATGAAGCTCCCACATCCTGGCAGTAGCTGAAGAAGGGGAAGGGAAGGGTCAGCTTTAGTTCTGTTCTTTGGTTTTCCACTACCAAACTTATTTTAGGCAGAAAAATCATAATTCAACGCAGTGATTTTGATTTTATTTTTTTAAGGAACAAAATGACGTGTCACCCTGGCAAAAAAAAATCAGTGTTTTTATTAATGTCACAGATCTTATGAGTAACTTCTTGATTTGGCACAAATCAAGGGGAAAAAATATTAAAAGATTGGGGTGGGGGGAAATAAATTTTTTCCCATGAGAGAAATTTTTGTTGTTGTTGTTTTTGAACAGCTCTCCTCATGAATTCTCATGACTTGCTGCAGCCTTTTAAGAGCGTGTGAGATGGCTGGCACTGTTGGCTACATTCCCTGATCTTAACATTTCCTATGCAGCAAGTCTGTGAGAGAGGTGTACCAGTACTTGAATATACAGATTATGCTATGGATATTATGTGGAAAGACTTAAAGCTTTAGCATAATTTGAGGACAAATCCAGATTTTGAGTTATGGCAAACAATAAGACAGAGTCATCTTGTACGGTTTTGAACTGAGGACAAGATGATTTATCTGACAAGAGCCTCGTGGAGGAAGGTATCTTATTATGGAGGCAGTTTAGCCTTGCTCCAGTGTCACGTTGAAGGCTTTCCCAATAAACATGGCCATGTGTGAGTTAATAACTGAGAAAAAGGTAATTTGAACTGGGAAGACAAAGGTGACACAAGTATTTGGTAGCCAATTTATGCACGCTGGTGCTGTTGACTTCGATCCTGGTGTGGCTTAACTGAGGTAACATGTTGGGTCATCTGTTCTTGTACAGATTTTGGTTCTATCTTTCTATCACAATAGGTGAAGTCAGTCCAAGACCAACTTCTAGGTGAGCTAAAAAGATGTAACTTTAATTATCTCATGGCAGTGTTCTTCAATGCATCAAACCCAAACCAAAAGTGCAGATCCCAGGAGGGCCTGGATATCCACTTGTCACTTCCCCCTCCTTTCTCTCTCAATTCTAGGTCATCCCAAAGTGACAGAAATGCAGGCAACTGGAATTGCTGCCCACTTTGCAAACCTGGGCCCCCGGGTGTAATGAAGGATGACTCTGCTACCTGGCGTGAGCAAGGGAATTTACCTCAGTGATATGTTTTTCTCCTTGGTACATAGCTGAGATTTCTTTGACTCCAAACTCTGAGTGCTTCCTATAGCTCCGTATCTTTGCCCTGCTTTCACCTTTTCAAGCATGTTTTCTTAATGCTATAATTCTGTAAAAAATGATCCCCCATGGAAGTGGAGAAATGAGTAGGTGCAATAACAAATGGAAATCCAAAGTCAAGTCTAAATCTTCATTCAAACTCACCATAAAAGCAACCTTTGTTCTGATCTGGAAGATCATGTCTCTTATCTGTAAATGGTGTTTCTCTGAAGGACGAGGGTGCTGTTTAACTGTGTAAAGGTTTTCACTTAACAGTTCCACTTCTATGCTGGAGCTCATAGCAAATTTTAATCCCTCTGCAAAGCTTTAAATCTTCTCCTTCCTATGTAAATTTCTTTACAATTTAAGCTTTCCTTCCACAGGCAGAATTCATTTTTCTTTGTTTGTGAATCAGAAATAGTATTTCAGGGACCTTGAGAGGTCAGCTAGTACAATTTCTCCCCCAGCTCAAGCTCAGCTCCTGGCAGGTTTTCAAACTTTCATAAAACATCAATGAAGATACTGTAGTTTTCTTAGGAAACCTGTTTATCAAACTATCCTTAAAACTATAAAGTATTTTTTGTTATTATCTCCTCCAAATCACTGCTGTTGCAGTTGATGTGTGTGGTGGTACCTCCTCAAACATGCTCAGCAGGTGCGTGAAGAAGGGAGGTTNCATTCAAACCCCACCTGGATCTGTTCCTGTGTGGCCTGCTCTAGGTGATCCTGCTCTGGCAGGGGGTTGGACTGCTAATGACTTTGGTTCTGCCAGTATGGGCAGGAGCACCGTGCTAAGGCACTTGTCTTTTGGTAGAAAACAGGCTGCAGTGATGTCCACCTTTCTCCTTTATTTGTCAAACTGCAGCCGAGGAGCTGTTTTCAATTTCCTCCTTGGAAAATTAATGAAATAATTCTGTGTTAGCAAAGATAATTTGGTATATTTATGAATAGAGGCTTAAGATTTGGGGCAGCACCATATTTTTTTCTGTGTGTACAAATGAACTTACTTTCTCACCATAATGCAAATAACTATTAATTATCATCATAATCAAAGGAACTGAGATTCTGTTTTCCTCTGAAATCATTTATCCTTCTCAATTCCAGGCACAGAGCAATTTATAATAAATAATTTAGGCTATTTATGTATCCTCCAAGTTTTGATCTCCTCTTCAACATCTTTGAGAAAGTTGTGTGGGTTTTTTTTCTGTCATTACACCGAGAACAGGTCAAGCAACCAATCATTTGAACATTAAGAGAAATGGAAGGGAAGAATTAAAGTTCTTCCTCATTATTTTAATTTCTCACTGAAAACACCTCTCAACTCTGTTTCTATTTAATACGAGTGTTAAATCTGGGTGGATTAATACTGATTATAGTCTGAACTGTTTAAGGAATCTCGACCCAAAGTAGAACTTTGTCTGTCATTAATTTGAATTACTTCCACTTGTGTCAGCACAATTTAAAAGGAATCAATGAAGGTTTCTGAAGAAAAAGCCTTGTCATCTACTCCCAAATGGACTAAATTAATTAAACTGTTGGAGCCAAATCTATGACATGTTTTATATATTGTTACTTTTTTATGGATTTGCTGCCGACATTGATTGGATTGAGAAGATGAGCTTTTCTAATAGGACAAAAAGGAGATTTGTTGAGGCTTTTTTGTTTGATTTTTAATGTATTTGTACATATTAATGCCAAGGAATAAACAGTAGAACTGGCCTAGCTAAGCATACCAAGACCTTCACACCTTCAGAAGAAAGGTGGGAGAAGATTATTTTATTTCATTTTTCAATTTAATTCATCTCTTCCCAAAGGCTGCGGACAACATCTCTTCAAGATGTCAAGAAGCTTGGCAGTGTGCTGAGAAATCAAACCATTTTTTGACTGGACGTGTGCTCACACACAGAGTTTCCTCCTACGAAGGACTGTAAGTAACAAAAGTGGATGGGAGAGGAGGACCTGATAATTCTGTACGTGCACAGTTAACAGAGAGGGAAACTTATTAGCTTATGGTAACCTGCTTTGGGGAGAGGCATATGAAGGCTAATGTTAGCCTGGTGAGGTTAATCTCCTAGGCTCCTTTCCATAATAAATAAAGGTAGACCAGATTGTTGCCTGAAGGAGTTCAAGTCAGTCTCATTCCCAGAATGCCCTGCTGAAATCCTCTTTCTCATCTCACCCATGCTGGGGAATGTCTGGGAGGGGTGGTGTCTCAGACTTCAACTAGTCTTTGAGAGTACACCCATGGATTCCCCTCGCAGGACCAAATTATTCTGCAGCTCATCCAGGCTTAAGCATAAAGGGTAAAGGCAAGTTTCCACCCAACACCTTCTAGGAATAGCAACCATCTTTGGTGACTGTGACTGGCTCTCTGTGAACCTCCACAGCAGCTGCAGGGTGGAAAAGGGTGAAACAAAACCCTCCCAAAGCCCATACCTTCCTAGGTGGAGTCCTCATTCCTACCAGCATGAAGAGTACTTGTATGAGTGACCTTTTGATGTTCTTCTCCCTGCCCTTGCCATACCTGGGTGTCCTCAGGTGTAGGGCTGAGCTGGCTGCCCTTGTGCATTTCAGCCAGTAATTCATTTTTCCTTGCTCTCTTTGTAGGCTGTGGAGTGCAAGTGTGGCTGGATGCACAGTAACAAGTGTTTCCATTATTCTTGCAAAATCATTATCTGTTTCTAGGTTGTAGGAATCATCAACCATCTGGCAGGCTCCCAAAAGCATATGCCTGAATCTCCATATCTGTACAGAACATAGTAGAGTAGGATCTTGACCTGTGACTCAGACACTTAGGCAATACAAGCAAATAAAAAAGTTGAATAAGGATAAATAATTGACTACGTAAGAGACTTTGGATCTTATTCCTTATTTACAGTAAAGACTGGACTTAGGAAGGTTGCCTCGAGTTGCACAAAGATGCTGTAGCATAACGGAAAGGGAGCCTAGAGCCTGTAAATTCTTCCCAATAAACTTTCTGAAAATACTTTTGTTACCTCTGAATTTTTTGCAGAAAATAAAAAACCAACAAACCAACAAAAAAGTATTTGCAGCAGTGGGATATCTTCCCAAAGATAATGGGAATGAAGAAAAATGAAAAAGAATGTAAATGTCCACTTTAATTATTTCTGTATCTTCAACTAGATAGGTTTGCACAGTTAATTGCAAAAATGATTAAGACAAATGCTATTAGTCACCATTTAAATCCATTTTAGAAGAGGAGAAATGTTGATAACGGGAATAAGCTTATCCCAGGCCAATGCATTTTACCAGTAATAGATTTACTGACTAGAAGGTAAATGAGGGAACAAAAAAAAACCAGAGGAGCTGTTAGAAAGTTGCAGTCGGAGCGGTTCTCCCAGCACTCAGAAGGAATGAGGCAGGCAGAGCAACGTTGGTTGAGGTTTCCTGCATTTTGACTTTCTCTTTTTAGAGAGAACAAGTTGTATGGAAGAAATGTTTAGTCATTTCCTAATATCATGTTAATTTTCAGTGATGATATTGTATTAACAAAGTGATGACATCTGCACAGGGGTCTAAGTAAAGAGCAAAGGGAAAGATCTTAGCTCTCAGCACAGAGAGGGCTAAGGAACTATTTTTCCCCATGTAAATTCTGATATTACCATGACATGAAACCCTCCATGCTCAAGTTGTTCAGCTGGTTTCCTTTTGTGGCTCAGTGTACAGTGACAGCCATCCCAAGGGATTTTACATACACAAAGTGTCAAGGTGACTGGGGACAAAATATTATTACTGACTTTGAAGCTGTGCTTGGTATTACAGCAGGCAGGGAAAGGTGCTGCTTTTCTGAGAAGCTCTGAGTGACTGCTCCTCTAGAGTGTGGTTCAGGGTCTTTCAGCTACAAAATCCTTTCTGGGAGGGGGAGACCCTCCAAAACTTGCCTTCATCACCTGGCCTGAGTGAGCAAAGATCAGAGTGTCTCCCCAGAGACTTTTACTACGTCTGTGTCTTTATTTCACTGTTTTCTCCTTTGCTCCTATAAATGGGTTGGTGTCTATCCAGAAACTATCAATTTTTTTCAGTCCTGCCAGGTGTAATTTGGTCATGTTGATTTTCTCCCTAAGGCCAATTGTAAATTGAATTATAGCAAGAAAAAAAGACATTTGTAATGTTGTAAATACAGTAGAAACCTGCTTAGGTTTTCAATTTTGGTGTTTGGTTTTTGTGTTTGTTTTTTTTCTGGTTGCCTTCACAGATTGAACATTCAGTTGGTAAAAATTGACTTAAATGATCCTGTGAGCTGCACGTGTTGACTCTCTACTAAGAGGTCCATGTCACTCAAAACACTAAAGGAATTAGTGGACCAGTGATTGATATAGGGCTTCAGAAATTTATTTGCTGCTTATATGGAATATCATGGAGATTTTACTTTCCTTTCTTTTATCCTTCCATGTATTGTGACTAGGGTGTTTGTTGGGTTTTTATTTTAATTAATCTTTATGGGTTTCCTCATTCTCTAAGTAGATAATTACATCATGTGTCTTTTAACAGTATTTCTGGGAAAGCTGCTGACACTTTCTGGACATTCTGAGGGAGGAGTTTGTGTGTGACCAGGTTGTTTGTCCATTCAGTGTGAAGGCAGAGGGATGAAAAACAAGGCAAACTTGACATTTTTGGAGACTATTGTGGTGTTTGTCTCACAGAGAAAAAGAGGTTGACATTTTAAAGTATGCAATGAATGGTATGTAAGTAATGCTGTGCCACTGATTTGCTGTGCAATCAGCCAAAGTGATCTGTTTGATTTCACAAACAACAATTTCTGGAAATGTGGGCAAGGCACAACAAAATGTTCTCACAAGCTAATAGGCTGGTCTGCATAGATCAAAAATATTAGGAAAGATGTTGTGTCGTTAACTTTCTTCTTCAGTCCTAGACTTCCAGCTTCAGAAGTGCATGAACAAGCATGAGAAAAACTTCTTTACCTATTCCTGCTGGTTATGAGGTGCCCACCTAATGCCCTTCCCTGGGAAGGAAGGTGGAAGGCAGTGAACACTCCTGAAACAGCCAGCAGAGAGCTAGCCCGAGCCATGGGCTTCCTCACAATTGAATACATTTCCTTTATTCTATAGGAATATGAATTTAAATGACCTGCAACACCCAGTATGTAAGAAATGCTAACAACATCCATAGTGACTAATCTAGACTGATGATCTTCCACCACAGTGGAAGATTCTTAGGGCAAATTTCATCTTTCTTAGGGCAAATTTCAGCTTTCCTGTTTCAGAGGAGAGGGGTAAGGCAATAGAGAATGGTTTTTAATGTTTTCCCTCTCAGGTACAGTTAAACTCTTGAGAGTTTGCCGTAGGTTTTGCAACTAAAGTTACTTTTGCTGAGCAGTTGTGATGTTTTCATTTCTGTTCCTTTTTCTTTTTTCCCCTCTTTGTCCTCGCATGGTATTTCTTCTGATTGCAAGCAAGAGAAAGAAAGAAACACTGCACCAGCCTTGTCAGTTAGACTACACCTCTGTCACACAGCTTTCTCCTGACCTCTGGAAAACAGCATATTTCCCCTGGCAAACCCACTGCTGGGTTTTGCCTTTCTAGGTTTGTGACTGGGTGTCTTTGAGCCCTCTCTTTCTGAAGGGAATTTCCTTACAAATGATAGAGGAGCTGCTGTGAGAAGTGGTCCAGCCACATGCCCTCACCCTTTGCTACTGCAGCCTGAATTCACCACTTTGAGTAGCCCTGCATTTCGCTCCAGAGGATGCGATTGCAGCAGCACAACTCTTCCTTATCACTCTGACAGCTGCTGACACATCCCAGATCTTAACCCTGCGTTAAGACTTCCAGCTTGGGATTTGGATGGTTTTGTTTGTGGTTTTATTTTGTGGTTTGGTTTTGGTTTGGTTTTGGTTTGTTGGGGTTTTTTTGTTCTGTTTGGTTGGTTTTGCTGTTGTGTTGGGGTTTGGGGTTTTTGGGTGTTGGCATTTTTTTGCTTGTTATTGTTTGGGGTTTTTTTGTTATTTCTTTGTTTATTTATTTATTAAAATGTCGGGTGTTAGGCAACATTATCATCAGCTTCTCACCTCCAACCAGAGCTTTGTTTGTGAGTAGGAAGTGTGAATGGGTTTGGATTCCAAACACGTGCCCACCCCCACGCCTGGGGAATCTTAATGAAGGGGTATGCCACCAGCCTCTCTACATTTATTTTTCTGAAATATATTCCAGAAAAATCTAGTAGGTTTATAAAGATTACCATGCCATTAAAACATAATAGTAGAACAGAGTTTTTACTGAACCAGAAAACAAGCAAATGAATAGAGGCAGAGAGATGACAGCCTGCTGTGAAACCAATGGTTACAAATTGGTTTCCTCTAGTCACAGTTCCCTTTAACTGCCTTAGATTCTTAGCAGCTTTTCATTAAGAATCTCCATGTGCCCTTTTACAGATGAAAGTGCATGACCCCTTTATTTTTGGAAACGCAGGTACAATGTGCATAATATCAACTTGAGATTGGTAAATTGTTATTTAATGTCTTTTGGGGGCCAGATTCTCCGCAGGGCTAGGTGGGTTTCCAACAACAAATGAATAAGCCACAGTATAGTTATTTTTGTGGTCTTTAGGCAGCTTGTGATTAGGGCTGATGGAGTAGCATTTTAAGTGTTTTATAAGCTTTTGTTTGTTTGGGGATTGTTCCCATTTTTGGTTTTGTCAAATAGGAATGTCCCTAAGAAATACCTATTTTAATAACATTATATTTTGTACTGAAAGTGTTGAAGTCTCAACCAATTATTTTTCTGTCTTGAGTTGTCAGTATACTCAGAATATTCAGGTTGGAGTCTTACTATGTTTTGGTTTATGAACTCACATGGTTTTGAAGCTTTCTTGGTTCAGTGTTTTACTTTCAAAGTCAGCTATTTCGCTTTTGTCCTTTTTTTCACATGAACAAAAACTTACTTCCTGAGGAACCCCAAGAACTTTCTCTTTCGTCAGGAATCAGATACCACATTTAATGGTATTTCCCATAAAAATCATCACTGATACTCAGTGCTGCATAAGATCTGGATCTGGTCCAAGTATTGTTCGTTGCTATTCAAAGAAGTGGTAATGGGAGGGATTTTCAGTGCAGACAGCATTGCCAGAAAAGGAGTAATCCTGCATTTCTGGAAATAGCTGTTACTCGGAGATTTTCCCAAAACTCTGCGTTTAATTTCTGGTTAAACAGCCACAGATTTAGTAGCTTACCTAAATAAGCTAATCCTGATGTTACAGAAATAGGACAGTAATACTCAGAAGAGAATCTTTCATCCTTAGCAGGATTTATGGTATGGAAATTGCTGAACACTTCATAGTGTGCTAGTTTGTGACCTGGGGTTCAGAAGTACAAAGGAATTACAAAGATATATGATAATACAGGACAATAGTTTAATTTCTGAGGTTGTCTGAGAAGCTATAAAGTTAATATCTCATCTCTTCTTCCACCACCTACTAACCCACAAGATCAAAGTGGGTCACACAGTCCTGGAAATAAGGAATTGCCTAATAGTTATGGACATCATTCCCCAAATTATCTCTGCGGGGAGAATAAGAATTGAAGAGATAACGACATATGTGATAGATCAGACACAGTTATAGTTCCTAGTTTGGGCAATTAGGCAAGACCTGAGCTAAGCACAGAGCTCCCAGCACTTTCAACTACAGAGGTGACCTACTTTCTGTGGATTGATTCAACTCCTGGAATTCAATATTCCGTATGAAGAGAATTCATGCAGAAATTGAGATGTTTTGACCCAGGACTCCAGCTTATATATGTATATCTGGATAGATGTACCAAAGGAAGCAGCAGTTTGAATCTGACCGTGTATCTTCATCTCAGCACCTGGTGATCTGAAGCTGTGTTTAAGTTAGTAATCTGTTATGTGAACTTTTACTCACTCGCATTGATTTTAAGGTGTTCTGGACCCCAGCCATATCAGTCAGCCCTCTACAGAAATTAAACTCATGTTTTTAAGGTGTTCTGGAACCCAGCCATATCAGACAACCCTACAGAGAAAAGAAACTCAGAATTTTAAAGGTGGTNGAAACTCAGGATTTTAAGGTGTTCTAGACCCCCCAGCCATATCAGACAGCCCTATACAAACAGGAAACTCAATACAGGGCAAAGTCTGAGCCCCAGGCTCAGAGCTGGATTCTAATCACCTCAAAAACTTGTGCAAAACCACAAATAAATTGATCATTGTTTGGCTGGATGTTTGCTTGGACTTAGCACTACTGTATTTTGAACTAACATCATCAGCAATTTGTTGCAGCTGCTCTAGCTTGACAGAAACCCAGGACTGTCATTGAGATTTTACAGTAGAGCTGCTCTAGAGGTCTTAATGCTGCCCCGTATTAAGGTCCTTGTTATCTCTGTTAACTTTTATTTACCCCCACATGTCATAATGCCCTCCACTAGGCTAAGAGCGCGAAGGACATTCGGAGCCCACAATGCTCTTTTGTAGACTTGCCTGGTAGGAACGTCAGGGCAAATCTTCAAAAAAGCAATGTTCAAAAGAGAGGCTGTTAAAGAAGCCTGAGAAATGCAAATCCTATTTAAATAAGGAAATGATGTTCTTCGGTGATCTCAATAAGACCAGCTTGAGCAAGCCCGGAATGCAAATGAAATCAAAAGATGTACAGTCTGCCTTGACTGGCAATAATACTGTATGTGTCGTGGAGAAACTGTAAATGATAATGAACCAGAATTCTTCAAAGTTTGGATGTGAAAGGGAACAGCAGGGTGTGATTTGGCCGAGGATACCATTGGTTCTGGGCCGCTGAGATTATTTAGGAAATGACCCATCCTGTCAGAATGGTTTGCGAGTACAAGCGAAGCAAAGTCAGAAGGGGGAAAAAAAATCCCTGACATTTACACTTATAGAGCTACTGTGTAAACTGAACTCATTATACTGTTATGGGGATTAATTTTTTTTGTTGGTTTTCTTTTGGGTTTTTTTGGGGGGGTTGGGTGCTTTGGGTTTTTTTTTTAAATGCCTGCCTCATTCAGGGTAGGGCTTTGAGGGCTGCTGCTGTATTTATCCAGGCTGTGGGGCCAGATGCATGATTTCCAGCTCCCTCATCAAGAGTGTATAAAACACTGAATGAGAATGGGAGGAACTAATCAAATAATGTGGGTAGAGTTGGAATTCATCCTAATTTGCTACATACCCTTGCCTAATTGATGAAGAAAGAATGGCAGAGGATCAATTGATACAAGGGGATGCAAGTGAGATGGCTGAATATCTTTGAGGCAGTTTCTGCATTAATAATACAACACCAACAATTACAATTCATACTGTTTATTATCTTTCATTGCTTGTCTATTATATTTGCACCCATTTCTGAATCAAAGACCTCATTGTGCTGGGCAGTATACCAGTATGTATCAAAGAAGCTGTTCCTATCCAGACATTTGGATTTCCCCTAACATATGCTATACGCAACATTTGAGCAAAAACAGCCACCAAAGGTTTAGATATCCAAGGGCTAAAGGCTTGTTTCACTTGTAATAAGAATGTTGTTACGGTGCCATTAGATAGGCAAAATCATCTGCATGCAGTAATTGAAAAAGACAACGTATTAAGTCATATTTCAGCACTGATTTGAAGCTGTTTGTGGTGATGTATTGCACTCCTTAAAGCGAGTCTAGTTTTGGAGGGGAAAATTGTATGAGAAAAAGAATCTTGGTAGTTATGTTTTCATGATATGTCGGTAGCTCTGATCAAAAATAAAGCTTGCAGGCTCTTTCAGTGTTGCTCTCATACAAACAGTTCAGCAGTAAAGGTGAAAGCTAGTAAATATGTTTGGTTTTTTTGCCTAATTGAGAAAAATGCAGAAGAAGCATAAAAGATAATGAGATGTATTAGAATTTCAATGTCTCGGTCTGTACAGTTAAATAATAAGTGATATATGATACCATTAATGGTTATTTCAAATTCTAGCAAAGCTCCAAAGTGAAAAAAATAATAGTAGCAAAGTCCTGGACATCTGTCAGGTTTCACTGATTGAGGATCTGTTCCATGCTCGTTGGCTTGATGGTGCACTCTAAACTGGGAGAATGCAGAAATGCTCTGCACATTAATTTCAAAGCATTTGTTGATAAATATGCTACTTTTTAACATGTCATAATGCAGTTATGCCCATTATGGAGGCATTCTGATTATTTTAAGCATCTTTAAAAAGATGCATATCAATTTATTCTCGCAGTAAATCCTAGATTTACTTAGATCTTCCTGAGATCAATTGTGCAGCTTTCCAAGAGGAATGAATATTAAAGAGTTGATATCTCATACAGTGCCTGCAAAGATTAGAATAGCTTACCAGTGCACATCAAAGTTTTATCCACCTTAAGCCCCTACATGAGAAGTTATTTTTTTTTCACACTTGCACATGCTACGCATGCATAAGCGGGTGGTGTTAAACTGAGATGAAGGGGAGGTGAGGTGTATCTGCTGCCAGTGAGGGCAATACACAGATGAGGAAAAGCTATTTTGTAGCATCCAGATGCCATTTTCCCACTTAACAAATGTAGGTGGAAATATTTCTGTCTTAATGCAGGAATATTTATTTGACTGCTCATTAACAGTCTGCCCTCCTCACCTTAAGTGTAAAAATGATTACACAATTAGGTGACATCCTCCTTCAGGTGGAAAAATAATATATTTTCTATAAATTAGTTTTATTTGTCATGTATTGCATTGTTCAGGGATCTAAAACACAGTTAACAAGGCATATTGAAAGTGTTACCAAACACAACCACCTGTAAGGGTGTTTAATATAAAATTGGTAGCAGATTAGTTCATGGATCACTGCTAAGCTTGAGTAAACAGGGGACTTTCTCTGAAATGCTGCTTGCAAGAAGAGAAATACACCACTCAGAGCAGAGTTGGGCCCGTCTGAGTTTCCATTGTTATTTCTTCATCCTAAATGTATTCCCCAGCTCTGCTACAACAGGAAAAATTCCACCTAAGTTCACTAACATGGGGCTGAGTCCCAAAGAAGGCACCTGAATTACCCCTGTGCTTAACCCTGAGTCAGAGGCTTTCAAGAGCAGTAAGTTTTCACACTCAAGGTGGATACAATGTGCTGGCAGTGTCGTTCTTGTTCTGCTGAGAGACAGCAGCAGCTGTGGTTCTAGGTGTCTCTGTGGGGCTTTTTCTTTTTTTGGGGGAGCATTTGACTGGTTTTTCCTCAGTTTCTCTGCATCAGTTCCTTACTAATCACATGGAGATCGACAGCGTAAATCATGCATATAAAATTATTTTATTTACTGAGTTTACCATTAACTTCGTGGTCCATAGATTCAAACCCTGGGTTGTATTTTGGGCAGATTTTCTGTACTATGAAACCTCAGAAAATTACTAAAGCTACATGTCTTATGGAAAAATTGTACTGTTGCTAGCTGGGTAACAGCAGGCAACAGCTACTGCTGCAGTCTATTTTCTAATTCACAGCACTGTTATTAGGCACTAGGTTAATGGAAGACTTGGTGCAGTGTCAGCCCACAGTCTGATCCAGAACCTGACAAAGAAGGTTCTTAGATAAAGGCAGCACCAAAAAGCAGGATGAGGGTGGAGGGGGAAGGACTATATTGTTTGTCTGCAGTTTAGAAACTATGTTTTTATTCCTGGAAAAGGGCAGTTTTGAAAAGGCAACCACGCATGATGGAAGACACAACTGATCTCTCCAATACTATAACAACTTAATCAGAAGAAATTATTCTTAATACATGGGGTTTTAAAAAAAAATGGGAGAAAATTGGAACAAATACTGTTGTGACTCAGCTACAAATCACCAACCTTCGGGGAAAGAAAAATGTTCAGCTCTGGTTTTAAGATAATTTACTGCAACAAAGCTAATGCAAAGCCATATTAGCAGAAGGTTCATCATCATTAGAGTTCCTTAAATCTCAAAACTCAACAATATTCTCTATTTACACAAAAGGAAAGGCAGTGAATTTATTTTTTGTCCCCTTCATGTCAGCATTAGAAGATTGGTAGCAATAGCATGTATTGTGATATGCTTTTGCACATCATACTGATTTCTTAGCTGGGGATGAATCAGCATCCTGAAGAGTTATTTACTCTCCATCTACTGGAGATGGAGGTTAGGCATTGAGCTTAGACAAGACCTGACACTGACACTGCTGAACTCACAGCACGACTATTAGTGTATGTCTCAAGGCCGTGGAAGAAGGCAGATGTTCATAGAAAAACTGAGAATAAGGTCTGCACACATCGTGAAATTTATGTTTAATACATCCTCAAATTTGTCAGATTCCTCCGTGGCAAATTTCACCTGTAGAATAAATACCTGATTTAAGGCAATGAACTTTTTTGTCCATTGCCTCACTGCAAACACTAAAAGATAGAAGGCACTGATAGCTAGAGATTGTTAATGACAGCAACTGATTGTGGTATCACTATTCAGCAAATTGTCACTCATTAGGCAAGCCCTGGTGACTGGCAATGTGCATGGGTTTAGCCCATCCCAGCTGTGCTGAACTAAACCACAATAGACTGAACTCCCTAAATCACAGCAGCCCTCTAAGCTACAGTAGCATCACCTTCATCTTTTCATACCAGTGACATAGGTTGAGTTAGTCCCCCTGACTAAAAATATTTTCACTGATTTCTCCTTTCAGGTAGTCTGCTTCACCACGACATTCACCTGTAAAGACAGATCTATTTACTGATCTCAGTCATCATTTTAGATAATTCATTTAGTGAAAGAATTGAATCCTAAAAATCTGGATCAAACTGAGCATCTGACTCGATATTATGCAGAGCAATGTGAAGATTATTGCCAATGTAACATTTTACCTATGAAGCTTGATTGCTGGCTTTTTTGAAACATAGATTTACATGGAATTCTATGGAAAAAATAATAATAAAAAGAATTAAATAATAGAATCATAGAATACCACTTTGGAAGGGACCTCAAGGATCATCTAGTCCAACTAAAAATGTGTTTCCCTAAGTGATATCTTCACTGAAATTGTAGAGAGAAGAGAAAGAAAATCATGTTTCTTCAAAAATAACTTGAATAGAAGTTACAGAGTGTAGACAGTTTATGGCTACCTGCCATTTCTCATGTAGAATATCTGCTACACCCATATGGAGGCTACACTGAAGTTAAGCATGTAGCTTTTAATAGGGGCACAGTTAACCTATGGTTTATTGGTGGATTTTCCATCACCAGTCTATGAGTGCCTCAGATATATTTCTCTTAATTTATTGTTCAGTATTTCTGGCAAATAATTTCTCACATATAGGTGGGTCATGGGCAGGTTTTTGACAACAGTCAGGAGTGGAAATAAAAAAGAAGAGTTATGTGGCACTGTTTCTCTTGCTGACCGATGGATTACAAGGTACTGTCTCTGGTCTTTGGATGAACAAGTGTAACTGCTGGAAGCATGTTGTAGATGGTAACGTTTATGAGTTGAAAACTATCAGTTTTTCTCATATTAGCTTAAAAGTTTTCAAACTACCTTTCCTTACAGGAAAAAAAGAAAAAAGTATACTCAAATATTAGTTGAGCACAAACACAATGAGGAAAATCAAGTGCAGATAAAATACACAGATTATTATAATGCCTGGTGGCAGTGTAAGAATGTGGCTAGACAGTAAGATATATTGATCAAACCCCCCCCCCAAAAAAAAGAAACATTTTCATTTGCATATTAAAAGAAAAAACTCCAACCATGACTTTTTCAAAGACACTATACCAGCCAAACCTTAGAATTTCTTTTCTTGTGTCACAGACAATCTCACAGAAGGAGAAAGCAAATAAAACTGCACTCAAACATCTCACATTGTCTTTGTTATGCAGTCTGTGTCCAAGACCATCCAGCCTCGAGATCGCAGCAATTAAGGACACTTGCTTTTTTTCCTGTGATTTCCTGCTGATAATTGTGGCACTCTCGAAAATAAGTAATACCATTCAGCAGGATTTTAATTGAACTGGCTGCAGTACAGAGCTGGAATGAATTCTCAAGGGAAGCAGGATACGCAGCTCTAAGTGAAAGCAAGCAGAAGAGGCCAGAAGCTCTTGCACCAAGTCTATGCACAGCCCTAATAAAAACCTTCTGTATAACAATGAAACAGATCTTTCACAGGGAAACCCACTGTCCCACTACCTTTTGAGCAGCCTGTACCTTTCTTCACTTAGCAAGCCTTGTATCTCCCCACTTATCTTCTTCCCTTCATTCACCGTCCCTCACGCCTCTCACTTGGCTTTCACCTTTCAGATTTACAGCAGCATTTGCAGATGTGCCCTTCACATATCAGATTGTGTTCATTATGGGAAGTAACCTTCCAGCATTCTCCTGAGTTTGACTGCAGAAATGCAGGAATTCATTAGAAAACAAAAGCAAAGACCCAAGAGTGAAAAGAAAGTAATGTCCTTTCTTTCTGCTTTGTCTCTCTTTTTCTTTTTCTCTCTTTCTCTCCATTTTTTAACTAGCAGTTGAATTGTATAAGTAGTTGTGATAAAGTATCTTCAAGGAAGAAAAATACAGCCTCTCTTAATGATGTTCCGTTTAGTCTGACTTGACCTTTTTGAAAGAGGTTTATGCTACACGGGACCTGAAAACCGATCATATTGAAATCAGGACCAAAAAAACCCAACCCACCACATTAAAAATTCTCTTTACAACTATCACTAAGCCAGATGGTTTAGTCTTGATATCTTGGCACCTTTCTGCTCATTTATATTCCTCAGTCCCCTACTCAAAACCCATTGTAATTGCTAGTATCTTTTTTCTTATTGGGCAAGAAGGTTCATTTGTAACATCCTCACACAGGAGAGGAGCGAGCAGAATATTAGAGCATGAGCCTGCATGTCTGCATTGGAATCAGAGGTATACAGCAGTGTTTTGACTGTGTGGGTTTCATAGAGCACATTTAAAGCATTCAGCAGAAAAACACTAACCATCATGATGACCCATAAATAACACCAGGCGTTAGGATTTCCATGTTAAAAAGTAACCATCGATAGCAAGGAGAGCACCTGAGGTACTGAGTGGCCTGGACTACCCTGTGTACAGATGCAAAGTGGAGTGAGAAGCTGCTAGAAAGGTTTATGTGTTGCTGGCATGTCGTTGTCATAACGTAGATGTCATAATGTAGATCTGACTTTTCCTCTGCTCAGGGAAGATGGGCAAGGTGCATAATTACTCATTACTCATTCACATCCTCTAGTGAAACAGAGCATTTGAAGTTTCTGCCCTCAGCTGTCCATGCCCTGCTAACTAGAGCTCCACCAGAGCTGATGGAACATCTCTTTTGAATATGTATCCCCTAAATCCAAGAAAAAGCAGACAGATGGATTTGGTCCTTCCTGTATTTGATTCACAAATAAGAGATGGACAAGTATAAGCAAGAGATAGTCTACCTACAGACACATAAAGGTCTATTTAAAATAATAGAGCTCTTTTTAATAGATATAAAGTAGACATAAACCAGATATAAATCGATATAAATATACCCATAAATAGATATATATCAATAATAGATATATAAATATACCTATAAATGGATATAAAAGAGAAACAAAAATAACAGAGCTCTATTTAAATATTACAGATGCCTACATGACATTCTTTCTTTCTGTCCAAAGTGCCTTTTTCTGCTTCAGTTTAAATGTGGCTGCAATCAAGTGATATTTGAGCAGATGAGAATGTGAGCTTGCTGCATAATCTCTCGCACTGGTTTGCCTAAATATGTTGATATCTCAAACTAAACCTGTATAACTGTGAATATAGACAAGACCCACAATCGCTGTTAAAGCCAAGTAAGCTGAAATGTTGAAAACTTTAGTATCCACATTAACATTAGTTCTATCATTTGCACCTGTCAATTTAAGGAAACTAATTAAACATATCATTTGAACTTAAATCAGAATGAGAGTTTCCACACATGGTTTTACAGTGAATTAATTAAAGGTCTGTCTATATGGGAAATCTGACCAGAATAGCTTTCTTGTAAGAATGTGCTTCTTTGTAGATATTCCTCTTCCAGAAATGCCTGGTTTTGGAGTGTTGGTTTGTTGGTTTGGTTTTTTTTACTCAGTTTAATGGAGTCTTAAGTAAATCTGTGTTTCGAGTTATTTAGAAATGCCTTATTATATAAGAAAAGATTCCCAAATTCACAAAAACCTTAATGCATTTAAAACCACCCTGTCACTTAACTCAGGGTGGAAGCCAAGGCCTGGGGTTTTTTTAGCTTCCATATCTATCTTCCATATTCAGACTTTGAACACAGAAAAATATCTCAATTGTGATTCAAAACTCCTTTGACAGAGAGGAGAGCATAATTTATCATGCTGTGCTGGCTGATTTACTGTACATGTAAGCTCTACTTATCACTTTGAATAACACTGATGGATTTAATTCCAGACCACATGAATGAGCCAGTATTTTTCTCTTTCCACTTCAGTTGTGCAATACTGTCATGTGACAAGTGTGCTGAACTTGTAAGGAAAACTGTAAGGCATCAAAGGGTCTAAGAAAATACAGCCAAAAAACTTGGAGCCACTGCTTTAGGAAGGAAATTCTTGTAGTAAATTCCACATATGCTCTGGGAAGCTTTTTAAATGCAAGTAGTCTCGAGGAATCTGTAGTTGAATGTGATGATTTTGAACAGCTGAGGCTGCAAACCAACTGTGATGGAATGTCAAATTAAAAATTATAGAAATGATAGGCTGATATCAAAACCCACCTTCTGAAATGATAAATTCCTGCAGTCAGGGTGAGATGCCAGATGTATGTCCATAGAATCACATCATTTTTACCAGAGTGAGTCAGAGCAAAGTTTTGCCAAGCACAGTGTCTTGTTTCTGGAAGCGGGTAGGAGGGAAAACAAGGCAAACGTGGTTTTCCAAGAGTATGTCTTGGGAATATGTTAGCATTCCTCTAACATCCAGCACTTTGCTGCTTAGGGACTTCCTGAACCAGAAATGATTTCTGAGTACTAAATTGCCTTCACTGGATTTTTATTACACAAATGTGTCTACGTGAACCCACGTAAACCTTTGGCGTTTGTAACTCGCAGGAAAGAGTGCCACATATTTAGTGAACTTTGCATGATAAACTACTGCCTTTATCTTCAACCTGTCACCTGCCAGGTCACCTGATTGTTCCCAGTTCTTCTGTTAGAAAAGGCAGATTCCTCCACATTTCCTGAAAAGACAGACCTCTGTCCTCATCCCCCCCTGGCTGCAGTAAATAGGCATCCAAAATTAGCATATTGGTTCACATCTAATCAATTTAGAGTAAAATTCAAAATAATATATAAATCAAATAACCCACTTAGCTGTATAAACAGCACATCCATTTAAGTTTTCTGGCAAAAAAAAATTCCCTAGTGAGTTAAAAGTTTACTTCTGTGCCTGAAGTACAGGCACTTTGGCTTGGCTGACTTTGTAAGTGCTTGTTTAGCAGAGGCTGTCATCTTTTCCTAGGTCAAGAAAGCTGCAAGACCTCTCTTTCCTCCCCACAAACATATGTCAGTCCAGAGACAGTAGAAAGTTCTAGCAAGGAAGTATTCTGAATAACACGGAATCACACAGAAAGGTTTGAGTTGGAAGGGACCCTTCAAGGTCATCTGGTCAAACCCCCATGCAGGGAGCAGGGACATCTGCAACCAGAGCAGGGTGCTCAGAGCCCTGACCAACTTCACCTGAAATAATTCCAGGGATGGGGCAGCCACCACCTCTCTGGGCAGCCTGGGCCAGGCTCTCACCACCCTCAGTGCAAAAAATTTCTTCCTTCTCTCCAGTCTAAATCTCCCTCTTTTCATTTAAAAGCATCCCCCTTGTCTTAGCACAACAGGCCCTGCTAAAAAGTCTGTCCCCATCTTTCTGACAGGGCCCTTGAAGTCCTGAAAGGCCACAATAAGGTCTCTCTTTCCACATTGCCCAGTGGAAAGTGATATATTCTCTTATAGCTGTTGTCTGGATTGTGTTGCCCTGTTCCTTTTGTGCCTTCGGTGGGATGCAGACTGTGGCTTTTCAGGTGTTTTTGTCCAAGGTGGCAGGGACAAGACCAGCCAGCATCTCTTGCTAAGCTGTTTGAGCAAGAGAATAAGTGTAGAAAGGCCTGTGTGGCCTATGTGGCCTCAGATTGCTCACTGCTCTGAACTTGCCATTTCAGTCACTGGGGTTGCTTTTTTAATTGTCTTCAGGTTAGTTTCCAGACAGATCAGTGAGCTCATCTGCCTTATTCTGCTGCCAAATGACCGGTATTGATGGCACAAAAAAAGAGAGGAAAAATTACAGGACAAAATGGAGTCTAGGGGAAGGCCCCTGAGGGATCCAATCCTGCCTGGGACAGAGAGGTGCTACAATCATTTTATGGTGCTTTGAAAGCACATCTTAAAACTGTTTAAAGATCCCATTAACACTTGTGTGAATCTCTGCAGTTCAGAAGGCATTTTAGCAAGCATCTGGCCTTGGGTTAAAGACTTGCTGCTCTGCCAGAGGGGTTGGACTTGATGATCTTCAGAGACCATCCCAACCCCTACCATTCTGTGATTCTGTGACATTATAAACTGGAGAAGCCAGTCCAGTTTTAATTTGCATTCAGTGTTAATAAGGTGTGTCTTTTTTTGATAGTCCAGACTTTTCTGACTGCAGTTTCCAAAGTCTCATTACACCTGTTTCTGCTACACTAAGATCCAGTTACAACCTGGCATCCTTTGATTTGTAGCTGCATCAATAATCAACTTGGCAGTTCTTGGAGAAATGATTAGCAGACTCCTTAAACTTCTCAGTTGTTCATTATACAACCAACTTTCCAGATCTAGTAGCCTTTTTGTGGCTCCTTTCTGAACCTTTACATCATTTTTCCTGCAGTATGGACACAAGAGGCCCAGCCACTGCATTGCAATATCTTCATGGGAGGCTCTCAGTGCCACCAGTCTATTTGAGATTCTGAGATGCACACACCAAAGCTGTTTTGCCCTGTTAGCTACAGCATCACGCAGAGAGCTCATGTTAAGCTGCTTTGCTACCACAACAGATTTGAGTATTTCAGCATTCATTTGAGTATTTTTGCATTCATGACCTCACTTGTTTCCTAAAGGTGTATCTTTTCATGTGTTTCAAAAGAAAACAACTGCTCAAGGAATTACCAAATATTTTTTTCCTAGAATTTAATCATCCTCATTATTTACTATGCCACTCATTCCTGTCATCTGTAAATTTTACTAGCAGTGACTATACTCTCTCAAGACTACAGATAAGGATGTTATATAGCATGTGGTCAAGAACAGATTGAGCTGGGACTAGCTCCATAGTATGATGATTCATTATTACTCTTTTTTTATTTTTTTTTAATCTGTCAATTAAGTAAGATTTAATTAGAGAAAGTTTTTAATTAGAGATGGATGGCAAATGATTTTTCCATATTGCAACATCTTCAGGATTTCATGGTTTTTTATCCTTTCCTGAAATAGACCAAGATGCTGAAGTCTCAAACTCTGGGGTGGGGGGAGTGGTGGGGGTGGTTGGGGACAGGGGAGGAGAGAATAAAAAACAACAAAGAAAGAATATTAAAATCAGATGAATAAAAGTCTTCTCATTTCAAATCTTGGATAGCTTTTATTTTTTACACGGATAGTTATTGTACAAATATTTCCCCTACATTTCTGAACAACAACTAAAATGCCTAAAAAAGAAGAATCTACTACCAAAAAAAGGTGAAATACAAGAACAAGCAGAGATAACACCAAAGCTTAAAGATAGCTAATGAAAAGTATCTCTCCCCTGCACAAAGGCCATAGTTTTGGCAAGGTATCACTTGCCAAACTGAGTTAGTTTTAATCCATTTAAGAGAACTTCACTGGTTTTTCTACGGTGATAACTTTGTTATCAGAATGTCATATAGGACTACATTAGATGTCTGAGAGACATGAAGGAGACAGATGTTCAGTGAACTGAACAGATACCTGATGTGTCATTTATAAACTGTAGCTCACAACAGGAGTCCACTAAAATTCATCCTCCATGGTCCCCTGAAATGTACCCCTTGCCTGACTTGTGCCATTTAGTGTGCAAATAGCAAGCAATCTTTTTCCTAAATTGTCAAAAAACCCCACTAATGGTTTCTGTTCAGACAGTAGCTGACTTGCTTGGACTGCACTGAACTCATATCAGAATAGCAGTGGTTGTGGACAGCTTCTTGGATGGAGTCTGAGCAGCTACTCTTGTGAAGAGAGACATACATGTCATTGCTTCTGCATCTGTTCAGCTGTTCATAGAATTACAGAGTTTTAGGGGTTGAAAGGGATCTGAAAAGATAAGTCCAACCCCCCTGCCAGAGCAGGGTTACCCAGGGCAGCCCACACAGGAATAGAGTCAGGGAGGGTTTGAAAGTCTCCAGAGCAGGAGACTCTACAACCTCCCTGGACCGCCTGGTCCAGGCTCTGTCACTCGCACAGGGAAAAGGTTTCTCCTGATGTTTACATGGAACTCCCTCTGTTCCAGCTGCACCCATTGCCCCTTGTCCTGTCACTGGACATCCCTGAGCAGAGCCTGGCTCCAGCCTCCTGACACTCACCCTTTCCATATTTATCAACATGAATGAGGTCACTCCTCAGCCTCCTCTTCTTCTCCAAGCTAAAGAGCTCCAGCTCCCTCAGCTTTTCCTCAGCAGGGAGATGTTCCACTCCATCATCTTTGTGGCTCTGCACTGGACTCTATAACGTTACTATACTTTGTTTATGCTTGCACTAACTAAAGAGTGGCAGTATGAGTGTAATACTTGGACATCCCATCATCTATCTACACTGCTTATTTTTTCATTCACTCCTTGTTAGTTTTGGAACTCTGTGGTTAGCTTTCTCCCAGGCACAGTGCTGGTGATAATCACTCCAGAGCGTGCTCTCCAAAGACAGCATAGCCCACACACAGCTCTCCAACACCATCCCAGCTGGCTCTGAGCATGAAACAGCCTCAGATGTCCTTTGGCATGGCCTGAAGTACATAATGTGCCTCATGGAGGAACCAAAGCCAAATGATGGTCTTTTCCTCCCTGTTGTCAGGGGAGTGAGAAGGCAAGAGGAATTCCTGTCCTGACTCACCCCAATAAGGCTTCTTACCTCCTTGAAAGGCAGAATTATGGCGTTTGCCCTCAGAAGGCTACTGGAGATCACTCTTATTCCATCTATTCCTTTGAGTTTCAGGTGTTTCCTTTTTAACAGAGTTTTCTTTGACATCCCCAAAATCAATATGTGGAGGATTGGGATTCCTACTGGTAAGAATTTCCCCTACAAGATATAGACCTGTGTCTTAAAAAATTGATTCACACAGCTAAGGCCCTAAATTCCATCCATTTCCATCCTGAACAGCAGTCCTAAATCTTATTTTGAATTACAGCCCAGGTACTGCACTGACACTTATCTTTGAAAATCATACTCCTAGTAGCATAAAACTAGTTTGTCTGACAAGGCCTATTTTCTACCCAAAAAAAAGCCACCCTCACCCAGTTTTATTTACGTTGATTGTAGTGCTAATCTGTAAATCTTTCTTCTCATTATGTCCAAGATTAGTGCTGGGATTAGAATCCTAATGTTACTTACTCACTTCTTTTAAACTAGTTTAACATGTACACACAGCCTAGAACAAATTGTGTCAGTGTAAAACGGCTGTAGCCAGATTTAAAAATTAATTCCAAAAACATTCATAGCTTTGCATAAATCAAAACATTTCTCATTCTTTCCTGGAATTTCTCTCAGAAATGAAAAACACTCTCCATGCATGAGAAAACTAATTCTTGCATGCAAATGCTCCCAAAGAGAAAGTTGATTATTTCAAACTGATCCACGAAGCAGGAGAGTATGGCTCTGTCCCAGACATGAGGAAAACAAAGTATTCTGGTATGTGCTGGGGGACACCCTGCACACATTTCAAGCTCAACTTAACCCATAGGTTTGAGATATTGTGGGCAGCACAAGAGAAACATTCAAAGCCTTGTTTTGAAACTGTGAAAATTCAATGACAGAGTTTGCTGCTTTGAAGTCAGTTTCTGTCTATTGCAACTTTCTAGGAAATATTTATTCGTCATCTCTTAGGGTGGAAACAAAGGAAGTCCTGTTTTTCCTAGTAAAAACCTGGCTCAAAAAGTGAGTTTTCAGAGTTTTTTGAAAGGGATGAATAATTTCCAGTGGTTTTGATCTTTCCCAGCTAAACTGGGACTTCTGGTTACCCTACCATAGTTAAAAGAGCTAAACCTCAGAAAGTGCCCTCAGAAAATTAATATGCTCAGGCTGGTTGAGAAACACAGAACATGGAGATTTTCCTAAACTGGTTTACAACATGAGCAGGTATTTTGGGTCTCTGTAGATGAGAAGCTTTTCCATGCATACCAACTAAGTCTGTGCAGAGATTTTTCATGAATATAGCTCAAATGAGAAGTGTTGCAATAAATCCAACAAAAAAGGGCAGA
The DNA here is from genome assembly GCA_013399075.1 of Chloroceryle aenea. Lineage (NCBI taxonomy): Eukaryota > Metazoa > Chordata > Aves > Coraciiformes > Cerylidae > Chloroceryle > Chloroceryle aenea. The sequence goes on along the minus strand of VWZY01006116.1, from coordinate 123,945 downwards.
GAGACAAAGAAAGGAGATATCCCTGACCCAACAAGTAGTGCCAGATGCAGTGGCTGCCAGAAAAGCACCTTGTCACCTCCTTCCATGTCTGATGCACATGACTTTTGAGCGTGTGTTGAGTGACATAAGAGCCATGGCTACGTACCAGTGCCTCATGTAAGCAGTGTCTCGGCCATAAGTGGGGCAGAATACAAATGAGATGCTGTCTGGTGCATTTTGTCTAGCCCTAGATACCTGCTGTTGTGGAATGCTGCTGTCACTTCACTGAATATCTAACTACCTCGGGATTAACAGAAAATGTGGCAGAGAGCAAAGAGTTCCCATCAATAGAAATATTGAAGGAAAGGGATCTGACCTGAAAAATCTACCTAGTCGGAACAACCTTAGAGGCAGTTACCAGACGGTGTTGTCCTCTTGGATATATTATTGCTTCCTTTGTCGTTTGTGTCTCGCAGACCATTTCTTCCACTTTACATGATTGTCTGTTGAAATCATAACACTGAATTTGTGACTCCACAATTATTTCCATGGCAACTGGTTGCTGTCAAACAGAGAGGCACTTCGAGGACAGCAGTGCAGGAGTGATACCATCAGCAATTTTAGTCTCCCCAGCGAATTCCAAGCTGCTGGAGAGGACACACAGTCAGGATGGCCAACACAAAAAGCTCTACACTAATCAGACCTGCTTATAAAGAAAGTAGGAATGATGATCTCCAATCATCTGCAGCTAATGAACACTTCATTTGTTACATCCTCCAAGTAATAATATCTATCTCTAAAATCACCTTGAAATAACAGGAGCAAGTCTTAACAAGCCAAGTTTTGAGTTCCAGTCCAAGAAAATGGGGAAATCACCCTTCTCTACAGATGTCATGCACCAATCAACAGCAATTCATCTGGAAACAAGCAGATTCAGTTGACCTTCTGTCCATTCCAGAATGAATTCTGACAATTTAGCAAGAAAGTACCATACCAGGATTTGATAAAATATATTTGAATGTCATTCACATAGTTGTGGAAGTCCATGGTTTTGTTTAGATTTTGTAGTTTTGTTTTTCTTTTCTTAGAGGTTGTGTCTTTAGTGGTACACTCCTTACAACTGTTTAGAAAAATACATGTGAAATAACACATCAGTGTGAGTGAATGTCAGTGAAAATCTAAGAACTGTCAGACATAACTTCAGGGAGGCTTTGTAGCCACTTAAAGGATGAAAGTATATACTCGAGACAAGTGTGACTGACTTGGTGTTATATATAGTCCATTATTAAAGACTATCAAACAAGAAATTAAAAGGATGCTCCCTCATTTCTTCTAGATACATCATGCAGTCCTCAGTGCTACTTTCAGGTCTCCCCACACTCCTTAGGAGTGGTGATGGGCTAAACTACTTAAAGTGAAATGCATGAGCTATGGTTTTTCTCTTAGTGACCTTCAGATGTTATGTAAACCATGCAGCTGCTCTTTCTGAGCCTGAAGGTTGTTGGTGCTTGGGTTTTTTTCTCATAAGCTACTAGAAAACCACCTAGTAATTACACCTCAACTACTATCCTTGGTGTGTTAACAGCAAACACTTTTACCTGGAACCAAACTGTGCTTTTTCAGCTTCTTCATGGCCTTTGTGCTGTGTAACAAGCAAAGCAAAACAATAGAGAAGCTGCCTTGGTAATCAAGATCCTGGGCAGATGTGAGTGGGTGTCATAGCTGAAGTTATGCTGGTTTACACCAGAGGAGGATGGAGCCTTTTGACCTTTACATTTTTATTAGCAGATCTCTGTCATCCCACTGTAATCTAGAGGCTCTTCTTCTATCCCTTTGTCTTCCAGGAAATGTCTGAAATAAGCACCGTGCTCTCTGGAGACGAAGAAAAGACTTTTCATCATCCAAAGCCCTGTCAGGTAACTGATTATCTGAGCGTGTGTGCTTACAGTGACTCGCCTCCATCACTCACAGCAAACCCGAGGACAAATGCTGATCACAATTCGCTGCACCTTTTGCCCACAACTGCAGGTAGCTCTGAGTCTAGCTGATATTTCCAGATAAGCTGCACTGCTATGCACATAGCTAAGCCTCACTAATACAAGGTGATACCTGGAACATTTGGAATCCTATTGATTAATTCCACCCAGGATCTTATTATTTTTCAGATTTTTAATTTCTCTGCTTTTGGTATCAGATAAAATAATTCCCTTTCCAGGCAGGACTGTGTAATCTGGATTGACTTTTCTTCATGATTTTAGGCTTAACTCCACTTGCTTTTTTGACTTCCCACTGATGAACTTACAAAACACGTTTGCTAGATTTAAAAAATAAATAGCATTACAACTCTAATTCCTGTTTCCATCTCCTCAGTAAAACGATGTACAAAGTACCATTTGTTATTTCCAAAAGCATGGCTTTTCATAAGACTCCTGTCATAAATAGGACATTTAGCGTTGGATTCATTGTTAAACCAGACGGCATGCAGAGCTGGCAGCATTTTGCAGCAAGGCACACAGCCTGTTTTATCAATGAGTTCACAAACAATCAATAAAATCTTGGGAAGAAAAGCTCTCCTTCTTGCCCAAATGGCAACAGGGATTCATCACAGGAGTTTTATCTGTGAATATGACTGCTTCTTTCATCTCAAGCAGCTACTAAAACAAAAACCCCTTTCAAAGAGTCACATTGGCAGGTGATGACAGTGAAAGTTGAAAGGGTTGTTTGGAAGATTTTATTTTCACTGCACTACACTGAGAGATAGGATCTGTGCTTTAAACAGATCTTTCTGAGAAATGTCTTGGTGTGTCCAATTAATGGCAGCACACGGTTCCACGGAAAATATCATTATAATGACACATTCCTGGTAGCTGCAACAAGAACAGGTTTCAGCAAGAGTTTCCTCTCAGATGCATTTTTTGTTTTGTATATCCAGTTTCTTATGGGTCTTCTTTTTCAAAGGGACCACAGTTTATTACTGCATCCATTATTCTGGTTATTAAGGCATTCCTTCTGAAAGCATCAGGATCTGACACATATTATGCCCCTTAAATCTTCAGATTCATCTGTATTTCATACCTGCTCCTATTCACAAGAGAGAAATAAGCAAAATGCCTTAGGAAAAACAAGGTAGTTTTGTCTTTAAAAGCCTGAAAGCAAGCATCTCTGCAAGGCATTTTGATAGGGTGACACCAGAGCTAAGTCAGATAGATGTGGATTCAAGCCAGCCACCACAACCAGGTTCACCAACCAGCCTCCCAGGGAAACCTGCAGTCATCTCCACAAGCCTGAGAGCTGAAATCCCAAGTAGGAGAGCCCACACACAGTCAAGAAGAAACAACAGGACCGTGTCCTTATTATTGCAGTCCAGAAAGTCAAGCTGAGGGTGGAGACAAGCAAGGTGCAGCCAAAAGGAGCAATAGAAATGATGACTGTGATCCCTCCTCGGCATGATGGAGCTGTCTTAAGGTTGGACTCACCAGCAACTGACCATTTATCATATGAAACACCCAGTCTTGCCTGATGTCTTCGACCAAACACCTGAGGGCTGATGGAGGGCTGATGCAAAACATGCACAGAAGCAGACCACGTAGAAAAGCTGAAAACTCTGTAATTCAAACATCCTTTCTGAAAGGCATAAAGACATCTTTTGGGTAACCTTAGAGGAAATGCATTGAATTGAATCAGTGAATTGTTCAAAGGTAGAAATGCTTGGAAAATTGCCTTGGGAATCCTTTATGATTTTTTGAACAGATTCAAAAATTCTGGATGGAAAACAAATAGTTACTTTGAGTAGAAGTTTCAACCACTTTAAATTTCAAAAAGGTGTTTTCAGCTGATGTTGCTAAGAGGTTTCCTTCACTCTAGTTCTGTATTGAATATTTTTCCTGTGTTTTCTCATTCAATCAGAACCAAAGTATAAATTATAATTTCTTCTAAAAGTCCATTCAAATTACTTTTTCTCATTTTGACTAGAGATGGATGGGTTTGATTGGGATTACAGTTCTCTCTAAAAATTATTACAGGCTAATTTTGGCAGAAGATTTTTTTTCCTGGCAAGAGATTCTGACTGCCACTTACAGCACTGGGATTCCTCGTGCCTTTTTACTAAGGCTTACCATTGACATGCTATTATTACTTATGCAAATCACTTAGCTTTCTTCTACTTTATTATCTTCTTAGTAAAATAGCAATAATTTCCTAGGTCAGAGAAGATTTCTGACGAATATTTATTAGGAATTTAGAACACAAAGAGCATGGCTTCCCTGACATGAGCATAAAATTTATGTAATTATATTTGCTTCTTGGCATTATTCTTGATACACTCCTTACTAAACACAGATAAGAATCAGAACTTTACAGTGGTAAACACTACAATATTCCTTATTTCATTCGCTCCCAAACCTCCTAATTACAGCTAGTGTTTGTGTTCCTAATATTTGAGCCCAGAGCAGTGCATATTCATCCATATGCATTTGTGCTTTTAAGTCTATACAAGCGTGGTGCTTTTTAATGCTTGTGAACCATATAAAGCAAGCTTGGCTGAATTTTATTTTGATTCTAACACGGGTTTAAGAAAGCCCCAAAGGAGACTTTGTATAAAATTGACAAATCTTTAACTATGCTCAAGATGTATTTTTCCTTCCATTTTTGTACCTGTTGGTACAGTATAATTGCAATCCTTCCTCCCCGGAGGATAAATCAGAAGATCATGACAGTACAATTGGAAGCAGTCAGGCATCTTCCACAGATTGATATGTTTTGCTCCACTCACTCTAGTCCCCCTGCTGCTTTCCTACTTTTATCTCCAGATTTTCTTAGTCTGATTGCGGCAGACTGTGCATTGTGAGTGATGTCAGTGGCATGCTACACGCATGGAAACCTTTTAGCAGCCAGGGAAACACAACTCCACAACCTTCTTCAGGTTTTTCTCCGTGTCCTGTATCTGATCAAAGACAAAAGAGTTGTATTGGGCATTCCTGGAAGCACCAGCAGTAAAATGCATGTTTGTCTGAAGATTTCAAAAACTATAGAAACCTTTTGAGTGTATATAGTCCTTATGAAGAGTACTGATGAAATGAAACTGTAGAACTGCATTTTCTTATTCAGCAAATTAATTCCCATGGTACATTCAATAACAAACCAGTATGTGTCAGGCAGTCATGAGTCATATTTTATACTGCACACTATAAAATTGCTTGTAGACAGATACCTTTGGAAGATGACCCCATATTCTGTGTTGGCCTAGATCAATTACAAAATAATATTCATTAGCTTAAACGATCATGGAAATGGTTGTGTAGGACATATACAAATTATCTGTTCAAAAGAAATACACCAAGCAGCAGCCCTTGCTTGTTATTAAAGTTTATTCAGTAGTGATAAAGTAGATGAACATTGACTTTTAAATTGGATAGCCCGTAATTCACTTTAGAAGATGAGTGGTTTTCCCATAATTTCTACATTTTTTAATCTCTTGATTGCTTTTTTATTTTTTTTTCCATTTTTCATCATTTGCATAACACTCATGATTAGTAATGGTCACAGTGTGGCTAAGTAGAAGAAGACAGTCAGAGAATGACAAATATTGTCAAAGTTATGGAGAATTTCAAGCCATTCAGTAGAGCAGTATGCTTTATTGTGGAAAATAGAGGATAGATAAATTGCTGAAGATCTTCAGAATCACAATATACAAAGAATATAAATAGGAAATATTTTTTTATTTCTCCTTCAAGACAAACATTAAGGTGCTTCAAATGAAGCTGGTACATAGTTTCAAAATGAAAAGAAGAAAGTTTCCAGACCATGTCAGGCTGACATATAGAATCCCATGTTTATGGGCAGTTTACATGTTAGAGTTACAAAGAAAAAGAAGTAAATCAGTGACTGTTAAAGATAAAGATGTGCTTTTAGCCCAGGAAGACCTGAAGCTGCAATCACTTGGCATTCCTGGGAAGTGTGTCTCAAGCTGCCTGCAGGTTCTTATACCTTCCCCCTTCCATCCATGATCGGTAACTGTCATGGGACAAATCCTGAGCTGGGTGAAACTGATCTTACTCAACAGTCCAGTCTTAGACTCTTTTACATGCTGCATTACTAATCTCTGCATCATGATTCATTAGACAGAGAGACCTTTCAATGACTTTAAGTTAGGCATATGTTAACAACTTGGTGAATATTGGCCCATTGAATTTATCTTGTCTTTAATTATAAGGTCAAACCATCCTCTTCCACAAGCCGAGCAGAGGTGCCAAAAACTATTGTTTCCTGATTACGAAGACTAGTAAAGTTGCAGTTCAATTTAGATATGTGTTCAGCTGCTCCAGTACGTACAAAAGATGTACACTTCTGAGTAGACCTGTAGTGGAGGATGCTTAAGCATCACTGAGTGCAACACAGTTAGGGGAAATGGAAAATAACAGGTGTATATATTATCTTTTTATTGAACATAATTATGCAGCTGATTCACAGCAGATAGTAGCAGAAGTGGCTCTTCCAGAGACACTGGGGATGGAAACAGCAGGAAAGTGTTTTTAAAGAGAAAGTCAAGAAAGATAACCTTTGCTGAAAAGTCACTACAAGCAAAAAAGCAGGGAAAGAAGAACAGGACGTGGCAAGTTCAGATCATGTGCAACTTTACAAGAAGTTGAATTGCTTTCCTATGGCATTTCGTGGGCTGAGAAGCCTATGCTAAAACCCTTAATGTCTGCCTAACTGACTTTTGGTTTCAACTTTATTAACAGGCAACTACACCTTGTATAGCCACCCAAATAATTACATATNATAATTACGTATGTATATAAAAGATTCCTGTCTTTCAAAAAAAAGGAAGGAAAAAGATATAAATGCTAAATATCAATCAACTATGAAATACCATTTAATTCTTAAAAGTGATGCAGGAAAGACAAAATCCCAGGTAGTGATATTCACTCAATTACTATCACCTTAGTCTAAAATTTATCAGTTTCCAGGCACCTGTTGCAGACAAGGATAATATGATCAATTCCTTTGTGTGTGTTTGTGTCCACAAATATGTTAAGATTTAAGTGTCGTGAATAACTTGCAAAATTTCTTTTCCCAACCTGTGCTCACTTACTTGCTAAATTTGCTCACTAATACAATGAAATTGAATAAAAGATCACCCACCCATGTTAATTCTAAACAGCATATCAGAGCCAGACTAGAGCAGCGTCAGTGTTGATTTGTGCTTAAGATAATGAAATTTGAAAGTCTAGAAATGATAGGGTTGTTTATAGCAAGTTCATCTCTGTAAAATAATTGCATCCAAGTTCCCATAAACATAAAAGAGAGACATTCTGCTGCAGCTGGTTGAAAGGATGGTTTGATTAAGGAATATAGATAACATTTACAGCTTCAGAAGAACTTCAAAAGACTATCAGGGAAATCAGGGAATTTTAAAGACAGAATACAATTTCCAAACTTAAAAGCATTATTTTTCCTCAGACATCTAATTTAGATTATATACCAGAAGCCTGTAATAAACCTCCCACAAAGAAATAATAGCACGCTGCACATATTACAGTTGTTCAACACCCCATTTAAATACAATTACTGGCCCTTTGCCAGAAGCCAGGAAGCATTTCTTTCCATAGCAACAGTAAGAGAAAGGTCAGGATAATATTTCTGTGGGAAAGGCTGCCCTTAAGAAGGATTCAGGATTACATTGTGTATTACATGCTTTTGGAATATGGTACTTCCAAGTTAAAATTCACCTGGATCATCCCTCCCCTTCCCTTGGGATTAATTCTTTGGGTTTGCAGAGCTCACACCTGGCTCCTTAGACACCATTCTTTCCCAGTATTTAGTCAGAATAGAGGTGCTCTAGTTGCTACTTTAGCAAGTGTGTAAATGAGAAGCAGCAAGTGTTCCCTGCTAATTCATTGAGAACATAGCTCAGGATGTATTTAATTAAAAGCAATGAACTCTGCTAATCTACCTAGTTCATTTTATTGGATTTGGTCTAATAAGAAGGCTTTTAGATACCAGAATATTTAAAGGGCAATGTGTTGTTGGTTTTTACTTTTTTTTTTTAAATCTTTTGAAAATGTATTTAGTACTGTTTGCCTGTTAGTATAAAAACGAACAGATTCCTTCCTAGTGTTGTTTTATGTTCTGCTAGGAGCTAGTTAGCTATTGTGTATGACTGGTAAACTAATAGCAGTGAGTTTGGAGGATTAAGCTTGCGAAAGCATATGCAGATGAATCACTTTGATCATGTGAATGATTTCATTCAACTTCTGTTAAATGCTTTGAATCACGGTCTCCCTTGGAATCATGATCCACGGAGAACAATGTTATTAGCTCAATAAAACTGCTAAAATGATTCAAGTAGCAGGACTAATTGAAAGTTTTTAAAAAGACATTTCTTTTACCAACTCAGTAGCTTGTGAAGAATGACCTGAATTTGGTTTTATTTTTTTTTAAAGTTGCTTAAAACAGGAACATTTCCAAAAAAACTGACAGATCCTTACTGGATTCTATGTAAACACAAGGAGAGATGTTCTTTTGTGAAGTCAGGATGATATTCAGTTGCTTGTGGATGTGTTTCTGAAATCATAAGCATAAAAAGCTACAAATCTAATTTGTGGGGAAAGTGCGTGCACACAAAAGCTTGGAACCTGGAACCAGCAAGGTTATCCTGAATCTTCAAACATTCAGGAGCATCCGTGGGATTAGACTTGACTGGATTGTGTTGAACTGTACTGGATGGCAGGATTATCATCAAATCAAAGGATTAAACATAAGAGGTTCCTACTAAACATAAGGAGAAACTTTTTCATGGTGAGGGTGACAGAGCACTGGAAGGCTATAAGGAAGGGACTGGAACATGGCTCATGTTCACCTGAGTACTGATCAATACCCCCAAGGCCTTTTCCAGCTTGCAGCTTTCCAACCACACATCCCCAGGTCTGTAGCTTGCCATGGGATTGTTACAACACAAGTGCAGGACCCAGCACTAGGCCTTGGTGAACCCCATGCAATGAACCTTGGCCTGTCGAGATCCCACTGTAAATCTTCCCTACCCTCTACCTTTGACAGTATTCTGAATGCATTTTATAATATTTTCTCCTACTTCTCTCTCTCTCTCAGTCTCGCACAGTGTGCATTTCATATGATGCTATCTTTTCTCACAGATACCTTGCCCTTGGTTCAAAAGTTGCCTGGGATAGGGTGAACATTATTGTATCATGCAAATATGACAGTTTGATAGAGTAAGAATTTATTTAGTTCTAAACAGAGATTCTAAACAAATTCCATAAATATAATGAATCATAATTTGAGAGGTTAGATATAATTTTAAATCAATTTCCAAAATCTCCACCTTAAACTTTAAATCAGCTCAGTCTAATATCTTATGAAAAGCTGGATGTGCTTTTAACTTCAGTGGCAATGAACAGGACTCGGTATCTCCCAGTCTCACAGTCTAGTCTGGGTTCATAACACTGAAAATCATCAGAGAAACCTCTCTTTGCTTCCAGTGACATCAGAACAAGGCTGAGTGTAAGATTCAAAATGAGTACTACTTGACAGTCCTTGTGATTGCCATCTTTTCTCTGTAGGAAAGGAGAACTTTGAGATCAATTCTGAACTCAGCAAAATATGGGCAAAAATAGATCAAATCTGGCCTTAAAAAAAAAGAAAAAGATCTGATGTTTATGCAATATCTTAAGGAAATCAGCAAGCTTTAATGGCAGTAAACTCAAATCAATGGGTGTTTTGCTGGAAGCTGCTGGTGTAGGGCTGCACTGCTGGATCCAGAGTAAATACTTCTGGATCCAGAGTAAATACTGCTGCCTCAGGCTTTCTTGCTTCCACACCTGCAGAGGAAGCACAGGCCAGAGGAAGCTGCTTCCACTAAACCTAAAACATTTTGATATCACTAACTCATCTAAAAGGGAATTTTGCCAGCAGAGGAACAGTTCCCTATCACAGGGCATAGCAGAGTGCATCACAGCAACCAGTTCTGACAAGGATGTTAAAGCCTCTTGTGCCCTCTCCTAGTAAACCTGTGTGACCAAGAGAAGCCTTTTTCCCATAATAAACCTTTATCCCATTATTTTCTCAACAAATTTTCCCAAACCACGTAATTGATATGGACTTATATTTTGAATGAACTTTCACATCTTTGCCACCTGAACATGGAGTATGTATAATTTTGGGCAGAGTTGAGTTTGTAATGGTGTTCTGATTTTGATTCTGAAGTAAGGAAGATGTAGCTGTTCTCAGTAAGTATGCCAACCCCTCATACTACCTTACCAAGAAAAAAAAAATAGGAAAAAAAGGAAGAAATACAACTTTGCCTGTCAAACAAGGGAATTAATCATTATAAATTTTGTTATTCTTAATTACCAAAGCTCAACATTTAACCTGAACATGCACAAACAGCACTAACAGTGCTGTGAAGTGAATGTATGGCAAAAGACTTAGGGCCTTATTCTGCAATTAGTTACATACCATGTGCTCTGCCTCTGATTTTGATACACAATTAATGAGAATGGTTTAGCACAAGTCTCTTGGTTAAGGTAAACAAAATTAGTGGGGTTTTTCATCCAGAAAAGTGTGTGCATTCTGTACAGAGAGTATTCATCTAACACCTTGTTTGGTTTGCTTTACTACAAGGAGTGAATTTTCACATGAGGATGGTCCAGCAAAAAGTCTGATCCTGTGTAAGATCATGTCTACAGGCACCTTATAGCAAAGTCATCTATTTCATCACTTGTCATCTCTTTCTTCTGTCTTGTCCAAGCTCGTGTACCCTGTACAAAGTGTCAGGGGTGAGAACAGTCTCTGGACCTCATTAATCACCCCTTTTCCATTATTACCAAAGCTCAGCCATGCAGCTGAGATCAGAGGGTTTGGGCCATAATCCCTGAGCAAATAATGCAGCCCTTCTTCTGGCAACTGCTGTTGCATAGGGACAAACTTAGAAATAGATCTAAACCCAAAGTCTTTATCCCCAGTGTAAGAACCCGGCTATAGTGTGACTCAAACCTTATGTGGTGTCTGGAGAGGAGAAGTGTTGATTGCCCCCAATGTCTCTGTGCTCCCCCTTCAGCTCCTTGCAGAGAGGCTTTCCCAGAAGGAAGAGAGAAGTTCTGCAGGGTGGGAATTGATCTTTCCTTGAGCTC
>VWZY01006116.1:69445-112768 GCA_013399075.1 Chloroceryle aenea | reverse complement strand
GGGGATGGCAGGCGAGCTCCTGTGGCTCCTCCAAATCCCCACCATGTCCCTTGGAGATGGGCAATGCCACCCAGATATCTCAAGGGATGGAAAATCTGGCTGGTGGTGCACCCACCACTAAAGCACTGAAGACTTGGAGTGATCCAGTGAGAAATGGCTGGATCCCCAGGGGTGAGAACCTTTTCTGTCTCACTCCCCCTCTTTCCCTCCTCTCTAAGAACTCTTTCTTCTTGACCTCCAAATTTGGTCCCGCTGGAAAATAATCACCCAAAGAGCCCCCTTTATCCGGCCCTTTCGCTGTCTGTTTGCTGAGGGAGAACCAATCAATTGTCTTGTTCTTACTCCTCCAAGTTAAAAAAGGTTACCCTTAAAAAAGAATGGGTAGAAGATCCACTTCTGATCTGGACTCTGTTAATGGAGAGACACTCAGATGGACCACGCTCAGATAGCCGGGAAGAGTCCGGTTGTCATGGTACAGTGAAAGTGGTGGGAGTAGCTTTGGTGTGGGCTACAAATTGAGGCAAGCTCAAAGCCCTTATAATCTTGTTTATAGCACAGAGGATGGAAACTGGATTCAGTTTCCAGATCTGCTACTGATTTACTACTTCTGTTGTCACCAACAGTCAGTTAAAACGTGGAGGGGAGCATTAATATATTTTAAACTCAGGAAGTACTTCCCTTTTTGAGCCACAGTTTGTCTGCTCTTTACATTTGACTTGGTATAAAATTCATTCTAATGTGTTGTTCTCAATAAGAATTACAAAAAGGAAAAGATAAATAAATAAAAGGAAAATAGCCTTTTAATTCTTAGTTTACCATCTGTGAAATGAGATAATATTTACTTTTTCTCTCTGTCTGGTAACATCTGTGGTGACACAGGCATATGTTGTTCTGTATAGGCCCTGAAAAAACTGCACACCAGTATTGGGAAGACTTCCCACTCCCACCACCTGAAGTGGAATCAATAAAAGATGAGGTAAAACATAGATCAACTAAATTCATCTAAGGTCTAACTTTATTGACTCCAATTGATTTAGCAGTGTTAAGAGTACATTTTTGTTTAATTAGGAGCCGTTCCTGAGTTCTTAGCCAACAAAGTGTACTTTTTTTCAGTTTTCAAATATTTGAGGAAGCTGAACAAGCCAGAATTTCTGCTGTTTCTTTGCAATATATTTCTTATCTGAGGAGAACAATAAATTGATCTAATATTTTCTCAGGAGAATGATCTTCAGTTTTATTATCATTAATTAAAACACCTTATTGCAAACTGAGTTTCTGAGTTTCACAAGCTTTTATGAAGATAAAGAAAATTGCCAGTAACACAGATTATTTCTTTATGTAACTGGGGAAGGAGAGAGTGACAGATATACAGGATATGGGACAGCAGCACAGTCAAAGCACTGTAAGTTATGGGATACAGAAGTACCTGTGCTGTTATTCTAAAAGTTACATCAGTGATTTATTTTTAACAACTTGTCCTGTTTTTCCTGAAATAGTTGAGCTGTTAATCTAATGCATGGAGTAAGTCATGAAATGTTTTCAGTTCCTTTACTCTTAACATCCACATTTCTATAGTGGTTATTTGTTTTTTGCAGCTATTGCGATGAAATTCGCTCGCTGGCAATATTATCAAACATTCCAGCAAGTCGTCTATCTTTATTTAATTTCAGTAAATCAAGACAGTTTCCTAAGTCCATCATAAAAAAAGAATTTGACAATTTGTCAATGAAATAACTTGGGTACTATTTTTCCATAATCGGCTTTTCAAGTCTTTTGACAACAAATTGTTTCTTTCCGTAGTGTCTTGCACAACAAGAACTGAGATAAATATAACAATCCTTGGCTAAATCTTTCAGTGAAGTTAAACTTACAACTTTAATACTAAACACCAAGGAAGTTTGCTCGTGGAAAGCAATTTTGCCAGAAGAAAAGCTGGCAGCCACATCGCCAGCACTCAGCAGGGATGATGTAAAAGCTCTCAGGACATTGAGGATGAAAGTCTCTGATTTCTGCCAGGGTTTCCTACACTGGAATTTAAACATTAAGCATTCATCCAGTGGGGAATCCCAGTAACAACCAGGTTCCTTTCTGTCACGTTGCTAAAGCCTGAGCTAATTACAATTGCATGTGTCAACTCATCTTTCTCCTATTACTGGGTTAGATATTTTGTAGTCTCTATGGAAAGTTGTGAGCACGCCCAAAATCCACAGCACCTTAAAACATGCATAACAACAATCTTGTATAACAGGCAATCAGTGTTTATTAGTGGCCTTAATTCTGTTTGTGAAGACTGATAATTAAGAATAAGAGTACCTGTGGTATTAACCCCTAAAAGGGTTCTGAAAGACATTTGCATGGTTCACTCCTCCCATGGCTGAATACAATCACAGAATCATAGAACATCTCAAGGTGGAAAAGATCCATAAGGATCATCAAGTCCAACTCCCCTAATGCTCACAGGGACTACTTAAAACTAAATCAGATGTCTAAGAGCATTGTGCAGGTGCTCTGAATAGTTATGAAACTTAGAGGAAAAAAAAAAGTCATGGGTACCTAAAGTATAACCCCAAGGGTAAAAAAAATGAGTGGAAGGTTTTGGAACAGGAGTTGCTCTGGAGAGTGGGATCCACCTGGGAGACATAGCTCAGTCTGTGTCCCTGGCTTTTGTAATCATGGCTGGCCACAGGCTTGCTGGTGAGGGACACTGACCCAGTTAAGCAACCAAGCTTCTGTTAAAGCAGAAACTATTGTTATGTATTTATCTTACTTACAACTTCTTGTTTTCAGTCTTGTGACGTTAGTCATATAGTCTTGTTTTGGTGCCAGGCCAAGAGCTGGGAATCAGGGTGAGTCAAACTGTGTGCTTTGTCTTTGCAGAAACAGAAAAAGCAAGCCAGACTGCAAGTCAGATCTCCTCCAGGCACCCACACTCAGAGACAGAGTTAGGAATCCCAGGAAGGGAGAATTCTCCCTGCAAGTGGCAAAAAGTCACAGTGACTGCTTGAATGCATGCACCTTCTGGGTTCCTGGAAACCCTGGAATAGCACAACCATATGAAGCTATAGTTTGGAATACAACTTTGTCCTGCACACAGCTCTCTAGGCAGGGTCCAAATGAATAACCACAGTAGCACAGGCACAAATTTGCTGAAATCCAAGCAGAATAAGCCATGGCATACAAATGTGAAAGAATGAAGCTTTCCCAGTCTGAAGATTCCTCCTTTTTTTTTTCTGTTTTCATTCTCTCCTCTGGTCAAATGATAACTGACTACAGTTCTCTAAGTGATGCAGTGACTTCTCCTGATTTTGTCCTAGATAAAAGAGAGATACTCTAGAATTATAGTCCTCTCCCAAGACCAGACTGTGTCATTCTCCTTTCCAAATGCTTCTACCCATGTCATCTCACCTTCAATTTTCACTGTCAGTATCAACAGTGTGACCCCACTCCATTCTACTTTTGTGACCCTTCAGTCCTTGGAGTTCTCTTCAAGTTCCACCAGATTCAGTAAGAGAAATCCCTTTTGGTTTTAGCAGGAACTCATCAGGATCTAATGAGGGCAGGCATCTTACTACTCTCTGGTTTCTATCTCACTCTAGTCTTCATGCTTCCTTCCAGCCATTTTCCTTAATCCTCTCCTACAGACCATAGCACTTATCTTGTCCTGTTAATGCTGAACACAAAGCTAGGTTATTAGGTTTAACAAGGCACATTTTGTGTCCTTCTCTGCTGAGAGAGTGAAATGGTGCTGAATTGCATGCACTACAGAAGAAGAATCTCATTCAGGGCTGCAAACTGGTCAGGATATAAAATGACCCCCACAGAGGTGGAAGTAGCACAAGCCACTCAGACCTGGCTAGAGGGATGAATAGATGTTTGTTTTTTTCTGATGTTAATTCATTCACCAAAAACACAATTGTAAATTTAAATCAAATTCAGGAAATAGCTTTGTGTGAGACAAGTGCTCCTTCCAGCCCTAGAACAAGCTACTTGTAAACCATTTGCTTCAACAGGCTCCACCTGTTAACCAGCCCAAATAAGAGTCAGCAACAAACCTTGTCCTTTCTCTCCTGTCCTCCAGAAGTTAACCATTTAACTCATTTCTGTAATTTTCTAGGGCAAAATCTTCAATTTTAATTTCAAAGGGCAATATCCCTTGGATTTGAAATAAGGCTACTTAAGATTAAACAAAGTATTTCATTGCAGCAAATGAAATATTTCATTACGCTTTAGATTTTTATTTGAAGTGAGACATTAGTCCCTAAGCAAAGTCAATTATGTTTCTTAAACAAACTAAAGCATTAGATCCTATACCATGGAGGGGACAAGTATATAGCAAGAGAGTGGGGGGGGCTTATGCACTTGTCATCTTGTGAAGGTTGATTTTCCATTACCATTTATTCTTGCCTCATCTGTGCCTGAGCTGGCAAAACCTCCCTTCTTCTGCTTTCCTATTTTCAGCCTTACCCATTCTACATTTTACAACCTAAACCTTTATTTGCATCTTCCTAACTACAGGAGATTCCTCCTGAGAAAAGGAAAGTCACAAACTTCTAAAAGGAATGGAGGAAATATGAGTGAAAACAAGACCTTCCAGCAAGTTGTGAGTTATTCCCCCACACTTTGTATGCTCAGTACCTGCCAAACAGCCCAGCTCCACACCTCCTTCTGCTGTGTGCAGTGCTGTCTGAGGCAGGCTGAAGGAGTGAAGTACCCCAGTGCTGCTCCTTGCCTGAAACACCTGCAGGGAATTACCATCGCTGTTCTGCTGTCAAAAGTCCAAATGCCTTGCTTAGCTGGGATGATAATGGCATGGTTTTTGTGTAGTTGTCGATCAGACCACAGTATAAATCTCTGAGCAGCAGTCCTAATGCACTGAAATTAATTTCCCCTTTTTAAAGTTGTAACTGTAGTCGGTGAGAGTATGTTTTCCCTTAACCACATTGGGTTGTTTTATATATTTCAGTGTGTATTTCAATAAATTCTAGGAAAAAAGTGAGAGAAAACTAGCCCAGCTGAAGCCCAGAGAATAATGCTGACATTTGGAGAAACGTAGTCAAAATAAAAACAAGGCTGGGCTCAGATGGTACAAGTTAAAATAATTTGACTCAGACTATGCTTAGGAGGGAGACTTGCAGAGGAAAAAGCGATGCCTAAAGACTCATGGACTGAAATAAATGGTGTGAGTGACTCAGGATTTGTCATACCTTCCTCTGAACTAGTCCTGGACCACAGCCCCACAACACTTCTCGTGAGGTATTGCACTGATAGAGAGACAAGCCTTGAATGATAAACAGGGTGTGAGCTTCTGGTGGCTTACACTGATTTCCTTAAACTTCTCCCAGTCTGGCCCTCCTGGGCCAGTTGGGATGTGGGGGTTTGTATGGAAGCAGCTGGATTTGTTGGGTGATGATAAACTCATATTCTACAGTGGCAAAGTGCTCTCTTGGGGTTTGGTTGTATAAGCCTGGGTCTTTTTCATTCCAAAGCAGGCTATGCTGGGGTAAAAAAAAAAGCATATGGCAGAGCTCACTGAACCCAGACAAGGCTTTAACTATTCCTACTTACTAAGCAGGCTTGCAAATGTCTTTAAGGTGCAGCTGAACCTGCAGCACAACTGACAAAGGTGAAACTGCTGTGTAGAATATATCCCCCCAGGAGAACAGCTCGCTAAGAGCAGTGATTCCTTCTCTAAGGTGAACCAGATACACTGCACACGGAGGAATTGTCATATTTGTAAATTATTTTCATTTTAATCATTATGAGGTCATGAAAGCATTATATTATGAACTCACAGAGTATATTGTAAGGGCTTATTATGATATCAGAATTGTTTAGATGAGCTTTTCTCTAAGTTCTCAGAAACTTGTAAATGGCTAAAATGTTATAAAAGGGTTTAGCTGGAAATTAGTATAGATTGCAAAGGAAATACCCTGGGTATGCTCCATTTTTTTTCCTGGAAACATGTTCTGTGACATCGCTTAAGTGTTGTGGCAATATTTTTTCTCAGTAAGAAAGTAAAAGCTAAGTTAAACTATTGTGTTCATCTGTTGTTTCTATTATCCATCATAATGGCTTGCATGAGTGGGAAAGTGTCTATTTAAAAATACACACAACTTCTTCTGTTGTGTTGTCTATTTTCTGGCATTTTATGGACTATTATTGCTATTTGACCTGAGAGTGAGAAACACTGCCAGTATATTTCCCAGTGTCATCCAGACTTACCCACAGCCTCCAACTCTTTTTGATTAGTGGCTATTCTTCCTCTCAAAGTGATGTTTAGATAATAGAACACAAGGCCCTATTCTAATCTATAAAAAGAAGGATTTCTAGATAGATCAATTTCAACTTGAATGATCAAAGAGAAATAAATCTGCATCAGTGTTCCTAAATAATAATAATGGAAACAGGGTGAGATGAAATCACTTGCTGAAGGTCACTAAGAGGATATCCCCCTGGTAGAACCAGGAGTATATCCCAACTGCCAGAGCTGGGATGACCCACAGGCAGGCTAGCTTCAAAACTGGGAGATGATTTTTCCATCAGGGCTGTATTGCAGTTAATACACCTTGCTGAGAAGCTCATTAGTTTGAGGCCATTACAACTGTATTGCTTTTGCTTCTCGAGCTAATAAATCTCTCCAGCACTGCACCATTCCTTGTGGACTTTCAGCCTTGGTTTGGTATTAACACAAGGATTTCTTCATGACACAAGATTGTCTGCAATGAGACAAGCCCAGAGGAAGCCTGCAAAAGAGCTATAGAGTTGAATGTAGGGGTTTGAGTTTTAGTCCACTGTCTTAACCACAAAACCATCCCTCTTCTGATGGTGTACTTGGTTCTTTTATTGGGTACTCAGTGTAGGAAAATATGTATATACCAGACCAGATGGTAATTTCTTACCCCATTTTCTTTTTGTAACACCCTAGAGAAGAGGAGGAAAGAAAAACACCTCATGACCTTGCTCAATTCCTTGCATAGAGGTTTATGAATGGAGAAAAAAAATTCTCTCAATCAGAATAAAAAATTGAAACCACACGTGTTTTACAAATGACAGCAAGGAGAGTATAGAAATGAAGCAGAAGAGAGCATGGTCTCAAGGTTTTGATGTCCTAGTAGTCTTTTGCCCTTAAACATGTAGACAACTTTAAGAATAAATTAAAAAGCCAACACAGTCCTATAAATGTAGGATGTAAATGTAAGGAAGTAGTAATGAATTCTCTGGCAAGACTTCACTTATGCAGTGCTCAGTACTACTTACCACATGGTAAAAAACTGTTTTCTTAAAAATGTGGTGAGAAGGAAAGAGAGTTGATCCTAGTAATAAAAGTTATGAGCTGTGAAGACAAGAACAGAAAAGACCTCGTTCTGAAACAGTTCCCTGAGAAGGCAAATAACTGAGACACTAAGTGAGGAAAGTGAATGTACACAGAGAAATATTTTAGATGGAGATATGCATAAGAATTTGAGGCATAGACCCTTTTCCACTCATTCTTCATTACCTTACTTGCTATCATAAATAACCCATCTGTCTGCTTTGAACTGGGAGATTTTTATCAATGAATATACCTACAGACTACAGGGAGTTTGTGTGTCTGTTCTGCTTCTCACTTGTCAACTGGAGCTCAAATACAACTTCAGATTGTACAGAAATACCAAGTGGCTGAATGTTGGACTGCAAGGAGGCAAAGCATTACAAAATATAAAGCCACATCGCCCACTGTGAGTGCAGAACACTGATGCTACCAGTAAAGGCATCTCCTGAGAGAGGAGCATAAACCAAACCAAAGTCCTTTCTTGTTTTAACTCTTTCCTTCTATAAAAGTTACATGAGAGACTGTTGGGACAGTTTTTCTATAAATTCAGGTAGGATGCCAAATCTTGCTCTCCTTCACATTGGGATGATTGTGATACTTGGTTCCACTTTCATTCCTTCCATCTGATTATATGGCAAGACTGTAGAGAACACTTGATCAAGCTTTCAACACAAGATGAAAATTAAGAACTGGTTTTTAGCTTGAAAAAAAAAGGAAGCTTGGTTTATTTTACATTAAGGTCATATTCATTCATCTGATGGTAATGAAAAAAAAAACAACAAACCAACAGTTGGAAATCTCAGACAATAAATTACGTTTGGGCAAATATCACTACCATAGATTCTTTTCTAAAACATCAACTGCTATATCTTCCCTTTCTGCCCATCCCTCTTTTTCCTTCCTTCTTTCCTAAAGCATCAACTGCTATATCTTCCCTTTCTGCCCATCCCTCATTTTCCTTCCTTCTTTCCTAAAGCATCAACTGCTATATCTTCCCTTTCTGCCCATCCCTCTTTTTCCTTCCTTCTTTCCTAAAGCATCAACTGCTATATCTTCCCTTTCTGCCCATCCCTCTTTTTCCTTCCTTCTTTCCACTTTTAGTGACTTTTGTGTCTCAGCATCAGCATTTTGAATGTATTTACGTTGTCCACAGCCTGTAGCAGCAGGAGATCCTCATATAGAATGTAAGCAAGCTAATATCTGGTTAGAAACAAACTCCAGTTGACCACTATAGATGCCTAAGCAGAGTGCCCAGGGTCACACAAAAAAACTAAGCAGGGAATTGAAGCTCACCTTTTAATGCTCCAACACTGTGTCCTTGCTAGGCTTTTGCTGGAGGTGGGGTATGTGCAGTGCAATTTTTTTCCATGAGACCTATGGCTTTGGACTTATAGCTGCACCAGGGCAGGTTTAGACTGGACATTAGGGAAAAATTTTTCACAGCAAGAGCAGCCAGACACTGGAACAGGCTGCCCAGGGAGGAGGTTGAGTCACCATCCCTGGAGGGGTTTAAGGGTCATTGAGATGTGGTGTTGGGGGAGATGGTTTAGGGGTGGACTGTGTAGAGCAGGGTTAATGGTTGGACTCGATGATCCCAAGGGTCTTTTCCAACCTGAATGATTCTATGATTTTATATGCTGAGTTTCATTCTAAAGGTTAGATATTTTCAATGACCATGCAAAAACATAACACCATCACAGAACTGTATCCTGTATTTTATACTCCCTAGAAAACCAGGGTCTGTTAAGTGGGGCATGTTCCCTAGCACCTACTTTTAGTCAAGTTCTGAGGACAAAAGATGATTTCTTCCGCAGAAAGAAATAGATGTCAAGTCAATACCATCCATTTCAATCCCTATTATAGAAGAGACAAATATGCATCTTGCACAGGTGGAGAGGGAACATCGGACAAAAAAATAGCATCATGAGCAAAATATTGAAAAAAAAAGAGTCACGATAATCTAGTTATTAAAAATACCAGGAAATCTAAAATAAAACACAGAAAAAAATATCAAGTTAGAATGCAGTGACAGCAGTGGCAAAACATGCAAATCACATACTGCATAAAAATAAAAGGGTGAAAATATTTTTGCCTATTTGTTTTGAAAATAGAATTACTGAAACCATTGCAGCAGAAACATTGCTAAAGCCTTCTTGTATTCTAATTAATCCTAAACAGAAATGCTTTTTATTTGCCACATGATGAATTTTACTGAAATAAAACCAACCAAATAAAAGATCTCCAAATAATGTTATAATTATCAGCAGAAAGTAAATTCCAGAAGAAAACTGTTACACAGAAGCAAAGCCCCATCCCCTGATGATGTAAATTGTTTTAGCTTCATGCAAGGCTTCCAGACTGTGTCTTATACTCTCTTGCCTCTTTCTTGCCCCTTAATCCTATAGTATTCACATAAACCCATCATAATCAGTGCCTATTTTCACCTTTAAATACCTGAAAATGTCCAAACCTGTGATGCTACATTCCCAGAGGGTTTCTCCAGTACAAAAATCCTTACCGTTCTTTTTCTCTTCAGCTCAGATCCTGCCCTGATTTTAATTACCAAGGGCAGATTCTGCCTTTGTTCACTCCAATCTTTACATCAGTTCTTTTGGCGTGAAAATTCTTGTAAGAAAGAGGAGTGCAGTCATTTTGTCACGGATTTCACTACAGCATAATTTCTCTGCATAGATATGCACACATAACTGAGCAAGCCCTTAACCAGACCTATACCAAAAGGAACCTCCTACACCTAAAGACCTATATACCAAAAGCTCTGCCTCCTGATTTGTCTATCAGGTTAGTTTTGATTGACATCCACCCTGAACATCTAACCCAGCCAGTCCCCTGTGTGATGAGCACAGTATCATATCACCTAGGGATGGTGATATCCATATGGACCCCTTGATTCCATTAATGGATTGTCATTGGTATCAGCAGGCTTTGATTTCTGCCTGAAAATTGAGGGAGAGAGAGGGAGTGGGCAGAGATGAGGTCTTTTCCAAGCAGAATTCAGCTGTTGGAAAGAAAGTGCAAATTTTCAAGAAGAGAAGGTGTGGGTGCTGCTTCAGAAGTACAGCTGTGAGGAGGAAATATGCTGTGAAATACTTATATTAAGATATCTCATGCAAATGATACACAGAGGTCCTGCGTCTGAGGTTCACTGTAGATCTAATTATGTGGAAAATCCATGTGAATTGACTTCTCACAGACCAGTTCCACATGATCAGCCAATGGAGTATATACTAAGACTATGAGAACAACACCTTTATATGTGAGTAGTCTCTCTTAATATGGGAAGTAGTATTTTACTGGTCTGGAGAGATGAATCACTTCAGTTTACATGGTAGAAGTAGATATAGTACAAGTTCCCCCCTTGTCTTCTGTCAATGAACAGTCTTCTGTCATCTCCATGTCCTCACTCCGTGGCAGGCAGCTAAAGGTGATCTCTCTGAAGTGAAAAAGGTCTGAAAAGGCACCGTTCCTCTCTACCCTAGGGACTGGAAATGATATTGTATCTTACAAGTCCTTGTAAACAGCAAGATTTTTAATGGCAATACCCAAACAACACTCCTGTGATCACCCCTGCTTCCCAGCCTCTCACTGCCAAAATATAAACACTATCTCGTGGATTCAAGAACAGACATTTCCTGACATGAACATAAAGTAAGAGCTACCTCAACCTTCACACCTTCCCTTGTAAAAGGAAATATAGAAAAAACTTGTATGATAAGACACGACCACCACACTCTGGGTTTTGATATATGGAGTGGGCTTTCCAGTTATGTCATTGCTATGCCATTTTCTTTGTACTGTTTAAAGTTTACTCCCATTTCTAATGCAAGAGGAAGAAATCACAGTTATTTTAGCTAGGTTTCCATTTCAGGCCTGCCTAAGCTCCTTGCACTTAAATTCAACGCCAGTTTTTTCCCCACAAATATACTTAAAGAAGAGAGCTAAAATTCACAGAGCTGTCAAGTCAGATATCCATTAAGATAGTAAGATGCCAGTGTTCAAACTTCAGCATTACAGCATCAAATCTCAAAGGAATTCACTCTGTTAATGAGAAACAAGAGAGAACGGCGAGCATGATGCAGGGGGGTGGGGAGAGGATAGGAATATGGAACAAAATGACAGTAGAATAGGAAGCACAGATTGAGGTACCACAAGGAATCTGAATTCCTCAACTAAGACTTGTCAATGAGATTTTTAGCATATGATATGCAATTTTAATTAAATTATGGCCCAGAGTCAGAGAACAAAGCCAAAGGCCCTTTTTTTTTTTATTTCATTTTTAGAACAGAGATCTTATCTTCTGCAGCATTTCATACACTTCTAATTAAATATGGATTTATGGCTTTAAAGTACCTGGAAACGCAGCATGACTTTTAGGATTCATCTGATGCTGAACTCAGAGCCGTAGTCAGAGGATGAGATTCTGTCCCCTGAAGTCAGGGGCAACTTTCTTCAGTAGGTCCAGAGGGAGCTGGGGAAGGTGTTAGGAAAAGAGTTTGGTTTGGACACCCTGTGTGAAGAACATTACTATGATCCGTACTAATAAAGTAATGGGTCTCTTTGTGTGTAAACATGTTGAATAAAGCTTTAGTTGTGTTTGCTTACAGTAACAGGGTATAATTCTATACAGAGCTGAAGATTTCTGAGTACTTCCAAAAGTACTGTTTCAATCTGATGGATATTTTTTGCTCTGCCTGCCAAATCCTACATTTATTCACAACGCTCACTGAATTTTTTCACACCCATCACATTATTTCAAATAAACACATTATTTCTTCTGTTTAAAAAGTACAGTATTCCTTTTTTTTTATTTTTCCAATGAGAAAATTACTGCAGAGGGCTTTGATTGTGGTGATGACTTATTATGAAATATATTTTAAATAAGTTTACTGAGTCTCTTAAAATAGAAGTGCAGGCTGGGTGAGAGTCTGGAAATAGTGAGGGAATGACAGAGTCTGTTTTGCTCTGTTTGTACAAGGAGAGAGTGTGGAAACATTAATAAAGTGCATAGGGTTGAGGCTCTCTTGATATTACTATGGGCTGATAACTTCTTGAAGGTCAGCTGCTCTTAAAACCATCTTTCCAATTCCCAAAGGATGAAGGGTTATGGTGCACAAGTTAACAAAGCATTCCTTATGGTAGCTGAAGCTCTTTATGTAGAAACCATCAAATTCAGGAAGTTACACCCTAACACAAAACTTTCCATAACAGACTTACCCAGTAAAACTGAGGGTAATGCTGCTGCCTCAGAATTAATGAGGTTTGTGCTTCTTTGGGACTAAAGTCTGCTGTGTGTGCATGATATACTTCCCGAATAATCAGACATATGGGAGTTTCTTGCGGGGGCAGCGTGTTGATATTATTTGTCAGCATGATGTGTGGCTGTTAAGGCAGGTTAGAAATGGTTCCTATTTTTTTTACCAGGACTAGCAAAAAAAAAAAAAAGTGTAGATCCATAGTATATGATGGCTAAATTTCATTTTATTCCGAGAAATGACTGTGAGTTGAGAGTTTCAGAAGCTAAAAATAATCGTGATCATGACATTTGAAAAGTACCAAGACTCACCCCAATATATCTGCAACATTTATTCTCATGGAATAAATTTATACCCTTCTCTGCCTGTAATCTCGTTTTGGACAGAAAAGTCAACTAAAATAATGTTCCTCAAAGAAGAGTCCTGGTACAAATTCACCAACTGTCAAACTACACCTTTACAAGTAAAAGGAGAGTCAGCCCCGATGCTCCACTGCAGGTTGTTTTCCTTGATTCTTGTATTTTAACCACATTTCAGCTGCTGGTTTTGTGAGATGATTTCAAAACCCATTGAATTAAATCATATTACACTGAAGTGACTGATCTTTGGAGTGCAGCTGCACTCCAAAAAACAATTTTTGTATCTTAGAAAGGTAGAAGTATTTTCTGATGTGATCTGGTCTAAATGGCTTTTTTTGAATGCTCCTTTGAAAATTAGATCTGGAAATCTGTTTTGAAAATCAGAATCCATCAAAGTCTCTCTCCTGTGAATTTGCAGTTTCTCCTTGAAGCTTTCCACTTGCAGCTGAAAGACTTCCATTCGACTTTCCTACACACAACCATTAATATCTTCCCAAAACACTTTGATTTTTGAAAATGCAGATTAAGTTGGAGTATTACTAAACAGGCAACAGCCTTCTACAGTGACCAGAGCAGACTGGCCAACACAGACTACCCAAACAGATTAGTACTTTATCCTACACATTCACTCACAAATCCACAGTGGCTTGTGATTTGAACAACAAATACAGAACTCTCTGTAACTGGTACAGATCCAGTCTCCAGAATGCAGGCTAAAATGTTAAAAGGAAAATAATTAGCAAGAATTTAGCTAAATACAAAGCAGACCTCAATGTACTCAGTAGGTAAACCATCTAAGGGAGTTAGCCTGAATTATCCCAGTGGCTTTCAATTATCTTTTCTTATGCTAAGTCCCATGGAATATGTCTTTGTAAATTTTCCCTTTGACTTCTCATTCATTCCCTGGCCCCATCTCTTCAAATGGTGCAGGTGACCATCGATGGAAAGCCATTCATTTGATGATGAAAATGCCTCAGTCAAGCAGAGGTCCAAACTTTTCAGTATTTCATGCAAAATACTAAAATCCTCTGCATTTTCTACAGCTGAGACCACATGAGCACACGTAATTACATTATGTGGATGTGACAATGGAAAATTAAATTAAACTGGTATGCTCTCAGCCACGCAGTTTTGGAGTAGTCTAATTTTTCTAGGTACTATCCCTAAGGCAAGGTTTACATTGCCTAGAAAGAAGAGAGGTTTAAATTATTTCAAAAATTTTCAATCCTCTTTATCTGCTGCTTCTCCTTCCCGAGAAATTTCATGCCCCCAGAGGCTTTTCCAAACCATACAAACTGATCTTCAGAGTTTAGTACATTTAGTTAAGAAAAAGAACTTCTGTCATCTGATTTGTAGGAGCAATTTTAACTCCAAAACACAGTTCTAGTAGTCACTGTTCAGCCACCACTAACAAATGCCTGAAGAATTAACAAGATAACATTCAGAACAAAAAGCCTGTCCTGTAAATTACCAATACAAAGGTAAATCAAGACCTCTGTAAGCTGATTGCAAATATTCTATGAACAAAAAGTCACTTTTTCAATTCTAATGTGGTATTGGTGGTAAACAAAACCTCACTCTGGATATTCTTTCACGTTTTCCCCTCCACTTTCATATCCAGTAGTCTATCTCATCATGGGATTGTTTTCCTAGGCTTTAAGAAAAGATAATTTATTTTCCATTCTGCTTTAATAAAAATTTTAAAATAAGCATATTTATTTCTGCAGCCTCGGCACTTCAAACTTGCACCATATAAAGGAGAAGCCAAATGTTTTTAGCTTAGTCAGAGGGTTTTTTATGTACTTTTGTTTTCCTCTTTAATTTTTCTGGGTGATTTTGAAATGCTTGTGGAGTCTAGTAGCATTTAAGAATATATTTTGTTTTGCTTAAGAGAAAGCACATAAGCTCTTATTCGTGATGATTTATCGCTATGTTAACAATAAATGTTGATTTTCTTTTCTCAGGCCACTCTGTTTTCTTCTAGTTAGAGACATAAGAAAAACGATATTAACAAAAGCAGAAGAAAAACTCATGAGGAATGCATTTCTAAGATGCTTCTGAAGTCGTGAAAAGTTGGGTTTTCTTTGGTATTAATAGTACTCAGCCATTCTCTACTGCTTCTTATCAAAGGATGTCTCTGAAGTATAAATCAAATGGAAGAGAGGAGATAAATATTCTAGCAGAGCGTATGCCAGTTCAGATGCGGGTGTGTAATTATGGTTTTTATCTGCATGCACATGCAGGCATGGAAGCACTCCACTGCTTCGCTCACTTAGCTGGCACAGTGACTCCACTGATTGCACTAGAGGGGAGCATTTGTCTGTCCCTTCCCCAAGTATTTAAGGCAGGAATTCCTAACACACCCCATTTTGTCCCCTTTGTTTTGTCTGAGGGTGAAGGAGAGGGTTGGCTTCTAGGATAAGGATGGCGTGAATCACGCTGGGAACTGCACGGTGAAGTCAAGATATTTATGTATTTCCTCACCTTGCTGCTCCTGGGATAAATGTCTTCCTATACATCACAGCAATGAGTCACTTGTGCAAACGCACAGCTTCAACCACTCGGCTGCAGCTACACCCCAGGTGCTGAAGAAACTGTAAAATGAGGCAACAAGGTACATGGAGTTTATACAAAGAGCACCAGGAGGTTTATGATCTCTGGTCTGGGTGATTCAGCAGAGAATAAACATCCTGCTGTCTGTGAGCCCCTCGCACCACACCACCTCTGAGGTGGATTGTGTCACTTGAAGGGGTGACTTTGGAAGCCAACCGTGTGTATTGAAACTTTTCATTGTGAAAAAAACCCAGACAAGTAGAGCTTCAGTTCCCCAGCAATTTGCCCGGTGCTGTGCCAAGCTCCATTGCATGGTGCAATGTGGGAGAGGTGACTTCTCTACAAGCTCAGTCATCAAAGACATCAAACTGCTGCAGTTCCACTGAAAGGTCGAGGGCGACTGAAATTGTTGAGAATATCTGTGTGAGGTTTTCACCTGCAGCCTATCACACACTCTTACTGCCTAGAAGTATTCATGAATCCAGCAGACCTTTTCTAAACTATGCAATTTTTAATTTGCTGAAGCCCCTTTTCTAAGAGTGGGTCTGTGCTGTTTGATGCATATTTCGTCCTGAGATACAAGACAGGTCATAATCTCCATTTTTAAAAGCATATTTAGGTTAAATCCTAATACCAATTTCATAGATAAGCATCGGATTTATTAGCATATTGTTTATCCAAAATGCCTAAGAATAACTGCATACAGTTAACATAAACTGCAAACTAAGAATAAAAGAAACAGGTTTATTTATAAAACTGCTGTTGTTTTTGGGGTTTGTAACTGCTATTAATTCCACCTTCACATTAGTAACTTGATGATTATGCTGGGAAAATAAAATGTTTGAACCTTAAGAGGTTGCAAAAATGTTTTTTTATCTTGCATTCCTGGTTTATCTGGGGTTTCCATCTGCATTTCTTGTTCCTGACATTTATGTAGTAATTGAAACTCATCTAATTGAACGTAGTTATGCTAAGGATACTTCCTGTAGTTGTATTCAGTAAAACGTGAACTCCCGAGCTTACTTTACTGACTAAACTTCAGCTATTTTTCAAATGTTGTAATTAATTTCTGTTTGCCAGGAAAAAAAAAAAATCAAACTTTTCCCTTTTGGCCACTGGTCAAAGGAATTTTTCTCTTTGAGAGCAAATCACAATAGTAGAGTATCCTCTGGAGAACTGTAAAAAGCACAATATCTAGTTTCATCCTCCTAAACAGATCTCAGCAATGCTAATGAGCTTGAATACGTTTGAAGGACTTAAATTTTTGTCATGCTCAGTGTCCTGTTACCCAAGGATGGAAAATTTCCCTTTAACTTTTGACCACTGAAAAATATTTATGAGAATAATCAGTCAAATGTCCGAGGAAGTCCTAAAGGAAGAAAGAAAAGCTGTGATGTGGAAATAAACTGGTCATAATCCTCTTCTGCTGGAGACAGGATCTATAGAATTCTCTCAGCTGACAGTGGTGCAGCTTTGGAGGGTTACAACTTTCACATATTAATCTCCATCTGAATTTCTCAGAAGAGCAAATATCTCTTTAGATTGGGTCTATCCGAATTTTGAATAGATCGGAAATCTTGGGTCTGAAAATAATGCTCACAGAGGCTGAAAATATTTAGATTTCTAATGGTAATTTTTACTGAAAAGTGTTTTGAAAGAGATACAAAAATTGAGGTTTTTTCTACACCACCCTCCTTTTCTTTAGGAAATGGAAAATAAAAAACCTCCTAAGAACAGGCTGTTTTCTGGGTGCAGTTTTCTTAGTCACCATGGTAAACAAACAAACAGTCTGTCGGGTTGACCTGTGCAGCAGCAGCAGCTCCCCTGTTCTCTTTCCTACTATGGGTGTCTACTGGATTTACAGGAAGCTAAGCCGTCTACGCTATAAAAATAAAAGATTAACAGATAATTATTGGAATGTGATCTCTTCTGAACTAAAGACTAATAGAAGGTGAAGTTAATTATGCATTTAACTTCTGGTTAATGTCTAACCAGGCAGGGCACTGGGCGTACTCTTTGTCATTTCAACAAAATATACAAGATGATTCATCTAAGCAATGGATTAGCCCTATCTTGGGTTTACACAAAGGTTTACTATTTTCTGCTAAGAAAAGTATGAGCTGTCAAGAAAGGTAAATGTTCCATACGCCCCGTTCTATCGACAAGCCTTGATATCACTTTGGTGTTGGCAAACTCTTCCAGAATCAGCTGTGATTGGCTTGAAATAAAACTCGTGACAAAAAATTATTTCACTTAGGAGCAACTATCCTAATGCTTCTACTCAAGATGTTTCTTTAATTACTTTATAATTCCCACGTGGTCTTTACTGGATTAAAGTTAGCTAGTTCTGCCTCTTGCAAACCCAGCCCTCACCCAACTCAGCTGTTCCTGTTTTTCTCTGTATGAGCTGGATATGTCTGAGGCCCATGAACATAACAGAATACTACACTTCACCCTCTGTCTTACAAACTCAAATGATGGCCTGTTCTGGGAGATAAGGTTCTCATAGATTGTCTTTGGTTTTAAGTTCTTATTATGACTGAGTTGCTTCAAGTCCTACACTACAGAGTTGTTTAGGCATGTGGGAACTAGCTGTGCTTTGTTTCTTTGCCCTTTATAACGCTTTTTGAGATGGGTGTTTACAAAATGCAGATGGCAATGGCCTGGGTAATGTTCCTTTTCAAAATCCAAGCATGCTATGCTCAAAGAATATATAGCTATTTTTCCATAGAAATCACCCGGTGATACACCCTCTCCTCCATACTTGCTTTTTGACCCATGATCTAGAATGACATCCCTCCCTTTCCTTTTAAAGGATCACTTTTCAGAGGGACATCAGCTTATACCCTCAGCACAACTAACTGCATTGCCTGTGCTGGAACACCTTATGGAGCTCAGCTGACTGCTGGGTCCATTCAATTCTCTGGATTAAACCAACGAGCAAATACTGCAAACATAAACCTTTTTTTTTTTTTTAATAACCTAAATGATACTTTGGTAATGACAGCTGGAGGCTTATCTGAGATAAGATGTTTGTAATAACTCTTGAAAAAGCATGGGGTTTTTTTCTAATGTGAGCTTAGGAGCTCAGCTGAAAACAGCTGAAGCAAAACCACCTCCATTTTTCTTACAAGAGGGGAGAAAAAGAAACTATCACTTGTAGAAAGTCAAGCATATTTTATCTTGTACACAAGCAATCTGGAAATTAAAGGGTTTTTACCAGTAATTTTTTTTTTTCCTTTCTATATCTGCCTCTTTTTAACTTTCTGTGCCATGTTTGCTTCAGCAAGACATGAGTCAATATTTAATATAAAACTCCGACGGTGTGTTATTGGTATCAGTATTATAAATGTTTGTCTAATGCATTAGGCAAACCACTGCAGGATTTGGTTTCATGTCTTATAAGGAGAAGAGAACAGCACTTGTTGAGACTTTAATCCTGTCCTTATCTTTCAGCTTCTCAGATAACATGCTGCACAGAAAAGTAATGATCACAAGTTGGTTAATACTGCAAAACTGGGGGGTGTTTCTCAGAAAATGTAGACAGATCTTTAAGAGGTCGAGGGGAAAGTTAGTGCATGTTTTTGAACTGTGTTGAAATATCTCCTGCAGCTTTTCACCTCCCATTACTACGAGGATGTTTTAACCCTCCCAGGTGGTGGGAAATATTTTAAATGGGAGGTTTGTTGTATGTTTAGTAATGTGGGAAAGCTAGGAGAGGGGTGTTCCCTGAAAGCAGTGACTCATCTCTTCTGTTGATCCTGTAAGAATACTTTTTTTTTCTTTCTTTTCTTTTTCCTGTGGAACTACTGAAATAAGATACGTTTTCATTTAAGCATAATGTTCACTACGGGTACTGAAAATTAAAAAATACACAGAACCTGTCGAAATTATAAATACCTGCTTAGTTTCAGGACTGGTCCCCAGTTCTTTAGCTGTTTCCCAAGCAGAACCCTTGTTTTTGAAGGCTCTGCATGTACTGGCACGTAGCCCAAGTCATAGTAAATTTGGCAGTCCTGCTGTGATAAGAAAATTCTGAACATTCTTCCTCATTTCTTGTGGTTAAGGGAAATACCTCCCATTCTGCCCAGGCATTTAATGGTTAGAGACATTTTCTTGAGCCCCAGAGGTGAAAACACAGTTATCTCTGATTAGCCAGATAACACCGCATCTCCAGTTTGTTCTCTGATTTGGAGGACTGAATCTAAAGAGCTTATTGCTTAGTAATGCCAAGGTTAAGTGTTTTCAAGTAAACACTCTGTCTATTACTGAAAATGCTCCATTTTATTCGAAATGTAAAACTTCTCCTGCAGGTGAAGTCTCTCTCCAGTTTCTAAGCTATTAAGGTTCTCCCTCGGTCCAATAAAGATTTAATTACTCCATACAAAGGAAAGCAGATTTTGACAAAAGAGGCTTTTTCCTCTCCCCACTGACTATAGGAGGAGTTTAATCCCTTGCCTTTGTCTTCGTAATGATTCCTGAATTAGTCACCTAACACAGATGATGTGAATACTACGGGAGCTACTGAGGGCTGGAATTCCAGCTGGTGTCCAAATACCTGAGAGTTGATGTTGTAATACTGGGTTTAATGGCCTCCGTGTCATCTTGGCTCTACACGTAAGGGTGTTTCCACAAGAAAGCCTTCATTTAGATAAAATTACTGTGATTAAGACTAACACGAACTGACATATCTTAACAAAGATCAGTCTGTGTGGTTAAGATTTCTTGTAGTGCTTGTACTCTGTGGGTCATGTATTAAAACCAGTCTCACATATATTTAGCTGTATTTACAACTCTTTAGGCATACACATCTTTGAATACAAAGCTTTAGACGTGTGTCTAGTCAGAGCTTCTCTCTTTTGTAATTGGATAAAGACCTGATGATTTTGCTTCCAAGCTTAAGACAGGTGCTTAAAGCAACTAGAACAGAATATGGTGTAAACTTCTGCCAGATGTTCATTAACAAAGTAAAATGTAGGTATCTAGTATAAACTGAGTTTAAGTACCATCTTACTTAGCATCTTACCACCCTATTACACTCTCGAGGTCACAGCTCCACTATTTAAGTTTGGGGATGAGAGCAATATATATATCCTATAAAAACAACTGAATTTATAGAGGTCAACCTGAAGTGAAAGATCTTGCCATCCTATTAACATGAGTTACCAGATCTTGAAAATATCAAAGGCAATAGAAAGGTTTCAATAGACATGAGCAAAATTGAATGTGACTATCACAGTCTGTGAGGAGAAGAGTTTGGAAGGTTAGAAGCATAGGTATAGGGGAAGACTGACCCTTTGTACTTTGTAGATGCAAGCTTGATTAAATTCAGATGAATGATTTAATATTTCCAGTGCAGTTACACGTGAAATGCAAGAATGGCAAAAATATTTTAAATACTTTCCTGATTTGAATGAGCTTTCCAGAATTATGCAGGTCCCAAAAGGTAGAACTGAACTGTGATATTCAATTACATCATTTAACTTACTAAAAATTTCTTGGAAGAAACATATTGGTGTTATGAGGCTAATTTTTAATGCCCTGACATAGTAGGAAGTAAATTGACTTGACAAGGGAATCTCTTGCCTGCTTCTTTTTAAGCAAGAAGTGAGTTTTTGGCATCCCATTTGTTAAACTCAAATAATAGCACTGTATCTATTCACCCTGTCTAAGTAGACTGACACTTTTCAGGTCAAACAAGTTCTGTAATTTGTTTAACCCTCTCTTAAAACTCAATTTTAAGGAAAATCAGCCTTGAAAGTACTTATTCTGAACTGAAAGCCTAATTTCATTTCTCTCACTTGTAGTTTGATAGTTTCCTAAGAGTTATAACTCTGCTCTTTTGATGGCCTTTATGAATAGACTGTTGTTAGCTGGCCACCAAAGATCACAATCCAATTCAAGCTTCTAGAAAGGAACCACAATGCAATACTGCGAGTTCCTCCTTTGGCATAGGCAACCCCGTTGGTAGCTTGGTTCACATGTTACTGTCAGAGTCACAGCGTGTCAAATCCATTACGAGTCTCACATCAATTCTCATCTGAAATCCCCAATTACATAGCTCAGAGCACAATGCAACAAGAGAGACTCTAATCAGATGCAGAGAATGTTTACTGGAGTATACGTGTGTGTGTATTTATACACTTATAGATGTATGTTAATTTTAATATTCCCATTATAAACAACAACAACTTGCCCTATGCCTATTTATAACGCTCACGAAATGTTCAGAGATTCAGCTAATAACACATTACCACTTAGCCAGCTGGAGAGTTGGTGATGGCTGCCAATTACTTAGAATTCTTCTAATAAACAATAGTTTCTCCCCCTCTTGAAAGATATGGAAATGGGCTATTGTTATTTTAAGTGCTGGTGTACTGAAATGGCACCTGGGCTTGCTGTAACATGGAACATTTTATTCCAAGTGAGAAACAAAGCTACATGGAACTCTGTGTCCCAACCTATTCTCTGCAGAATGGAAGGATCTATTCAGGATAAAAGAGGGGATTAAAAAAAAATGCTCCAGGGGAGATATCTTCATAGCTTTCATTTGGACCATGTTTACCTGTCACTAACTTTGCCCATAGTACCAAAAGACCTATCACGGTTTGTTACGAAATAATGAAGATGGTCTGGAGAATGCTAGTTTTTCAGCTCTTACTTGTGACATCTTCATATGCATTCATAAAAGAACATACCTGAAGGGCTCAGCAGCTTCTGTGCTGACAGTTTAAGCATGCCTCACATTCCTGTTCACTTAACTTCTTCCATTAGGTCACCAGCCTTGGTCAAGTTCTGTATTTCAGTAACTGAGACAAGCCATACAAGTATTTTTTTACAAATCATGAGCTGGCAAACAGGATTTTAGTCCCTAATTTCCTGCATAAGCCTCTCCCATCCCAGTAAAATTCATGAACCTGTTAGCTTCATAGCCAGTAGAAAGGCTAGTTTTGGTAAACCAAAATGTTATTGCTGTAGTATGTGACTTTTAATTAAGAAAGTGTCATTCCCCTGCATCAAGTTAAACCCTTACATCGTGATGAAGAATAAAGCAGAACTTTAAAGATACTTATTGTGTGAGCAAATGATTTTTTTCTTCAGTATTCCCTGAAGTACAAATTTCAAAATTTCTATTCTGTTCATCAATTGAGTTTGATGTTTTTTGGGGTTTTTTTGGGGGGAGGGAGGAGAACAGGCAGTTACTGAACCTTCCATTACCCCATACAGATTTATGATGCCATTTAATTGCAAAAAATATCACTAGAGACCCATACAATGGACAGAAAGCTACAGAAATCAATATATTGGTCTGAGTCCTGCTCTAATTTTCAACAGATAAACCGATACCGCAACAAAAATATTGCTTTAAATACCTATCAAATTCTCCAGGCATAAATCTATTCAAACATCCTGATATTCAATTGTACAACCAGTGCTGTGCTCCACAAGGCTGAAAAGCCTGATAAAAGATTCACACAGATTATTTCTCTAACGTACAGAGTATTTAGGGTTCATGGTTTTGTTGCACGTGTGTGTGTATGTACGATGTTTATATTCCTAATGGCCTTGTTAATGTCAGATCATGTTCTGATTTAATTTCCACATGTGTTTGGAATTGCTCCCAAAGAAGGTTTTGGCTCAAGCCCACCTCTAGCCCATCCCACTTAAATCGACTGTATCTTCTCATTACACATTTCTAAAGACTTTTTTTGGGGTCCTAGAAAACCCTTCTCAGAATTTTACCCGTGTTCAGAGGTACAGTGTGAAGAGCAGGTGACCATCACCCTTACTACAAGTGGCACATCAGATTAGATTAGGTTCTCCAACCTCTATGATTAAACAAACAAGAAATGCTAAATTGTCCTGAGGTATTGCAGCATGTCATTTTTTTTCCAGGAATAAAAAAAAAGAAAAAGATCTGATCAAAGCCAATTCACAAGATCAGAGTTAAATGATTTACATGCTGTAATAAAGAAAGTCTGTAATATAGAAAGTGTTCAGCTCTGTTTATCTGTAAGGCTTTCCTGTAAAAGTCTTCTGCCAAAGAGCACTGGAATGACCTCCAAGACAGGCTGTTTAACTTGACTGTACTCTCGTTTTTATTTTAATTAGACTCTAAGTGGTAAATATTTACTAATTGCCCTCTAGGTAAATAATTAAGAAGCCCTGGTCTGTTTTGCTAAAGTAAAGTTCATCTGGCAACACTTTTTGAATCACAGTCTAGACAAGTCCATCTTAATTAAATGTCTCAGGGCATCTTGTGGGGAGCCAGAGATCACAGAGACCCCCATTCCCAGGCAGAGAGGACCTGTCCCAGCCCCAGCCAGGAGAAGGGTGGCCAGGGGACACTGAGGACAGCTCCATCTCTCTGGGTATGAGCTGAAGCCAGGTGGCCGTTGACCTCAGGGGAGAGCTCCTCTTGGTGACCGTGGGCAGCTGGAGACCAGCTGCAGTGACTGGCAACCCTGGGGGGGGCTGAAGTGGGTCCTGGGCCTCGGGTGGGGTGAGGAAGGCCCCAGAGAACTGGTCAGGGATGGGGAGACCTGAGGGTGCCCTGACAGTCAGCAGAAAAGCTGCTTTGCCCCATGAGACAGCCCCCTGTAACCTGCTGGTTTCCAAAGCCTTTCAGCTTGTCCATGTCTGTGCAGATTTGCCATGGTTAGATTCCTACATGAAAATCCATTTTCTCACCAAATGGAAAGGCTTCTCAGGCTGTCAGGAGAAGCAGATGTTCGCAAAGAAAAGATCACAGTATACTCTTTTTTTTTTTTCCACTTCTGAAGCAGTGCATTAGAAAAATCTTCCATCTACATCTCATGTTAAACCACCTGCTTGAAGTATGGTAAGGCTCCAAGTACCTAGAGCCATGCTCTTACAATAGGACCTTGTGCTGAGGACGAGCTGCTGTCCCCTTTGGTCTCAATGCCAGAACTTATGGGACTTGCAGCATCTGAGCTCTGAATAACAACAAGATTTAAACTATTCAGTACTGAGGAATATTTTAAAGGACTTCATAAATGCTTAAGATAGACAGGTAGATGGGCACTGTGCTTGCTCTACGATTACTCAAAGACGTAGCTGCATTGTAGGTAGTGTAATAAAATGATTTGCTCAACAAGAATTTTGATTTTA
This sequence comes from Chloroceryle aenea, assembly GCA_013399075.1. NCBI lineage: Eukaryota > Metazoa > Chordata > Aves > Coraciiformes > Cerylidae > Chloroceryle > Chloroceryle aenea. Next base: position 88,142 of record VWZY01006116.1, on the reverse strand, counting down.
AAAGGAATTGTGAGGTTGATTAAAGGACAGGATAGAAGTAAATACTTTTTGTGTCAGCTTAAATCTATAAGACATTCACATCTGGAATATTGCATTCATTTTATTTGTAGTCTGTCTTTAAAGTTCAGAAACAAGTGACTGATTATTAGACCCATGAGGAAGAATGAAAGGAAGGATTGTTTAATTTAAAGAACAAATCAACAAAAGGAAAAGAAGATAGAGGGACGTGAAGAATAATTGGAGAATGTCACGGAGGAAGCATAGCAACCTTTTGTCAGACTTTATTTTATGGAATTTCAAAGCAATTAGTCACTAACACAGGTATCAGAAACAACCATAGAGATATAAAATTGGATCAAAAACTCATCTACCTGTTCCAGGGAACACCTCAGATAATGATCTAGAGATAGTGGGAAGTAACCTCCTATTTTTCAAAAGAGCTTTTAAATTTGAGGCATGGAACTGATTAGAATCAGTTATGAAGTGTGTGTGTGTTAGCAGAAAGTGATCCAAGCAAACTGAACGTTCTGACTTGGGGCATTTTGCAGAGGGTTTGAACTTCTACATTTCTTTTCTGCTTTCCTATCTCTTTTTGGATCATCTCTATCAATAAAAAGAAAGCAAGAAGAAGCAACAGAAAGCCCTAGTCTAGCTCTTTAATTTTATCCTACACTTATATCCAGTACAGAACCACAATAACTGTGCATTATAATTAGGGGATTTCCTTCAGTCTAAGAACAGAAGCAGCAGAGAATATCTGATGCACCCCAGCATGAAAGATGTGCTATTAAGTTATCAGTGTCTGCAGTAGAATCCAGTGACACTGAAAATGGATACAAGAAAAAAGATGACAGGTCTTATTTGGATTTCTCTAGTGACAAGGACTTTCTTTCCTTGATGAGATGAAGACATAAAGGGGATGTTAGTGGAGACATTTTAACAGGATTTTATTCATACATTTAAAGCAACTAATCAGAGAACAGAATAGTGTGCTGAACTGTATTAGAGTCAAGAAAAATGTTTCTGATCTTTTCCCATTCCAATGCCTGTCAAATGTAGATGCAAATAAAATCCACATTAAAATATTTACATAGTTGATCCAGAAGAACCTATCTATTGCAGCTTCTGGTCATTTTGGTGGTGGGGTTGGGAATCTGGGGACAAAGGGGTTGGGGTTTCTTTTCCTAGAAGCATATAAGAGCCTGCAGCCAAAACCAATGTTTACTTGGTAAGAAATGCACAGAAAGGGATCATTTCTCCCTTGACACATCTACAATTTAAGCAGACATCTGGGTGGGAGGAAGAGAAAGGAGGCACTACAGAGGGTCACAATCAGGTCAGTGGCAAATCTGTGAAGAGAAGCCAAGCATCATGTCATCAACCCTGGGGCCTCTAGGCAAGAACAGCTTACTTGGGAAATTTCATTGATGCCTACCTACTTTTTAACAAAATCTGCCCAACTGAGATGATATTTTGCTCTAATTCTCTTAGGCCAGTCAGGCATGCCAAGATGCTTCATGGCTTGAAACTGGAAGAGAGTGCTGCAGCTGCCTCCGAAAACACCAGGGAAGTGTGGATGTGTTGAGGAGCGTGGGGGTGCTGAGGAGAGTTCTCCTGTATGAATATGGAAGATGTTGTGTGACTGCAGCTTCTCGCTTCGACTGCTGATCTGCTCCTTGAGTAATCTTTGCCTTCTGCCTCCCTATTCCTTGTTATTCATCTCCTGCCTGGGGTTCTGCAGTTTTCATCTGGACAGGTGATCGTGTAATCACCAGCCAAAGAAACACAACGGCGGGAACCCAGGCAGAGTTTGGGTTGATTTTTATTAAATAAGCCATTGCACGTTTTATGGAAGGGAAATTAGAAGTTTTTTCATTACTGAGCATGATTTCTAAATTGTTCAGGACAAAAACTTGCAGCTGAGAGTGCCTGAGAGACTCCTGTTGAAGTCAGTGGGAGATTTGCATATAATCACCATATGACCCAGTAAGTGTGTAATTTACTTGTGTTCTGATTTTAATTTAGTACCTACAGCCTGTTTCCAAAATAAATAGCAATTCCAACGACAGAGGTCTTCACCCATTCAGAGCAAAACTCAAGCCAAGGTTTCAAATGTGGTTTATGACTTAGCTTTTACCTTTGGATGTCTTGCTAGTCAAACCCAAAAGTGCCATATTTCATTGATCTTCTTCATCCTATTCATACTTCATGTTACTCATTTCATAAAATGAATGCTCCATTATAGGAAAAGTGTGGTATTTTCTCAAGATACTGCAAGAATAGAAGTTCTTATTCCAAGTCTTAAACTCAAGATGCTACTAATGTTGTTGTAATAGAGCATGCATCAATATTTTCATTTCTTATGCATTTTTGTGTTTCTTACACAATAATTTGATGCAGGTTGTGGTTTATACACCAATCTTAAAAAAGGTAGACTAAAATCCTTGTTTCCTTTCTGACTAGGATTGTCAGAGCCCCTCTATTCAAGCAATTAAATACTGTCCCAGTGGGTGGAAGCCTCTGAAAAGACTGAAAATCTGATTCTTCTTTTTATTCTTTGTACCTTCCCTTCTTGTATCATTCAGAAGCAACATCACCAGAGAACCCTGAGAGGACAATCTCAGCCTTTGTGTGTATATAGATATATACCTGTTTTCAATGTCTCAAGCACTGACTTATTTTTTTTATACTATTCTTGAGCAAAATCCTCTGTTGCATATTCCTTAGTGAGCTGATCCTTTCCATCTGTATGCAAGATGGTTGCAATTCTGTGGCTTTCTCTATTTGTAGAAGGTAGAGCTCTTCAAGCTGATAGAATTTTTCACAACCTATATATATACTACGATAAATAGCACAGTTATATCTCTCCTTACAAAAAAAGGGTGGCATAAAAAAAATGAATTAATTACAGATTACATTTTCTGCCAGTTGCTGTTCTTTATTTCTTCTAATGATACCAAATGTGCTAGTTAGTCATAAATACACCTCTCACAGAATAAGTTGAAGAAGTGAAAACTTGCAGCACGAGCACATTGAAGCTATACTTTTATCCTTATAGCCCTGTTTAATATAAATTTGAGGTTAGCACAAATGGCACCATGCTACAGATGTAGCTCTAACCCAGTATGTGGTTTATACTGAGCTATTAGAGCTATTAAAGCACATTAACATTAAAGAGTGTAATAACATGAACTGTGCCTCCTGCATCACTGAAATGCTTCTCTCAATAGTTTTATTGTGAAATTCTCTGTGACTTATTACTGTGCAGCTGAGCTGATTGCAGCGTTGCACGTCCGAATATTTTGACCTTGTTTGGTCTAATCCTAAGGTTCTGAATGACATTTGGTTTGATTAGGTGGCTGTCTTTGGCTGAACAGGTGAATTCACCTGGATCATGAAAGCACCCGCTACCACTTTACCAGATTGCTCTTTGAATAGGGATTTTATTATTGATGTACTGAGTGCTTTTAGATGAGTAATTCTGAAAAATTATTGGAGTGCTTGTAACTGATTAGGTTCTTTGCTTCCCAGGTTTTTTTTGTGTCTTGTTGCTCAGTTGTTTTTTTAAGAGAGGCCATATGAAGATCGTGGAGTGACAGAGTGAGCTTACCCAGAAAAATGGATTTGTTGAAGTTTTGCCTTTAGCTTAAAGTTGAAGAGTAGCAAACTTTCTATAGAGTGTTTAGTCTTTTACTGGGAACTTGAATATTGGTCATTTTTTTGGAAGTATTGTTGAATAGCTCAGATAAACTACTGACAGATAACAGTATAATACACCTGACTAAAGGAAAACCTTTTCATCTCTAAAGGTCATGGTGTTTTCTCCTTCTGTTAAATAAAGCCTCATGTCCTGCTCTACCAACAGAGTAGCTGATATATTCTTATTTTATCCTAGAATAGCTGCATTAAGAATCAGACAATATTCAATTGCTTTCCCTTTCAGCACTGGACTGCACTCAAAAGCCAGAGAGCAAAATGGTTCTTGGCAAACCAATATTCAGTGCCAAGGGTGAAATGTCCCGTTAAAGATTTCTTCCTAAAAGTTTAGCTATGAGAGCTCCTAATATATCTTAGGCTATCTTGGCAAACTTTTGGGTGAGTACTGTATGCAGCTGATTTAATTGAGACCACAAAGGGAAATAGGCCTCCCTTTGTCCAGCCCTTGGTCCGTGGTGGTCTCAATACCAAGGATCATGTTTTAAAGACATAACATAGAAAGAGAAGGAGCTATACCTTTATCTACCTCTTCTGTTTTTCAAGAGGGAATTTCCCCTCTCTCCATCGTTTACAGGGTAACTAAAAAGCAACTTCCTTGCAGTGCTGCTTTTTATGTTGAATTCAGTAATTCTTTCACAAGAACTCAGAACTCTGGTGCTGTAAATATATTAGACTTCATATCGTACCTTAAAGATAAAAATAGTTAAGCATAACATTAAAAGGCAAGAAAGATGTCATCAAAAAGTGCTTATCAACAGTACATCATGGCAAGTTTTTCTGGAAAAAGAACTAATTAAAAATAGTAAAACACACAAAAAATTAAAACCCACAACAGCCCAAACCCCAAGCAAACAAAAATGAACCTATTGCATCTTCACACAATGAAGGCAGCAGTTCTCTTCTACCCAAACTTCTGTAAACCATTCTGATATGCCACATAGAAAACTATTAATTAAAGAATATACAGTTAATGCAGAATTGTAAGGAAGCTAGCTGAGTTCCTCAAAGAATAGGTTTTCAATTCATTAATTATTTCACAGAGATATTAAAAGCATCCTGAGGAAAGTTAATGGTGTTATAAGGCTGGGAACAATGGCAGTATCAGGGAGAACTGGGACCAGTTATGAAGAACATGCCAGACAACCCTGAAGAGCCAGGCAAAATGCGAGGTCATGCACTTGGCAGAGTTTTATGCTACCTCCTATATGCTGAATATAAATGACAAAGAGGAGGATGTCTTAATGACAAGATGTAGCTATGAAATATGATGCAGCTATGAAAAAGGCAAATGCAGAATAATGATGATTCCAGGAAGCTTTTAGGGCATCTTTAGTGGGAGAACTGTTCCCCTTTATGATCACAGGTAGAAAAAATGTTGATGCTAATTGTAAAGGACTTTGTGAGACTTACCTGATTTGATGTTTTTCTGTTCTGGTTATGCATACTTAATAAAGAACTCCATCTGAAACGTGTTCTTATGGTCTACTTGTGGTCTACTGATCAGTGGTGAAAAACATCTACAAAAAGGCTAAAGGAAATTTAAGCAGTGTGCTCTCTTCTAATTAAAGATGCAAATAAAGGAAGAATTCAGGTTGCTGATACACCAATAATTGGAACTAAGTATGGTTAAATATAAGGTAGAAACTAGGAGGAGATTGGTATCCATCACAACAATTGACTAGCAAGTAACAAGCAGTTGAAGTGCAGCTTCCTGCTGCAGCCATGTAACATATGACCTGCAACAAGGCTATTCTGGTGTAATGGATGTTTAATACTCCAAATCCCTAACTGCCCATTCCTGTAAGACTGCAGGAGCCAATGGATCCAGCACTGCAGTGATCTCACTGTGCTCCCAGCCAAGTTCCAGCTCACTAATTGGAGCTATTTTTCTCTGGCCTATGAACAGGCTTGGAACATCTTCTCCCCAAAGCTTTCTGAGATATCTGGGGCAGGAGAGCTCTGAGAAAGTTATGCAGTCTTAAAAGCAGGAAGCCTTATGTTCTCTGGGATCTAAAGTAGTGATCTGAAAGATATAAATGTTATTTGGTACTGGGCTAAGTTGGGCTTGCTCAGCAGTGGTGCAACGGACTGCAAGGATGACTGAAAGAGGGTAATTAATAATATAAGAAAAAAAAAAGTAGTTTGGGGGATTTTGACTTATTTCAGTCATAGAAAGGATACCACACAACGATGATGCACATGCAGACAGAGAAACTTCCAATCTGCTAGTTGAAGTTAAGTGGTGTAATGCCTAAAACAAAGTGTAGTGATGTAAATGAGAGCTGGAGTATTAAACCAGGTTTTGGTATTGGAATAAACAAACCAGTTCTTAAGGAATTGATAGCAACAAATGGAGAGCACTTTGCATTTTCCTTATCTGGACTACTGACTGTCTTGATCCTTCTATATATTATCTGCTGTCTATATATTTATTATCTGTTGTTTCCTATCCCTTATGCTATTAATAAGGAACCTAAATGACAGCTCTGGTGTTCAGTCAGATCTGTTGTTGAAAGTGTCTGATTGAAAGCCCTTGTTTATCCAAAAGATCTTCTGTAGAAGGCTGGACACCTAACTTATAAATGACCAAACATAACTTTGATCCTGATAGACTATCGGGGACACTTTCATTCTGGAAATAGCCAAAAAAATCCCAATGGCAGACAAAAGGAGATGGAGAGAAATACCATCTAAGCCAGTGTGCCAGCTTTTGCAAACAATATATGTTTTTACTTTTCATTTTTCCACTACAGTCGAACTTTTAACAAGTTGGGTTTTTATTTTTCCTGGCTTCACTAGAGCACTGCCTTATATTGTTATCCTCTACACTTCAGAATGTCTATCTGCCAGCAGCTACCTTACTTTTAATAAACAACCCAAACTCTATCAAAATAGTAAAATGCCTTATAAACCAACCAAACCATCATTTTAAAGTATTCTGATTTGAGCTGTTCCACGACGCATTAAAAAGGGCTGATGCAGTTCTGATCTATCCTGCAGAAAAATGAATGTGGTCCACAATAACTTTTTTATACATTTTTAAGAGTCACAATTCCCTATCCAGACTTTAATGGCTTTAAACTCCTTCATCCATTGTACATTTTGCTCACTCACCAGATTCTTTGTACTAACCTTTTACAGTATTCTTGCCCTAACCCACAGCCAATCCTCTCTGCAAAGTTAATCAAAAGCCATTATTTCTTGCAGGACCAACCTACCACATGCTGTAGGAAAGTGGCAGAGGCCAGACAGAATTAGCAATAAAGCTAGACCTTGTGGTCCTCTTATTTTCTAGTGGTCATGCCTGAAGTGGGGGAGGACCCCAAGGAACACAGGGTACAATCTGATTTATGAGCAGACTCTTGCAGCAAACTGGAATTTCATGAGGCTGGGACACCCACTATAATTATGTAGCCCAGCAAAATCTTGGGTAGTCTGAATATTCCTAATTGCTCTAAGGTCTGTTGCCTTGCAACTGCAACGTAAGACAAATATTTGATGCCTACAAACCAATAATGAAGGGGGGAAAAAAAAAAGCAGAAGGGAAAAATAGTTTTCTTACTGTTATATAACCTGCCCTTTATTTTTTGCCAAACTGTCAGATCTGGCAAATTTACCTTAAAGTAAATGTCTTTAATACCTGCCTAAACCACAATAAATACAAGAGAGCTGTCGTTGGAGAAGGAAGAAAAGCACATTTGCCAACTAGTTCATTTTCTCCCCATCCACCCTTCATAAGTGAAAAAAAGCTAATATCTTGAAAGCTTATGAGCTGAATGCCTGTATCCCATCATGAATGCTGTTATTGATTCTGCTCAGTAGCAAAGTGAGTGAAGCAAAGCAAGGATTCGAATGTAAAACAGGTGAAATAGCTTTTGACATCTACTTCACAGTTTATTTTACGCTGCTTCAGGAGTAACTGGCTTTCTGGTGACATTAGTACTGTTTAGATGAATGGGCATTACAACAGCAGATGGAATTCTCTGATGACAAATACAAGGTAATGAACATGGGAAGGAATAATTTGATCTGCTTACACACATTACTAGGTTGTAAATTAACTCAAAGCAATTACTCAGGGAAAAAAGTGGGAATTGCAGTGGAAATTTCTGGCCAATATGCTGCAGGTGCTAAAAAAAGGAAGTGAAAATGTTGATATAGATCAGAAGTTGAATTTAAAGTGAGGTGGTTACTTGCTTATGGGTTTGTATTGTTCCCAGTCACTGTGGTATTTGTGAATCTTCCACAGAGTGTCAATAATATTACAAATATCTGTGGAATGAAATGTAGTTTCTAATGGTTTATGATGTACCTGGGCTTCAGGTGTTTGTGTTAGTGCTTAAATAAATGAACCTGAATGCTCACTGGAATTGCACTTTTGGACTGGTAAAGGTGGATAGATTCTGGTGATACTGAGAGAGCTACATTTACAAAAGGTAAAGCTGATTTGGTTTTCATTTTTATTCAGGAAATTTCTTCGACTCAGGAGTCCTATAATACTGGTCTAGTTTACATTATTTACAAGCAAAACACATTTCTAGTTCAATAAAATAGTTAAATACTGTTTAAAATAAGTGGTTTATTTGAACACAAAACAAAGTTCCAGGAAAAATTCTTCCCGGGTAATTTTGGCCTAGGGGTGAGGAAGAAGAAGGGTACTCTGAGCTGAAACTGCACCAAAATCCACTAGGAAAAGGACTTGTTATTCTCCCTCCACATTTCTTCCCAAGTTCTGTGTACAAAAAGCTTAAAGATGAAAATTACACATCAGCTGTTTGTTGTGACTTTAAGGACAAAAGGGAACCAAATGTCTATAATTTGTCAAGAGAGGGAGCCAAAAGAAGACTTAGATGGGAGTGCATACCAAAGCTGTAGTATGGATTACAGAATACACTATTTTGCACATTTGGGAAATATTCAGTGACATATTTGTTGCAACTCAAGTTGACAAATGTATCTATTTGAAGAAAGGCTGGAGTTTTCTTGAGCTACCTTAAATCATCAGTGTAGGAAAAGAGTCTCTGTGGGGATATTCCTGGTACAGCAGCCTCTGCCTTCCCTCCCTCTTTCCCTTTACTTTAAATAACATGAATTAGGTTTCTTTGTGTTTAATAAAAAGAAGACCAAGATTAATTAAGTAAGGATAACTCAGTATGGATGTAGGAATGAAAGGGACCTTCTGTGTCATCACGTCCAGTTCCTAGTTATAGAATTACATTCATTCTGTTAAATAAAATATGCTTATAACTATTCTGTGGTGCTGAGGCCACCTGACAAGGAATCATTCATCCTTATTTCATGCTTTTCCTTACTGTCTAAAGCAGACTGTGTACAAGAAATGGTCCCCAGTTGATGCAAACCTTCCAACTGCCCAGCCCTGGGGACACCACTTGTGACCAGCCACCAACTGGATTGAACTCCACTCACCACCACACTTTGGGCTCGACCATCCAGCTAGATTTTAGTCAGCAAAGAGTACACCCATCCAAGCCATGAGCAGTCAATTTGTCCAGGAGAATGCTGTGGGAAACAGCATCAAAAGCTTCACTAAAGTCCAGGTAAATGACATCTGCAGCCTTTCCCTCATCCACTGAGAGGGTCACCTTGTCATAGAAGGAGATCAGGTTAGTTATACCTCAGCATCTGCTGAAAACACACTATTCTGATATATGTTCTAGCTGTTCCATCTACTCTACTCCTCAGAAAACCTGAACATGTGCACATATCCCTGCATCTCCCTCCTGCTGTGCTACATAAGAAAAGTGAAGTGCATGCCGAGCTCTCACAAAGCCCTCATCCTCTGGTCTTAGGCTGAAAGAAAAGAAAAAAAGAACAAAACTACTTTTCATGGGGATGTGGGAACCATGGTAGCTCAGCTGAATACTTTTTTCATTTTATTTTAGGAGCTGCTAGAGAACTATATGTTTTAATTCTTGAAAAAGTATAAAACATTTCTCTTGGTATTTAAGATTTCTGGTGATTTAAAAAAACAAAACAAAAATCAGAGAATAGTTAAGGTTGGCATCAGACATTTTCTCCAGGCCCTTCACCAGCTCCACTGCCCTTCTCTGAACTCACTCCAGCACCTCAATGTCTTTTTTTATCCTGCAGTGCCCAAAACTGAACTGAAAATGTTCCAGAAGAATTATCTACCTTTATTTAGCATCTGAAGAAATTCCAGTTTTATCACAATGAATTTTTTTTTTCTGATTAAAAGAATAGTACTAAATTAAATGTGATCAAGTGTAGTTATTAGCTAAGTTTAGCAGTTTCTGCAACTAATGCATGACACTCCACAGTCAGACAGGTAGGAGTTTTCTGAAATTTCTGAAATTGGAAAAGCTATCGTAGCAATTGAAAGCTGCAGCAATGTTACTGAATTGGCCTTCTAATTTAACACCCTCTAAAACTACAAACTGAAGGTAGATCTGTCAAACATTTCAAAACACTGACCTTTTGGAGAGCTATTCCTTCTCAACAGTCTGGAGGATAGCAGGTCTTATGAGGGGTTAATTTGGTCTAGTAAGAGATGTGGACCATAAAAGTTGTGAGTCACCTTATAATGTGTCCATAAAGGAACTTCACATTCTGGTGGAAATTGCCTAGACTGTGCCCATGGAACCTGGAGTACTGACCCTGTACCAGACTTTGACACAAAGTGGGATTCATTTGAGGAAATTTACTCTTCTGATCTTTATAGTCTGTGAAGATCTAGCCAATATACTTAGTTCAGTCCCGGGTGCAATTCATCTCCTAGGTAAATATCTGTCTGAAATATGTCAGATGAATCACATCCCTAAGGCATCTCTTTCTCTCCTCTGGCTATTAAGAGAGATGTAGGTCACTGGCTGTGATGTTAACATCTGCATTATAGGTGTTGAAAGGCAGGTGAAACAAAACCCAGCCAGTGTTTTCGGAATAAATTAATTTACCAGTCTGTGTTCTCTTTTTTATGGTTAAAAAAGCATTTGAGATAAATGTTCACCCATCTGCCAGAGAACTGTTGCTTTTTGATTGCCACAAAACTGCTATTTGTCTGGCACTCAATGAATAAGAGAATTCTGCTTACAGTGGACATCCTTCAGCCATGCTAGATAGCAATTCATGCTTGACTCTAGCAATTCATGCTTGACCTTACTTCAGGTCAGTTGTGATTATTGGTGTATTTTATGGGTATGATGAACTGAATGTTCGTGAGTGTAGCTCTGATGAACTCGAGCAATTGAGTGATATGATAAAGCTGATCAAGATTCAAGTCCAGTGAGAAGCTTGTTTCTCAGGTGCTCTTGACCTTGAGGGAAGGATGTGTATTGAACAAGAACCAAAAGTTAAAAATAATCCGAGTGACCAGTGACTAACCTGATTTTCAGGGCTCCTGAGCACATAATTCTTTGATTCTATAAGGGAAAAATGCAGAAAAACAAATTAAGATGTTTTTTAAAGCCTGCAAAATGTGTTTCCACAGACACTGAAATGCCATAATCGTAGAGCTGTTGGCTGACACGATTACAAAACACAGTCAAGATTGTTTGCCTATTGTAATTCTATGGTTCCCACATGAGTTCTTTTACATACAAACTTAATTCTCCACTTCATCTACTCTGATACTCCTCTCCAGATATCTCTTTAGAGAGATCTTTATCTTAATATTTTTCAGAAACAAACTGTTTTCACTTTCTATACTGTTGTTAGTTAATCTCTTTGAAGCATAGAGGAAGTTCTTCTGGGAAACTGGAATGAGCAGAAGATAATGGTTCTCCTGATCAGACCAAGAAACCTGCCCTAGGCATAGGGAGCTCTAGGTAAGGCAAAGAAGAATAGCTTGGAAGAAATGGGTGAACTGAGGGATGTCACCAGTGTGGAAAATCAGGGTATTAAGAAGTGTTTCTTTCCAGGGTTCTCTCTTGGAAGCACTGATTTCACTGTTACTCTCTTGATTTCACTGTTAAGATATCTTGTTTATATTTATCAGCTTCATTGCAGTTTAAGAGAGTATTTACCTAAGAATAGGTACCAGGTGGTACGATTTGTGACCCTCACTGTTAGCTTTTTTTATTAACTCTACTGCTTCAATGTAGATGCAATGCATGACACAGCTAGACCTACAAATAAATCACAAATATCACACTATTTTCCTGGGAGCTTCATGAGTTTACAATGCCTCTCCTGAAAACACTCTTATCTTTTAATAGATTTAAAAGATATTGCTGATCTACACTCTTCAAACACTGAAAATGCCCAGTATTTTGACTGCAACAATAGGCTGAGTTTGGAAAACAAGAAAGGCACGTGAAATATTTTTCAAGCAATTGGTGATTTTCCAACTTCATCTTTCTCACCCCCGCTCCATTTCATTTGACAAAGTTGTATGTTTCTCCTGCTCTTTGCCCATATTATTTGTCCCTGTCACTTTTTGTTCTCTGTCATTCGCTTACTTAGGTCTTACTCATTGGATTTCTACAGAGAGTGAATTGGAGGGCATTTTACAAATCCCTCGGGGTGTTTTTTATCAGTGAAAATCAGACAGTCCATTAATGACACAGCAGGCACCACCAGAATTAAGGAAACATTTTGAAAAAGTAAATTTCAAGTGATGATATTTGGAGATGCTAAAATGAAAATTAATTAGACACATCAGAGAGGGGATTGTGTGTGTATTGTGATGGGAGGATGTTTGTTTCTCTTTAATTCATTTTGGTTTTACTGAACCAGAGGTCTTTTTTTGGCTCCTAACTCCTCATTTTGAGAAGTGGGGTCAGTAGATCTGATTCACAGGTAGAAACCCGAACCCAGAGAGGGTGGTCTGATCCAGATCATTTGCTCTGGTTTCAACGTGCCTAAATGAGATTCTTATTTTATTTTATTTTAACTGTGTTTCCTCAGATTTCTTTGCCATAAGCACTTGGCTGTCTTTTGAACTTTAATTAAAGCTCAACTAACTGTTTTATATAGCAAAAAAAAAAGTTATAAAACACATAATTACTATAATGAAGATGCATTGCTGCACTTTGGGATTTACATCAACAATTTTGTCCAATTTGTTTAGGCGGATAGTGCTGAAATGGCAGCGTACCCTCAAGAGAAATAACTACAGATAAGATGATCCTTACATGTAAGAGATGAAAAGAAATAGGAGGATAGCTAATTATCTATACACACACAGTCTAGGGCATGGTATCCTTCAAAGGGAAAACTTGCTCTTGGTTCCACCTGATAGCATCATACCTCTACAGGATGTGTTATTAATACTAATGGACTGATTTTATTTATTATTAGTTTTTAAAACGTCTTTCAAGAAACTCAAAAATCACTTTTAGATTTAAAATGTAATCTTCAAGCATCCTCAGCATGTTGGTTATTATTATAGATATTCTCCCAGGAATATACAGTGGGCAAGTCTTCCTCTGGCCCTCTGTTAGGATGTTGTATTTTCTGTGCAAGATGCAAAACAAACAGGAAGAAATACAATGGATTTATCAAAAATCTTCCAGGTGTTTCCAGCCCTTGCTATTGCTGAGATTTGCTATTAACCTCTAGTTCTGGGATGAAAAAAAAATGTTTGATAATTTTTTGTTTCAGGATTTATCTTTATTCAGCTCCAGCATGTTTCCATCTGTCTCTCTTCTCTGTCCTAACTCCCATGACTGAAAACCTAGAGACAGAGGAGAGAAGATGGAGATGGAGGTGGGAAAAAAATAAGTGGGAATTAGATCAAAGCTTGTAGATGAGATTAAGGCAGAAAGATGGCATTACCTTGGCTACTCCTAGGACATGTGAATAACCCAGCTACAAAATACTTGGGCTTTTTGGTTCTTTTTTTTTGGTTTTTTTTTTTTCCATATTGGCAAAACAAAAAACTGAACAAAGCAAAGCTTCAGGGCTACTGACCAATTTTTTTTTTAAATTCACCTTGTTCATTCCTTATAATTGATTGCCCTCTTTGACAGCTTTGGTTTGTCAGTTGTTGCTAAACTGGCCATTCCTTTTCTTCTTGCAGATATCCATGGAGCAAGTTGACTTGTATGTGCTGGATTACTTGCTCTCAGTATGAAAGGAATAATTGACCTGTTACTGTGAAACAAAGACACTGATAGAGGCCTGGTAAAGTAAGGTGTGTTCCAGCTTGATTGATATTAGCTTACAAGAGAATTTCTTAGGACACCTAGCCAGGAAGAGTTTGGATGTCACCCTTCTGTTAGAAGTCCTGATAAAATTAGAAGTCAAGCAGAGGAAGAAGATTGCCCAGAGAGGCTGCTCAGTCTCCATCCTTGAGTGTTTTCGAGGCCCAGAGTGATCTGGTCTGCTTCATGGCAGATAATGCTTGGAGAAGTGGACTGAACAAGACACCACCTTGCAGCCACTTCATCTTTGAATTGTCCACTCATGCTGGGTGCTTTCCTAGAAGCAGCTGCTCTGGGAGCTGCCTCTTGCAGATTCCTGTGCAGCAAGTGGCATAACAGAGAGGAGAGACATTGCCTGGGGCAGTGCCAACACAAACACAAATATTCCACAACCTGAATATGGATACTAAAGGACAAGAGGAGCTAATGGAGCAGAGAAGCACATTAATAATCCCCTTGCCAGCCCAGGCTCCAGCGTTTCCTCTGAAGGACAAAGGGTCACAATAAGGGAGATAAAACTGTGTTTTCACACAAAATGGAAGTGTCAAAGCTGGGTTCTTTTCAGACTCGAGCAAAAATGAGCCATTCCTGTCTTGCCTAGCACATCTGAGAATGATCCAGCTTCCAGAAACACCCATTCATAGCTGTCAGGGGTTAGGGTCAGGGCAGCCCCTTAGCCCTGTGACAGCCGCTCTCTGTTACCCCCCTCCCTTCCCACAGGGGAGAGAAAGGGAATGAGGGAGAGGAACTCAGCCAGTGGACAAGGGAACTGGGACAGCTTGAAAGATAATGAATATGATTATAATAACACAGAATGTATATAAATAATGTATATCAGTATGGAACCCAACCCCCCGATGGCAATTCCATCCCTGTCACCACTGGTGCTGTGGAGCAGGCACTGGGAGAGGCCCAGGCTGGGCCCAGCAGCAGATAGAGCTGTGTTCAGGAGCTGGATTCTGGTGCTGGGTTCAGGACACGCAGACCGGGGATCGAAGGCAGAATGGACAGAGACCCCCTTGGGTGCTGGCCAAGCAAGAAACCAGAAACGGACCTGAACCAAGCAAGAACAAAATGCCCTTTCCTGATCTTAAAAAGTCTTCATGCAGCTGATTTTATGAACACATCTCTGAATGGTTTAAGTGGGATGGAAGCAATGCTTGAGTTGTCTCTTTTGGCTTTATTAAACAAGGCATTAGGTCATCTTTATGAGAAATGGGTAAACTGAGGCAGATATCAGTAAACACAACAGGTTAATGGCTTAACTGGCTGACTGCAAACAATTAGAAATTAATTGATAACCTTACACAGGCTATCTGCATATGGATATCACTTGATCCATTTACTTACAGATTGTGTCATTACTATCTAATGTTTGGGGGGTTTATTGTTAGCTACACTTATAAATGCTTATAAATATCTGAAGGGTGGGTGTCAGGAACACAGGGCCAGGTTCTGCTCGGTGTTGTCCAGTGACAGGATGAGGGGAAGGGCCATAAAGTGGGAAATGGGAGGTTCAACCTCAACATGAGGAAAACCTTCACTGTGAGAGCGACAGAGCCTGGCCCAGGCTGCCCAGAGAGGTGGTGGAATCTCCTGCTCTGGAGACTTTCAAAAGCCACCTGAACTTGTTCCTGTGCGATCTACTCTGGGTGATCCTGCTCTGGCAGGGGGGTTGGACTCAAATGATCCTTAGAGGTCCCTTCCAACCCCCACCATTCTGTGATTTGGTGTAAACCAGAAGCTCTTTAGGCAGGGATTTCTTTGCCATGAATACTACTAAAAAATTCTCTTGCCATCAGTGGCTATGTCTTTGAATTTAATTTTTCTGTGTGGAGTTGTGATAAATAGCCTGGTTTTATGTCTGAATAGTTATTATATCTAATGTTTACATCGTTTAACTGTAATAACCAAGGCTGTGAAAATAAGTCATGAATAGCCAATAATTTACTCAATGCATTTTTCTTCATGTAGCATTTGTGAATTGTCAATGACATTTTCATGGACATATTAACCTATTGGAAATTAGTCATCAAAGAAATGCTGCAATTATTACTTGGTCTATAATTTGAGGAGTAAGGTTGAAGTGTCCTTTGCAACTACCAGTGGATTTTTTTTTTCCTCATCTTTTTTTTTCTGCTAAACAGTATTGAATTTTTATGCAAGAAAAATCTACTGTAATAGGAAAAATCTACTGCATCAAAAAGGAAAGTCCAAATGCTTCATTCAAAAAATCAATTATTTTTCTTGCAATTTACAGATTTATCACTTTTCAATTTTTTACTTTTGCATATAATCCCTGTGGAAAATTAAATGCTGACTAGTTCTGATCATTGTGGCAAATATTAACTATTCAGGTGTTGCTTAGGTATGTTTGACAGGCCACCTGAAAACACCTTCTACATCCTCAAGGAACATCTTCTTTCCAGAGAAGCTCCATTTATTCCCTTCACATTGTCCTCTTAGCCAATTGGTTTTGTTGTTATTAATCTAACATGTTACTATTTCAAGATGGTCCCATCAAGAAATCTGTTCTTTAAAGCAGGCACAAAACCACTAAGACAAATGAACTTATTCAGTAGGGCAAGACAAAAAACATTGTTCAAAAATATTTGCCTAGCATTGGAGTGGATACTCCAGCAAGGTGGAAAGAAAGCCACTTTCTTTTCTGAAGTCCATATAAGTAGAAGCACCTGGTATCTCCTGTCTTAGCTGGGACTTTGGAGTAAAACTGCATGTGAGGTAAATGCTAAGATTAATACAAAGCAGAGAGGAACTTTTGTAATGGAAACATCCTTTTTCTTCCTGTCACTTCCCAGTGTTGTCAAATAAGTGAACTAGGACTAATAATTGTAACCCACAGAGCTAAAAAGGAAGGAAAATGCTCTTGTATTTGTATGAGGAAGGAAAGCCTATTTCCAGCACAGCTGAATAATCATGGTTGCCATGCTACACCAGTTTGTTGACTAAAAGAAGCATATAAAAAAGGGACTGTGTTATCAATGATCGCTGATCCATCCTACAAGCAAAAATCAGCTGCTAAGCCCAGTAATCTCCTATGGCATTGTTCAGTGCAAAAATGAAAGCAGCAGCCACGCTGCTGAGTCAATATTTACGACTCAGTGGGATTTAGTTCCACCAAAGGTACAAATGTGCTGTGTGTAAGTTGTCTGGGGGGTTCTGCTGTGGGGAAAACTCACGCGAGCAAACACCCAGCACCGCAGGTGCCTCGTGTGCTGTGGGGAGTGGCAAGGTGCTGAGTGTCTTGCAGGGCCACTTGTCTTATGGACACTGTGAACGGTGGCGATGGGAAATGGCTTTGCTTTAGGAAAAAGAGTGGTTCACGTTTCCACTGTTCCGCTTGCAAGGCAGAAATATTTCTCAGCTGATGTAATGAAGAGCATTTGAATGCGTTGCCCTGGCAGATTTTTCAGCTCTTTGCAAAGCCCCTATGAATTTGAGACGCTGTGATGGAANTCACGTTTCCACTGTTCCGCTTGCAAGGCAGAAATATTTCTCAGCTGATGTAATGAAGAGCATTTGAATGCGTTGCCCTGGCAGATTTTTTCAGCTCTTTGCAAAGCCGCTATGAATTTGAGACACTGTGATGGAACATCACCTGCAAAGTTCCATAATGATCTTTCAGGTTTTGTTGGAAACCACATTTGCTAATGATTTTTATGATTTTAAGGAATAATCTGAAGGTAGTCCTGAGAACTACTGTGTAGAATGTTGTCACTCTGAGCATGAGCAACACGGCTTGTACAAACAACCCAGAATTCCATAGATTTGCTTGTGCAAGAAGATTGGCAGAATCTGGTGTATTCCTGAGAATAGATTTTTGGGTCAGTTGGTGGTAGTTTTGCGGAATAAGAAAGCCCAGATTCTGCCAGAAATACATCTATAATCCATGGTCAAAAATACATTATGAAGCTGCAACTTCAAAACGAGGAAAAATGGATTTTTAAGACTTTGAAAGACTAAGGACTAAGTCCTTCCCAACATGAACAGTGGTTGCTGAGAAAGCCAGGTCAAGATGTACACAATGCCAGTGCTGAATGGAGCTTGAGGATAGCACCAGAAACTAAGCCACAGTCCCTAATTCTTGTGGAACTGTTCATGCAAACCTGGATTTTACCACCTCATGGATGAGGAGCTAGGATCTAATTAAGGCTGGGATTTTTCTAGCTATGTAAAGAGAGAAAGAGCAGAGCATGACCCAAGGAAAAGAGGCAAGGGGCTGCAAACAGCTGCATGTGCAACTGACACCAGACTAAGGGGTGAAAGGAATTGTGGCTTTGGGTATTTACCACCTCTTTCAATCACGTGTTTTAATCAGAGGAACACAAACACTGTCTGGGTGTATGATCTACTACAATTTCACATCCAATCTTTGCATGCATCAAGTCTGTCTAGACTGCAGGTAAAAGCCTAAGTGCTAACAAGTCATTTGCCTCAGCTCCAATCTCACATTGAAATTCTCATACACGTTCAAGATAGAAATATCAAATGCATGCAAATATTTTTAAGCCCTTTGACTTATTGGCTGTGTTTCTCTTGCCTGCAGAGAGGGTGGAGGAAAAGAGCAGTGCTCTTTGCAAGCTCTAGTGCTCTGCCTAGGAGAAATGAAGTAGCCATAGCTTTTGCTTGTCTGTCTTTTGCACTAATTCAGCATGATCAAGACACAGACTTGGGGTTAATGTTGGGTTCCTTCTAGCAGCCACAGAGTAACAGGACTCTAGCCTTGACTCAATATTCCCAAAGGATCCAGGTTAAAATGAAGAACTACAATCATGGAATCTTAGAATGGTGGGGGCTGGAAGGGACCTCTGGAGATCAGAGAGTCCAACCCCCCTGCC
>VWZY01006116.1:22454-69293 GCA_013399075.1 Chloroceryle aenea | reverse complement strand
TCTGCTGTTTTTCATTATATTTTCCCTTAGTTTAAAAAAAAAAACCAAACAAAACACCAAAAAAAACCTAACCAAACAACCAACCAAAGTAGTCCCAAGAATCTCCAGAGTCCTTTTTTTTTGTATTTCCCTGCACCCCTTCAGAGCAGGGGGAGAGGGGCTAGGGAGTAAGGGTGAGTGAGGGAGGCAATTATGGCAGCGAGCATACGGAATAAAGAAAAGGAAAATCAGTGCTTGCTAATCCCTTCCCCTCTCACTCAGAGGGGTAAGAAGGCATACTGAAATTTAAAAGAGAGTGAATTTTTTTCACCTTTTAAATTGTAATAGATCTTTTTGTTACGTGAGGAGGTGAAATGTGAGAGGCAGACGTATTTTTTAACAATATCAAATGTAAAACTTTCAAATTTTTAATTTAGGAATTTAATTTAGATGTTTTTACTCTAGCAAAAGACTGTTTCAAAATGAAGGGTTGCCTTTAATGAAGGCATTTCAGCAGTCTTTATGACACAGAAATCTTTATCCTTTTGAAATGATATGCACAACAAATGAGTCACTGAATGACCTTAAAAAGAATTTGGGAATTTTGTTCCAAGTCAGATTCTGAGGGCTTTGAGTATTAGTTTGCTTATGTGAAGCTAAAAGATACCATTTAGGGTTGGACAAAATGTCTTGTTCCTTATTCTGTGAAAACCATCTGTAACTTATTTCACCTAAAACATCTAAGTGGCAATGGCTTAGAATTTATTTAGTTTTTGATAATTAATTTCCTGAATCTACAGAGAAAAGCTTAAGGTCATACAGGAGATGAAGAAAAACTTATGTGGTTAGATTAAAAGAAGCAGGAGAGTCAGAGAGGAAACTCAGAGCCACATAGGAGGGGGTACATAATTTTGTGTAGCCAATGAGCCTTCTTTTTAAAACCAGACACCAGCCAAACAGCAAATTGCTCACAACTGAGCAAGACTTTAAATCTCTCAAAAATATTTGTCGTGGTTATTTTCTGTGGTCATTTTTAGTCTCCAATAATTCTTCAGGACATGCCAGAGGAGGAAAATAGCTGAAGGAGTGGTTTTCTGACACATGTTTTTGACATTATAATGGGGTGCTGTGATCCCCTAATTTATATGAATCAGGGACAGAAGAGACTCAGTTATGGAGGGTAAAAGTAGGAAAGAAACTGTTGGGAAACTGGGTATCCAGTGAGTACAACCTTCTGCTTTGTTTTGTCTCTTTAAAACATCTCTCTGCAAACACTGGCAGTGTTTTTTATGGCTGTGGTTTGGGCAAAGTTTTAATCTCATGCTTTTTTTTTTTTTTTCATAGAAGAATCATCTGTCTGTTCCAGATCCCAGGGGGAAAAAAGGCAAACACAGACTTTTGTAGTTATTTGACTGGATAGTACACATCTCTCTGGCAGAGATTAACTCTTATCTGTTAATAAGTAAATTAAATCTTCTGCAAGTCTAAAGGAAAGAGCTCTTTCACCAAATGACCAAGTAGCCACCACGTGTCTCTCTGCACTCAAGGAATTGCAGAGCTCTGTGTCCTTCCTATTACCAGCCTCAGTTTTATGAAGTTAGAAAGTGCATTTTCTGTCAGAATACAGACAGGCATGCTGCTCACTATTACAAGCACGTGTTCCCAGGGGGTTCTTTTTTGGTGTCACAATGTTTAGCCGTCCTGGGATTCCTTAATATCACAACAATGGTAACTAGGGAAGGAGGAAAGTTCTGAAATTTTGGAACTGGTGACCATTACTTACACCCATTTAGAAAAGTCCCTGTCCAGAACCTTTCTGCTGGTTTGTAAATATAGATATTTGAGTTCAGTGACTGTCTGGATACACGGAGTTTACTGAGACCATTCTTGTTTCCTAATTTACCATGACTGATTGGCCACCATTAATCGCTCTGTGTTAGTAATTTTTGTTTCATTGATTAGGTGTCTCAGTGCTATCCAATCATATAATGACATCTTTAGAAAAAGGCTAGAAGGCTGCAATACTAATTAATGTGAAATATTATCCAGTGTGCAGTACCACCAGCTAGTACTTCGTTGAAATACAATGCATGTCCACAGCTATCGGATGGGATATAAAGGATAATTATTTTTACTTTTAACATACACAGCAGCTCATGCCCTGCTGGAGAAACTCCTCTCCTCTCCTCTCCTCTCCTCTCCTCTCCTCTCTTCTTTTTCTTTTCTTTTCTTTTCTTTTCTTTTCTTTTCCTGACTTAGTGACTTCCTCTCTGTATGAAATAAAGCTTAAGTTTCAGTGTTAGGGAACATTGTTGGAGAACCCCAGGATCTTAAACTCGTTGAGCTTTGGTGTGAGCATAGAGCATAGTGAAGCAACAGCTACGCCACTAATTAAAGACATATTGATTTGTTTGGCCTAATCTAATTGTAGTCTTTATAATAAATCATGAGGTGTTTTGCAATTAGGAAATCCATACTAAATAACAGAAGGACTGTTATCTTTGTAACATTATTAACTAGGGCTTAATGCAGAAGTGATTATAGGGATGCATTTTATGACTTTCCTTCTGTGCCTCATTCAGATCTTCAGTGGGATATAACACCCTTCCAAAAGTCACTTAGAAAGTGCCTACCCAATATCCCAGAAATCTTTCTTCCCTTGAGAGCTTCCAAAATCCTGTTTCTATCTACATGTTTTCCTTCAACTGCCTGCTGCTATAACCATTGCTTTAAAAAGCAGCTACTAGAACTATCTAATTACTCATGTATCTTCAATTTATAGTTCAGATAGAAAGATATGGAATGATTCCTTTTGTAGGTGGGATGTGTTTAAACCAATCATCTCTAAACCTCCACACACCTGCCACCTTTGAAAGCTCAGAAAGTAAAACCAGTGCCATTGCTGGGCTTGAACACATGAAGCTTCATCTCTGTTATTGATGAATAAAACTGAAGATACTGAAGCAGGAAAACATTTGCTCTCTACCAGTTGCACCTCTCCCTTTCCTTAATGCCTGTTTACTTTGGGTAATTGTATATGTAGAACCATGATCCATGCAGGTATCCATCATCCAAAACATCTATATCCACTCAGCTGTGCTTAACTCAGGAGCAAGAAGGTAATGACTTAATAAGAGCTGTTAATACAAATAAGGGGATTAAAAGCCAATTTAGGAGCAATTCATTAAATCAAAACTTACATTACAGAGTAAAAAATTGTTTGAGGTATTGGAAAAGTATACCTGAAATTAATATTAGGAAAGGGACCATATCCTAATTTGAATTTGTAATTCTTCTTAAAAAAATATAGAAGTATTAAGTGGTTCCAGTTAGGCTTTTAGTTACACAACAGATCTGAGGGCAAAACTTGTTGCTAAGGGAGCCTAATTCTCATTTTCACTTTGTTACTCCAGCACTGTAAAAATGGCCTTATCATGGCTGTAAAATCAATTTCCCAGAGCAAAGTGTAAATTAGAAACAGGATGAAAGGTTCGGTAATGTTATTGTGTCGAGATTTTGATACACCATCCATCAGCTAGTAAAGACAAAAGGAAAACTGAAACAGCTTTAATACGCTCAGGAACATCATCATTTCATTTCGCCGTGCTTTGGTTCTCTAACTTAGGTGTATAAAGAGTAGTGTGAGCCCCTTGGCAGCAGGTAATATCACCATTAATATGTATGGTAAGGCTGAAATTGTGCTACTCTTTAACTATTTTGCTCTGCTAAGTCCTACCTCTGGCATGAATGTAATACAGGGTGGGGTTTTTTGTTGCTTATACACCAAGGATGCTCTCCCTCTTTAAATGGGAAACACAACATTCATTTGCATGGATGTCAAGAAGGGACTGTTCCCATATAGAAAATGTATATGAAAATCCCTAAGGGAATAATTATTTCCTCCAACTGCACCGTTACCCTCTCAGAGACTAAAATGTTGGCGTGTACAGTAATTAAGAAAAGCACAACAGGCAAATGCAGATTCTGTGAGTCTGGGCTTTATTGTTACAGATGTTCTCGAGAGCAAGTCTGCTCAGCAGTTCCTTGGGTCATAAATGTTTAATTTTTAATCTATTTTTTATCGGTTTTGTGTAACCCAAACTCCTTGTAAACCAAAAGAATTTTTACAAGTGTTTTTTTATGTCTTGGAAGTTTACAGTAATAGTGGTTGGTTAGGATTTTTTCTTTTCCAAAATGTCCAGCCTAATAAAAGGGCAATGTTATTTTTACCTCAAAAAGTGGATTCATTTGCTTTTGACTAATGCTCTGAATTTGGCAGTGAGCAATTATCAGATTAATTTATTTTATTCTATTTTATTTTGTAAAGAGAGTGTCACTGGGATGCAAAACCCCCACGACAGAGGGTCTAGGGGCTTGATTCCACCAAAAAAAACCATGCAACCTTTAAAACTGGGTGCATTTGGAAATGATCCTAGGCTCCTAAGTCTCCTTGTGAAATGAGGGGCTTTGGAAACATCTTCCTGTAGGGCTATCAAAAGGAGGCAAGGGTCCACAGCACCCCGAAGGATCAGGTCTGGTGAGCACATCAGATGCACACTTCCCATTTACGTTGCCGTTTACAGATGGCGATCTGTTTGCACAGATTGAATATTCTCCTGTGAAAACCATACAAGTTGCTTTGCCAGTGTATTGTTGGATTCACTTTGGGTTACATCATTTATTTGCATTGAAAATATCTATTTAGTAGACTCAGGAACTCCAAACAATAGCTGTTTCAGGAGATATTTATCTTTTGTGACTCAAACAGCTGTCTCCTCATATTTGCATGGCGATGTGATGTAGGTTGTTAGTTAACAGGAGGTGAAAAAAAGGTAAACTGTTCTTTGAAATAATGGAAATATGATAACAAAATGGTCGGGGGGAGAAACTACTGGTTATTGAAACATATTTCCATTTTATCTTCTGCCATCTGCTGTGAACCAGAAACATGCTCACACACAGTGGTGTGTGCTCCAGTCACTCAACCCACCAGATAGGAAATTACTGTCTTCGACTTCATAGACTTAGATATTCCTCTGGCCACTGCCTGATCCAGTACAGCTCTTTTTATGCTATGTTAATAAATGAATAAATAAATAATCCTTCCTTTTTAATCTGTGGACAGGGCTAATCTTATTACATTTTGTACGATGCAATTAGCCTCCAGTCGACGGTGCAACACAAATAATAACCTACAATTAAGTAATTCTTTGTTGATTTAGATGAAATCTGGGGGATGAGGGGCACAAGTGTTTAATTATTTCTCAGAGGTGCTATAGAAAGCAATAATGATGACAGAGTCCTGAGGAAGGAGTTGAACATTTCACAGATGCTAAATCCCTGGTTCACTTGGCTTTCCATAGGATTTATATAGATGGGGAGTTCAAGATCAGCAGTGGATGTTTTCTTTTGTCTTTACATCACCAAGCACCTTTACACATCAATCTCTACATCCCACTAGCTTTCAAAGTGAATTTGGCACTGTTGAAATTCGTGTCCTTTAAAGCTGCAGCTCCACATCTAGAATTACAATTAATAGTGGAACTTGTTCTTTAGGTTCACCCTTTTGCAGTGACATCTGTAGGCAAGTGGTCTGGGTCAGAGCACACCTGAGATAAGAGATCATGCAGCTGAAAGCAGAGGTGTGTGGTGCAGATCCAGCAGCAGCATCATGCACGACCTGGGGCTTCCCAAGCCTGGACATGGGGGAGGATGGGGCCATGCTCAACATCCTTGCTACAATAGGTCTTTGAGTTTAACTTAAATCAAGCATAATAAGCCTGGATTTGTTTGTAGGCAGAGAAATGAGGTTTATTGCTGCAAGCACATGTGCCAGGGCAGTCCCTGTGGGAAGGAAAGGGAAGGACAACCAGGCAGCTCTGTCCAGTGGCAGCTGAGCAGCTCTCAGACTTGTGGCTATGAGATGAAGTGCTGGAGAGCTCAGCTTTTCCCTCCACTCCACGCTGTGTTACGAAAGGGAGACTGCAGTGCCCTCTGCTCCCACGTGAAATAGATTCCAGCCTCAGTGCCCCACCTATTCCTTTCAACCTAATGCATTGCTGGAACCTGAGCTGTGATAACATTTTAATATTCTTCCGTTATTAAAGTTAAATAGAGAGGAATAATCCTCCTTGGTAATCCAAAGCATTAAAAAATGAGAACCCCAGTATCAGAAGATTGGCATAAAAATTAAAAGATTTATACATAATAAGTTCTGGACTTCTTTGCATTCATTCGTTGCTGTTTCACTGATTCCAGATTTTTTTCAAGTGTCATTAAGGCTCCTGTTAAAAAAGAAGGAAAAAAAAAGAAAAAAAATAAGGTAAAAAGGAGAAAATAATACAAAAGAAGGACAAAAAAAAAAAGGGAGGAAAAAACCCCAGAAAAAACAGCAGATTCTGATAAATCTCCCTTGTTACAGTTGCTAGGTCAACAACCAAAAAGCTAAAATTCCAGGACACTTTGTGGTAAAGTCACAAGGGATAGCTGAAGGGTCACCCACAGTTCCCTTGGAAAAGGATAAATTCTCCACATGGCCCATCAGCTCGTACAGCTGGGGTCAGGGCCAGTGCTCACAACTCCAGCCAATCTGCTGACGCAGGCTTCTTTGTCTTTCTGGTGTGCCTGAAGTTAGAGATGTTGAAAGAGTAGAAATATTTTATTTCATTCCTTCCCGTTCATGGAAAATGCCCTGCTTTTTTTTTTTAATTTTATTTTTATTTTTGTCTTTCAAAGTAACAATTTTTAGATAAACCCCCAAAAATTTAATTGTTAGAATTGCCTGAAAAACAAATCTTTTCTCCTTTCTGTTTACACCTTTCTGAGGAGAAAGGACCAACCAAAAAAATACCTGGTTCAGATAAATTACAAGGCAGAATCTACAGGGAATACAGGAGGCATAAAGCACAAACTGAAACCTCCTAGGACACCTTGCTCCTTCTCTAGGTCCTGGTTTCTTGCTGTCTCTAAATAGAAAATTAAATCACTTGCAGTTGTGGTTGTGGAACATTTCCCATGAAATTTCTGAGGTTTTGTTTCCCTAGAAGAGTGAAAACTCACCTCACACAGGTGCAAGCACAAACAACAGAGCAGCTAATGCTGCTTGAATTTATCTGCTTGTTCCTCTGACACTCAGGAAGGATCTGCTTCCTTCCATTCTGCTTCTATCCCCACATTTTAATGTAAATATTTTTCTGAATTCTCCTTTACAGTCAATTCTCCTTCCTTTCTGCATCACATTTAAACTCCTCACCCCATCCATCTCCCAATAGCTGAATTCCTGCCTATCCCTCTTCTCTAGTTTGACAGCCAAGGGAATCTTCATCCAGTTGTGCCTATGGTGACTCGATGGGCAGTCGGATTTCTTGGTGGATGGAAGAATCTCTCCTGAAATACATTTGAAATGTATTTAAACTGCTAAACCCTCTACTATTACATCACCTAATTAGCTGAGAAGGATTTTTTCCCCTATTTTTTGCCTAGACAAAGGCTCAGATAATAGATCTCCCAGGAACACCTGAATATCTTTTATGCAATTGAATGTACACAGCTGGACTCGGTGCAGTTCTTTGACTGATGGTAGTGGAAATATTGACTCTGGTAGTGAAAGATGAAAATACAATATACAATAACACAATACATCCTCTGCTTTTAGAAGTGATTTTCAAGGCTAGATATTTAGTAACTGCTATAAGAGCTGTTTGGAGATCAATTTTTTTGTTGTTCCATGTCCTTTGGGAAATGACCTTGCTGCTAAGAATGAATAAGGCAGCATATGTGTTCCTTTAGACATGATGAAATAAAAGGAATATCCTCACACATAATGGGTTTTTTTTCATGCATATTTCTCTAGAACACTGTAGCTCATGCCTGTAAATCACAAGGATATTACCCAGCTGGATCACATCCTGCACCCACTGAAAATAAGTGTGAGTTTTCACTTCAGCATAAGCTTCATCTAACGAGCGTAGGGCCAGGTTGTAAATGGTAATTGAGTGCATAAAAATGAACACACTATGAGTTAGATACCTTGTCCCTGCAAATCCCACTTGCCTGGAAAATTTCTCAATGGCTTCTGTAGGCATTGAGACTGCCTACTCATTTCCACACCAGCAAAAATGCTAGAGGGGAAAAAACCCAACATTATTGTGTGAATAGAGCCTGCTTTTCTTAAAAACAACAAAAAAAGTTGATGTGTTATGACAGTTTTCACAACCTTTTCCATGATTGAATACTATTTGCTATGCAGCTGAGTAATTCTTATTCTGAAGAATCTCTGCTAAGATTTAGGAATCAAAATAACATCTCCTTGTTTTGTGTTGGGCTCTGATGCTGCATCCTATTACATATTGCTCTTCTAAATTGGGATTTCAGATTCATGTATCACTTTGCAGGCAGATCTTTGTCATCAGCACCGTGTATTGCTTGCTTCAAAATATTTTAAAGCTTATTTTTTTGTCCAGATCTTTGCCAGACTACTGCATCACCATAGTATTTGATGGCCATATCTAAAAAGCAGCAAAGTTGAAGTAGGAAATAAAATAGTCTAACCCTAGACTGGTGAAAAAGACCTAGGCCTAAATCATCTACAATTTACAACTAAGAATTCTGATGGTCTAAACAGTATTTTAAACCTCCTGGACCTGATTTCTTCAACAAAGATCTACAAGACCAAGTTCTTTTATCTTACAGAACAATAACGAATTGTTCCAGCATGGAAGGAGACAGAGACACCTCCACAAGTCAGCTGCTGTTACAAAGTGGGATGAGCTGCTGAACTGGAATTAAATACCTGAAGTTCTGAAAGTCTGTGCTCAGGCTTATTTTAGTATTCATTGTGTTAAAATATGTTAATTGACAGAGTATTCCTAATGGAACAAGGTTTAGAAACAGGACTATTGTGATGGAATCATTGCACCTTCATCCTCCTCAGGCTTGGCTCGAATGAGTAGCATCCAGAGTCTTCACTCAGGATGTGATTCACCTGAACTAACTTTAGGCATCAATATCTTCCCAGCCTCAGAGGCATCTCTCTTACCATAGTTGGTGAGTGGAAAACATTTTAGACCATGAGTCATCTTGAAAATACAGACATCTAACTTTTATCACGACATAAATGCACCTGCTTTTTCCCAGTCAGGAAGAGGAAGGTAATATGACTAGCTCAGGCATGGATGTTTCCACTGTGGAAGTCTAGATCTAGTCAGATAAATCCCCTCCTCAGCATGAGAAGCTTCTGCACCTCCTAGAATCAGAATTGGAAACTTTTCTTCTGTGAGAAGGGTATTTATATTATAGAATAGGCTCAACTGTCTGTGTAACAGCTTTATTTTATATATATTTGAAAAAAAAAATCATTTAGGAAAATCACATTTATCTGACAAAAGCAAGTAAAGCTTTCAGTTTTCATATAAAAAAAACTTTATTCTCTAGACTGAGGTTATTCTCATAAAAAATCAGAAGACATTCATTCTTCTTACCGTGCTTGATCTATATTTTTTCAGGATCATATTATTCTGACAATTTTCTAATGTCAAGGGGGGGTTCAGGTACTTTCAGCACAAAATCTCTCGTGCTAATCAAGGTCTGGGCCTTTCCTCCTTCAGCTGATTTCAGGAGGTCTGCAGTTAAGCTTCCAATGGGCAGAGTGTCACTGCAGTGATTAAAGAGAGTGGGAGCAGTTCTCATGGCATCAAATTGTATGGCCAGAGCATTATGTGCCTAATAAAAAAAGATTAAAAGAAAAAAAAACACAAAACAGACCAGGTATCTTTAAATCTCTTTCATTTTCTCTTTATTTTTACTTCCTTAAGTATATTAAATATTAGGTCTTTCCTACTGCTCTGAGGCTATGCCTTCTGCTCACTGCACAGAACTACCTAAACAATGTATAAATTCACTTTAAGTACCTTTTCAATTGCATCCTCACCTCACCCTTTTAGACATTTTTTTAATTCTATTTGCATAATAAACAGAGAAAATAGAAAAACTCTGCCCTCAAAATAGTCATCACAAGAAGTAATTTTGGTTTACTCTGGTTTTTTCTTTTTCCTTTTTTGTTTTTTTTTTTAATTTAACTATCATTAACTACTGTGCACTAATAAGCAGAGAGAGTATCCTGCTTTTCCTTCATGTACCCTCTTAGTCATAACCAATACTACTGAAATCCAGAGAGACAGATTTGTCACAGAAGTGAAATAAGAGCGGAAAAAAAATAAGAGGGGATGAAATCCAGTAATGTAAATTACTTCTTGGAACAGATTTTGCAGTGATAATGCATAATGGATAGTAATAGAACTACACCCTTGGTCATAAACTTACATTAAGCAATCTATTTAGGAAAATAGTATGTGTATGAATATATACATCTGCTACAAAATTTTATATCAACTGTAAGAGTATCATTGTATTTACTGCAATTTTTATATCTATGGTTGTTAACTCCAGCAGACCTCTTGGTAAAAAAAAAATATCTCTAATCCTACAGCAAATGTTGACCTATGTTCAATTCATTTTACTCATTTCAGCTAGCTAAATGGGTTACATGAGTTCACACTAGAATTAGGGGAGGGAGGGAGGAAGGGAACGAGGGAAAGAGGCAGAGAGAGAGAGGTTTCCAGAAAATTATTCATACCACCCTAAGAGACACGTGAAAAATAGGTGGGGTGAACAGTTTTCTTCTGTAGCTTTACTACCTGTGGATTAATTAAGATGGGTAGCTGAATTTAGCTGAGGATTCACAGCAACAACAATGACACTACAACAACGTGAAGATAGATATACGGATGAAAGATAAATATTTCCTTTATACAAGGTTATCTGTTCCTTTTAGGTAGTCTTGTGTTTCACAGGGGTTTTTTTTTTGCTGTTGCAGCTGCTGATGCTTTGGGCACTATCACCATAGTAACTAACTAGACACTATTATGACAAGAGTTCAAAAGTCAAGATGGAAATTTTCCAATATCAGAGTTTACAAATATTTCTGTCTTTTTAGAGCATGGCCGAGACAGGTTTTCATCAGTTTCCATGTGTTCCC
The DNA here is from genome assembly GCA_013399075.1 of Chloroceryle aenea. NCBI lineage: Eukaryota > Metazoa > Chordata > Aves > Coraciiformes > Cerylidae > Chloroceryle > Chloroceryle aenea. Next base: position 58,279 of record VWZY01006116.1, on the reverse strand, counting down.
TACAGATAGGAGAGCTAAAAGATATATTTCAAGCACAAATTAACTCAGATTACTTGCTTCCAGAATATAGCACTTTATTACAGAAAAGTCTTCTCATACCATGGGGTTGAACATTATACATTATTTATGCTCACATTTCTCCAACTTGCTTAGGATAGAGGCAATTCCAATGGCTGCAAATGACCCACACAGCTACTAATAATTTTCCTCTTCTTTTTTTCTCAATAAATATTTCTGATCTGACAGATTTCTCCCAACTGTATTAGCTGTTTCTTAACATTCACTTTGGTCATTATTTTTGGAAGAGTTGATGATTTAGAGTGTCCCTGCATACCAGATTCATTTAGAGATTTCTCTATCCTGCTTTCCAGGAAGTTCTGAATAAATCATCAGTCACAAATTTGGTGTTGTTTGGGTCAGTTCTATAGGTTGTCTATGACTTGCTTGCTAGGGGAAGTGGCTAGCTGGGATCCATCAAGATGATTTTTTGGTGTGTCTACTTAGGGATCTCTTTCTTTTCCTGTTGAAGTCTTCTGAAGGCTTCAAACCTTGGCACTGAAGCTTGATTTGAAGAGATGACCCATAAGCCTTCAAACTAGGGCTTCTTATATTTGATTCGTGTTTTCAACATACATTAATAGGATGCCTGTCCAGAGCTGCTACATCTTTACCTGTTTTCCCACTCAGATTTTACATGCAGAATTGAACACCTGTCCATTAACTGTATCTGCTTCTAATTTGCTTCTCACGATGTTCAGAAGACTCGGCAAAAACATGACAGCCTCATTTCCAGTGGAAAGGCAGCAGAACTCATGGATTTGCAGCATATCAAAAAAGAACTGAATCTACCCCCACTTGCCATGCATGTGATGTAGGCATTGGTCACTCTGGCCTTTCAGGATCCCGTTCAAATGGATGAGAGGATGCAGAGTAGGCTTTTAGCTCTGGGAGTGATCACGTTCATTCTGGGCCACCATCCTGATAAACATCCACAGCACGACTGCAGCCAGAGTGACTCGACTTAAAGATTCCTGTGCCCCTTGCCCAGTACCCAGCTGGGTCTGCCAGCATCCACAGCACTGAGGAGACCCTGAGGGCTCCACAACGTTTTCTTTTTACTTATTCAATTACATGAGCATGGACAAATACAGAATGAGTTTCACGGCACAGTGAAGCTTTCTCAATGTCCAAAGGACATGTTGTTATATGTTTAAAACTAGAAAGTTCTCAAATAGTTGTTTGAAGGATATGCCAAGGTCTCCAAAACTTGAGATGAGCTATTAACACAGTCTAGGAAAAGATGAGGAACTTTATTGAGTTTGAGAAAAAAATATTATATAAATATATCAAATTGATTAATCAATACAATTGAACCTTTTTTACACTAACTAGGCTAAGGTTAAATATGATGGACACTTCTTTTCATACATTTTTATTGTATTATAGTCTTTTTAGTGTATTTATACATAATGCTATAGTATGTATAGTGTATTAGTGTATGTATACATAATATTATAGTATTTATAGTGTATTTTCTGGAGACTAATTAATCATTCATTGGGGTTTTGTTAAAGTTTTAGTTTGATGCTTTTTCCTTCTATTTGGAAACATGTGATTCTCATAGAATCACAGAATCATCTACGTTGGAAAAGACCCATGGGCTCATCGTGTCCAACCTGATAGTTCATATTCTTCTTTTGTAAATTATCCTTACATTGCTCTAACAGACAATTCAATAAGCAAATTAATGATGAATAAATTCTGGCAGTTTTTTCGATGCACCTAAGGAAGGTGAGTGTTGCATTCCTAGGAAAACCAAGACAAGCTGGTTGCCTAACCCTCCTAGTCTCCTCTGAAAGCTTGAATTCTGATTTTCTAAATAGGAAGCCTTACTGCACAGGGTGATGTTCTGCTGGCCTGCCATTTTAACCACAGTTCAGCTGGTGACTATCTGAATCACCATGTCAAGATAAGACATAGGAAACTGCAGCCAAAAGGTGAGTCAAAATCACTCCCCAGCACCTGACTTTGCCAAACGTGGAGAGGAACCCACAACAGGAAGGCACTGGCATACACACCTTAAGCATCAAGTGCTTCAGAGGAGTAGGAGAGCTACATAAAGGTAAATAGTCCAAAAAAATATAAATATTATTAATATATAATACCCATTTGGCTTGGATCCAGAGGAGACACAGCACCCTACCCAGGCTTTAGTTTAAGCCATTCTAATTGGGTTTGCTGGCCATGCATGAGGCCAGGTTTCCAGGTTTAATATACTCCACCCTATAGCCTTTGCCTAAATTTACATCAGCAACAAGACCTGACAGTGCAGAGAGCTGGGTTCTTTCTTCTGGACATGTGTTTTCAGTTATGGGTGAGCTTTTCTGGTCCTCATGTTAAAGTCCTGAAACATCTTGCTGTGGCAGTAAATTTTTCAATCAGTGTTTATTAAAGGAGTGTGTGGACATTCCATATGATGTGAGCACTTCTGTTATTAAAGCTGTCATTTGTTGACAAATGGGCTGCAATTATAGGATGTGTAAGAACATTACAAGTTCTTTGTGCTGACAAGTGTAATTACATGACTTTCTATATGTATTCCTAAGCAAATCAGAGGGAACAGCAATGGTGGATTTGGATCAGCAAATAAGGAAATGGAAGAGACGTCATTTAAATGATAATGGCAGAATGTGCATTATGAATAACTATTAGGTAATGAAATGTATTTCTATTTATCTGATTCTTGTGGTACAAAGCAGAGCTCATACTGAGATTCAGATGGCTCAAGGCCATTTCACAATAGCTAGGCACATTAAGGGAGGAGTCACTTAGAACATCCAACAAGCCCAGTAAAGACATCTTTTATTTGTCTGAAGAAGGGGAGCTACAGTTATTCTTTTACACAACCCTCCATTTGTCTTGGTGTTTTTAAGAAGATACTCAGAATTTGCTCTCATATCCAAAAGACAAATCAAGGAACAAAGTTTTCATGTCTGGATTTAAAAACACCCCACAGAGTATATTCTTATGGCCTATGGGGATACTGCCCTTAGAGAAATCTCAGAGGTCTGTATTTGCTGAGGCTATCTCAGAAACACCACCAGACTCAGAAGCTGCACTCTAAATGCTGGGTGGTCAGTGGGTGTCACCTCATCCACTGAGACTTGAGTTCTGTCCTTGATTACACCACCAGGAATCCAGGGCTACTCACAAAGAGTTCAGACAGGTGTCAGTGAAGGAAGAAAAGATCTCTGGAGTCTGGGCAGTGAGTAAAACACAGAGTCATGACTCTACCTTCCACACAAGACAACACGTCCTCTTGCTATGCAGACAGAATTTGCTGTACTCATGATGGAAGACTGGGTCAAATAAATGTTTCATTCCTAATTTGGAATAATGTTTCTGTGTGTGTGTGTTCGTGCTCACACGCACAGGTTTGTGGGTTTAATTAGTGCAAAGTACTCAGGTATCTTCTCCTTTGAAACCCAATACAGTACCTAACAGTTCCCATGTCATCCAATTGGTGTTTGAAATCAAGAGTGCAAAGATTTCCTAGACAACTGCAAGAGCTGTGAGCTAGATCCCCTCTGAAAACACTGAGACATCTTCCACACAAGTCAGTGAGAACTTCCTTAGTAACCTTCCCAGAAATGAAACTGGGTTCTGTGTTCCCCCAGCTCGATGGGGACATCTGCATGAGGCTTTGGGTTTTGAAAGGATCTGTGAGAATAAATGTGCTGGTTTGGGGAAGCTGAGTAAACAGGTGGGCTTTGCATTTAGTCTTTGGTGTGGCAAGTGGTCACTCTTGCTTCTTCTTCACAGCAGGGAACTGATGCAAGTGTTGTTTGATCCTGCTAAATGAAAATACTGGTTTGTGTTCCTCGTATCCAGAATCAGGATTTTACCTGAGAACTCAGTTTCTTAACTAATTTCAGGAACAAATTTCAGACTGCCTATTGTTGGCATGTTTTTAAACTACGTTTAAAATAATTACTTAAAATTTGACTAATCATTGCCTATTTAAAACAAAAGTTAAGCGTGGCTTTTCCCTTCAGTACAAACTACAGATTTTACAAGTATTCAACATCCATAAAGCCACTACCCTGTCAACAGGATATTGCTGTATGAAGAGTGACATTAACATTGGAACTAATACCAGAATCCCTTACTGGAAGCAGTTCAGATATTTTTGCTCTATTTGCACAATGCAAAAATAGCCTAAATACATTTTTAATGCAATCAGCTGAATTCCGTAAATCCAAATTGTGTGCTAACTGCTCATGCTGATTAGTGTGAAATATTAATTTGCACTAATCAGCTCAAGGCAAGGGAAGCATAATAAACTTGACACATACATTTTATGCTTTACAGTGTTGGCACTTGTTTACAGAGCGGTGCCTGTCAACGCTGGGGGGGCTGTTAGTGATGTCCCAGGGGCTGTATATTCAAGGTGTACTTGGAAAAATGTCCTCACCAATGCTTCAGCTGGTTTGGTGTTGCTGTGGAAATACTGGTGGGTGAGAACTGATGGCCTGCACTAGCTAAATGTCAGAAGCATTTGTCTCGGCAGTGAGCTGGAGCATCTGATTCCTGCCCTAGCTGTTTCATGACTAGTTCATTCACATTCATGTTCCCTCTGCTCTGGGTGTACCAGGGTGTATTTAGACTCCACAAGCCAATGGTTTCGTGCTCCCCCTTCATCCGAAACGTGCACATGCTAACAAAACAAAACTGTAGCATTAGAGCTACAGAAAGAATCCAGCTATTGGGCAAGTGCATGGGGGGAATCATTGACATGTCTGGTTTCATATATTATGTCCAAGGGCAGCTCTTTGCATCTCACCTCACTCTTCTGCAGAATGATGTTTGCAATTCCTTGCGTTCGTGGGTTAGCGTTACCCACGCTCAGCATCTGATTTAGCAAGCACTTCCTTCCCAGATGCTGTTGTATGCCATAAATCCATCATGTGCAGTGATAAACAGAGAGTCCCTCTCTCTAATACGTGACTAAATATGTGGTACCTTAGATGCTGGATCACAGTGAAAGTGAGAGTCTGACAGAAGTCTGGAGGGGAAAAGAAATCTATTTATGTGTACTTAAGACAATCATGTGCATGAGTGAGAAGGGATAATCTATGCAGACAAATCTGTTGCTTGCTGCTGGGCTGTCCATGCTCCATCCTTCCTACTCTCTGTGCACTGCTCTGCGAGGATCTGGCTGAGACTGCAGAAGATAAAGGGTAGACATGAATGAAAATACACACGGTGGAAGTCACCGTTTGGTTGAACTGTGAAATTGCAAAAGCCTATAATTCCACTGGCATTGCACTGACCTCTGTCTCCCTCTATTTTCTCTCCTCATTTTAAAGATAAATTACTCCAGGACACAACCATATGGATGCTGTACTCGAGCTGGTTTCTCAGATGGCCTATCAGAGATGTGCTGCGAGTAAGATCTGAAATGTGGGCCACTGAGCATTTAATGAAGAAGAGGGCACCAAGAAAAAAGCAGGGCAAAGTTTGAAATCTCCGATGTGTGAGGTGTTTATGTGCGATTAAAATGATCTAATAAAACAACATAATTATCTCATGAGTTCTGCTCCCCAGGGCAGGCAAAGCTGAGCGTATCGCTGAGCGCAAAGCACACTGCTACTCACAAAACACCTTGCTTAGCACAAAGCTCCTGACAAGCTCACTGACCCCAGTGCAACCAGTAACCACCATTTACATGTAGCCAGATATGCACTGGGTCTGTTATGCTATCAACAATACCAGTTCAGTGGCAATCATTCACGTTTCCTAAAGGCAGATGGGATTTGCTTTTTACTAAGAAAGGGGCATTTGAGATTTGGAATAGGTTGACAGTGTCAGTTTTGGTAGTAAATGGCCACAGACATCAACAGCCACATGAAAAGGGTTCAACAGTCGTTGGTTCTGTTTAGCTTTTGAACAACAGACCTAGAGGTGGGACAGACTTCATTCACAGTTTCCTTCCCCCACCTCTGAAGATGCTCTGTGTATACACCAAAGGAAATTAAAAGAATAATTGGTCGTTGTGTGTACAGATGTTGAGCTTGGAATACTTCTTTATCTTTTCTTTATCTTTCACATCTCCATTCTTTCATTTTTCCCAACAAAGTTTCATGAATTAAGTACATCGAGTGCAGCCAAGTCATCTGTATGGAGCATTTTAAGAACACTAGATCTTGCTACTTCTGTTTTTTCTCACACAAGTCAATACCACTAAAGTCCCTGACAGCTGTGTGAAAGGGGGGAAAAAAAGGAAAGTTAAAAAAAAGGAAGGAAAAAAAAGGATGACTCAGATCCTGGCCCTTAAAAGCATTTTTACCTCTGCACTAGGGAGAACTCCATTTTTGGAGAAATGTAGTATTTTAGTCCTGACCACTCAGAATTCATTATCTCATCTTAATATCTCACATACCTCTGTCACAGTTCAGCTGGTGTGATTTTACCTAGGGAAACTTCAATTCCTTTTGTGGTTTCAACTTATCACGTCTATATATAGCTATATTCTTCCTTTTTAAGTCTGACTTTTCCATCAGCTAAACACTTTCTTCACAACTTTTCTAGCACATTTTATCTTTTTCCTTCTCTTTTAATAGGAGCTAGAACAGAATTTCAACACTTTCAACACTGCAAGGTTCTTCTCTGATGTTAGATGTGTTCTTATTTATTAAGTTAATATTAAGTGAGAGAGGCAACATTTGGCAACTTTGAATTTCAAGCTTTTTCACTTGTCTGCTGTGGGAACAAAGTAACTTAAGTTGTTCAGTGTGGGGTTTGTAATCACTGGGTTGTATATAAAGCTATATTAATGTATTTACACACCTTACAGTCAAGGGAAAAGAGCATCAGGCTACCATAAAAGAGAAGAGATAAACACTGTACCATACAACTCTCGTTCAAATACACAACCAAACCTTCTTCCTTACATTTATTACTATTCATGGGACTGTCTTCATTGTTTTACCTTCTGTACACACACTTAGGAAGAGACAGCAATTACTCCAAAGCACTTGTAATCACAGTTACACGTTGTTAATTAATTAAATTAAAGCAAGAAGAAATCATTGTAAAATAATTTAGCTGAATCCGCCAAGGCTTTGCAGCATTTTAACTTCATGTGCTTCAAAAGTAACGTGGTGACACTGATGCAGAGGGGGTTTAAAAATAGGAGATCACCACCCAAGATATGGGTCCTGGCAAACTCCACCTCTGAACCTTACATACATTAAAGGAAGAGCAGATAACAGGTCACCCTGCAGGAATGGGTGGCTAAGGTTTCAATCATTTAAACATCTTGCCTAAAGAAGGCAAGAGAAGTTCAAAGCTGAGAACAATGGATAGAATCCCAAAACAGGAAATATCTGTTACAAGCATTAGAGATGCAGGAGATGATCCAGGTGCAGTCACACACTGACCAGGAAGGAATATTAGGCTTTGCTGCAGAGAATAACAAATCCCCGAAGCATTCAGCTTGATATGCAGCTGCACAGCACAAGACAAACAAAAATTATTCCAGCAATAAAAAAAAATACAATAGAAATCAAAGGATATAGTTCTGCTTCTAAAAATAACCCTGCTCATTAGGCTTCACCTCACAGGCAATGGTGGGGTCTGCTTACTATGATTTAGAGATGATGTGCATCTAAACTACACCAGCGCCTGAAGGCATGCAGCATTTGGCAGAGGGGATATAAATTTTAGTGTTTATTAGCACCAGAATTAAAGAATAAAAGGCTGAGAATGCACTGAGCCAATATAATTATTTCTTAAACGTCTCCATTTTGTGGAGAGAGAGTTTAGGAACAAAATAGGCTGATGTAGCAAAGATGAGGGAAGTAGCTTTGGTTTATCAGGAGGCTTCTGAGACTACTGAATCACTTGGCTTTCCAGGTTGAAAAACACACACATAAAACCCTTTCCACGAAAGCAGGATTTAGATCTTGATCGATGTTTTGCTTAGCTCATGGCAGCCCTCTTTTTTAAGAAAGAAAATGGGTTTCCACACATGACCAAAAGAGCCATTTAGGGAAGTGGAGATCCAAAGTGATAACGCAATAAGGTGAGGGGGGTGAAAGGAGGCTCTCAGTCCTCCCTCCACTGTGAGGGATCCAGCAGCTTGAGGGAAGGAGGCAGCTCTGTGGGACTGACAGCAGCAGGGCTGTCAGCCCTGCACACCTCTGCGTGTAAGGGAGTAAATCTAACCTCACAGCCCTGCCTTTTTCCCTCCTCTCGAGTACCCCGACACTAGTGATGCCTTCACGCCACAACACTGCCCACTGTGAGCTGAAAAAATAATCTAAAATAAACAGCACGGCTTTGCCCAGGAGTTGAGAGAGTTGCAGAACATGCACAGGCCTCTGCCAGGGGATGCAGAAGGAGGAGCCAGGTCTTTCTTCTGATGCAGTGAGAAAAGCCTAAGACCAGGCAAACGTTTTCCTCAGAAACATACTCTGGTGAGATGAAACAAACTCTCATAAAGTAATCACAAAGCTGTTTCCAGCAGCCAGGGAAAATAAAATACAGGAAGCATTACCAGAGCCAAAAAAATCACATAAACAAAGAAGAAATGCTACTGGTCTTAGAAGGAAAAGGGACAAGGGAGGAAGGTCAGGACTTTCCACATATACATTAAAATTAAGCTACAATCCAACTTCTCTGAGAGCCAAATGAAAGCCTTTCCTCTTGGAGTGGCCTGTTCCTCTCGTGAGATGGGTTGGGTCAACAAGACACCAGGCAAGAGAAATGCCAGATTATTGTTGCCTTATGAAAAGCTGCCATTCCCTCTGGACTGGTTTCTACAAGACAAAATTCAGCAAAGGACTGAGTGCATTCGAAGTCTCCTGCAGCTGGAATGAAAATCTCATCAAGGTTTCAAAAGCAGTAGTCCAAATATAGGTTCTTCAATGTGCATAACCTGTTTCTTAAGCATGTGGGGCTCCATCAGCTGCACTTCATAGCATCAACAGACATTTAGGAAGCCACGTATTAGAATGCATGACTGAAAGCTTCATCTCTGCTTTGATTTCAATGGTTTTTCCCTTTCAAGTTGAATACTTGAAATTCAATCTTTGAACAGAATAAAGAAACATTCCCTGGTAGCTACAGAGGAGAAGGGCCAGGAGACAGCAAGGCAAGAGGCATTCAAGCCTCAGGTCTACCAGAGCAAAAGGTTTGGCAGTTGGAGGAGTTCCTGCTCATATCTACAGCTCTTCAGCACTCTGCAGCCATTACATGAAGCACATTTTAAAGGAGACAAAATGGATACCACATACTCATGCAGCCCAGGCAACCGACCAGCATTTCCAAGCATAAACTTGGATTCATCCCCTGAGCTCAGCCGAACTGGTTCTAGTACAAGAATTGGTGCTTGTGAACTTGTGAGCTCCTGAATAGCTCCATCTCAGGCCACGTTCTGGCAGTCAGGATGCTGAGTCTGGTCTTGGATAATTTGGAAAACAGGAAAGGAAACAGAAATTTCAGAAAGGGGATTTCCTCAAGGAAGGGAGATTCTGAAGGATGTGGGAGGCAGATTCTTCAAGGGCTGTTTGAGCTAGTGCCAAATGTGAGAAAATGGAGATATTACTTCAAGCTAAGAGTGAAAATTAAAGAATAATTGATACACACTGCATTAATTGAATGACAAAAGTTGAAATAAAGCAATCCTATCATTCCTGCTCTGGCAGGGGGGTTGGACTTGATGATCTCGAGGTCCCTTCCAACCCCTACCAGTCTATGATTCTATGCTTCTGTTATAAACAATTCAGCATTGAGTAATCACTGCTTGTAACCCCAGTGCTAATTTTACAGCTGTGTGTTAGGCACGTGGTACTTCTCCATAATATAATTAGTGATTGGCTTCATTTATAAAATATATTATCAGTGAAGGACACATCTTTGTAAACTAGCTAAATCTGGTAAGTCAACATATAGTGAATTTTCCATGCATGGAATACGGTGGAGGATCCACCTTCTGACCACCTTCCTTCTTCACTCAAGACATAGCCAGGAAGAAGTTTACCTGGCACAAAACTAGTGCAGCAGCCTTTGAACTGTTTTATCTGCTCTCTAACAGTATTCACAATATAGTTTTGGTTTAGAAACTAATCAGGGCATGCAGCCAGGACTTAATGTTTGTACATGCTTAGGAAATGTAGTTATTTGTAACCCAGAAGTGCATGGGTATTTATGTTGCTTCTGTTAAGCAGAGAAAAACAGACATAATAGCATTTAATAGTGTCCATAATTTTAGGCATGTAATTCCAGTCAAGTCAATGGGTCCTCCTTGGTTCTTAAACAAAGAAATATGCAGGAATTATTTCACCGTCCTTTAAAAAAAAAGAAAAAGCCATCTTAATATTTAAAGAGATGTCATAATCTCTATATATAGAAAAAAATTACTCCAGGAGAAAATTATCCAGACAGAACATGCTCTTAAATACTTAAATGCAGGTTTATTTTTTATAATTGTTGACTGAGTTCTGGGAAGATGCATCGATTACTAAAAATAGACCTGAAGTAAAATGTGTAGGAATAAATCTGACTTTCAGTGGCAATTTCATTTCCATAAAGACAGCACCTTTGAGGGAATACACCTAAAATTAGGGACCTTATTTATCATTCATTCGGCTTCATTTCGTGCTACTGTATCAGCTCTTTTTGCTCCATGTAGTCAAAACTACATGGCAATTTAGACTGATTTAGAGGACTGAACTGAAAAAGCCAAATTCAAATTCAGACACCTGGGAATTTTCCTTTCAGAGGTATTTATGTACCTTACTCTCCCTGAAATAAATGGAATTCGACAACTAAAAATGTTCAGAAATGTGGCTTTTCCACAGAAAAAATGTATTAGTTTTCTGCACTGCTGAACATCCACTAGTCAAGTTCATGAAAACAAACATGTACAGTGATGGCACTGCAACATGAATGCATAGATCTCGTGTCTATCATTTTTTTTAAGTACTTTGAACTCATAGGTTTGTTTTCTTTGACCAAATTTAGAGTATACCAGAAACACAGAATATCTGGAGTCAACAGGGACCTCTGGAGATCATCTAGTCCAGCGCTTGCAGGAGCAGCTACAGCAGGTTTTCTCAGGAACAGCTGGATCTTTAATATCTCCAAACATGACAACTCCATCTGGGAAGCTGGGTCTAGAAGTGTTCTATCCCATCATCCATCCCGCTGTCATCTCAAACAGATCCTAGCCCTGCGACTGCACGCACACCTCCCATTCCCCCTGCTCTTTGCTGCACTCTGATTTCATCCCCCCCTAAGGCTCTTGTCCTGGCACTGCTTTACCAGGGTGTACCCAGGTGCCGTGGGCTGCCCTGTCCTGTTGATTTTGCAGTCTCTCCTCCCACATCAGCCAGTCTGCCACCCCCCAGCTTGGTTTATCCTCTTTTTCCCCCATTAGGACTTCCCTCAGCAGTTTGCCCAGCCTGTTGGCAATGATAATTTGCCTCACTTGCTCAGGCCAGTGCTACCTCTCCTGAGCAGTTCTCAGTTCTCAAAGAGAGCTGTGGTTTTTGTAAAGCAAATCCCTGTCACCAACACCAGCTGCTCAAACAGTTGTTGATGCTCAGTGTCCGCACACAACAGATGTGCATGAATAATCTCATAGCAGTGATGCCATCGAATTGCAGGGCTGTCTCAGGGTGTAGGCTGATGGAGCTGATCACTGCTCTGAAGGAGACTCCAGTGCTGAGTCTCTGTAGATCGTTTTGGGCTGAATTCACTGTGGCTGTAATAGAAAGGCAAACTGTACAAGCAGAGATCTTCCTTGTAGGTTCTGATGGGCACGCCCACCACGGAGGAAGAGGCTGTTCCTGAGGACTCTCCACTGCTTCAGGTAGGACATGCTGGAGTGGTTTAGTGGTTTCAGGAATATTTGGTAAGCAGATATTTTTTTTAAGTGGAACAATCTTGATTTCTAAAGAACCTTGACCCCAAGACAAAACTTCATCAATAGGTCAAAACCCATAAAATTTGTAAATGTGTTCATTTAAAAATAAATCCCCAACCCCAGACCAACTTTTAAAACTTGTTTCCACTCTGCTAATGATTGTGAATTTATTGTTATTATTAATGTTAACATTATTCCTAATCTGAATGTAATTGAAAGGGCAAAGCAGCTGTAGAACTTCAAAATGCTTTCAGTCATTATCATTTTATCAAAGTTATTGCAAACAGGTTGCCTCTCTTTGTGGCTAATCTTCATTGATCAGGGATGAACAAGCAGCAGTAAATTCCCAAATGCCTGTATTTGACCAGAAATGGCAATTACTCAATGCTTAGTAATATGCATTTCAAATGTGTCTGGCATTCTTTCAATAGTCATTGATTACTGTTATCAGCTCAACAAATTAAATGCATCCACAGGTATGAGAAAATATAGGATTTGATATCCTGGTCGTAGAGAAACCACTGACTTTGTCTCAGCCTTCAAAGAGATGTCAAGGCAATGGCATCTCAAGCGGGGTGCTGAGTCTCTAGCAGTGGTCAGTGGTAGATGTTTTTCTTTAGACAGGAAAAGATAAGCACCAACATTATTATTATTTCAGTAGGATGATCATATTGCTTCTGACTGTGCAACTCTTCCAATAACCTTAAGGTGAACATCCCTAAATGCTCTTGATATTGGCCTGGAGTATTCCTGAGTTCTTTTAGGTACCACTGGTACCACGGGCTATGATGTAAAATATCTGTATCATGTATCTAATTAGCAGAGGAAACAGCCTACCCTAAAGCAAAGAAAGTAGCAAAGAATCTGAAGAAACACAAATTCTGTTGTTTTTCTGCTGCCACTCTTGGAAAAGTTAGCTCACCTTTCTAACACAGATGCATGAGAAAATGTTCCCAGTCCCTTGGAACCTTGGGCAATGTGACAAACCTGTCCTTCCCACAACACACTGAAATCCATGCCCTTCAGCGCTGTGCTGCAAGCCCCAAATATTTCAGAACTGATCACAATACTCTGCTGTGAAGGGCATGAAGCTGCCATAAACTGAAGTTCAAGACTCATTTTAAGCACTTAAGCAAACCTCCCGTAAAGGAAACTGAAATCAATTGAGAATTGTTTCAAACTTAGGCTGGGATTAATCTTTTCTAAATGCAGGTGCCTCGACTGAGACATCTAACAACTGAACTACTCGCCCTAGGATGCCTCCACAGCCCGGGGATACGGAGTCAATGGAGCCTACGGCTGACTCATCACAACTCAAAATCCCCACAAATACCCACTTTGCTCTACTGTCTTCAAAGGAGACTTAAGGATGGCTTGTTCAATTGTGTTGATGTCAGAGATATCTCTACTTAGAAATTCCCTGAGATGTTAGCAAATAAAGTCCAAGCTTCTTCTCTGAATTGGTCAGCTTTGCAAACAGTGTAGATCACCAGCTGCTGTCACAATAGCTGTGATCCTTTGGTTATTGTTGTTCTGGGATGTGTCTCTTGTACCCAACAGAGAAATTTCATTTAGAGAAATCTACACTGATGAAATCTACGCATTCATTTTAAAACAGAGAATTCTCTGTCATCGGTGTCGCACGTGCTTCTATAAACTAGGAATGGTTGCAATTTCTTTTCTGGAGTCCTTGAGGATAAAACGTGTGTAAGAAGAAATAAAATTAGATATTGCAGTTCTGAAGTACCATTAGTAGAGTCAGGTAGCAAAAATAAAATTAGGAACTAAATACGTTTGCACATCTGGGCTTAAAAAAAGGCAAAAAAAAAATCTGCTTCAGTCAGGTCTGAATTTAAACACTGAAAATGTCATATTGGAACATAAGCCTGGAATCCTCCTAGGTGTTTTGGGCTAGTTCCTGTATTACACTGCTGTCTGGCTGAGTTTACACAGGAATATTTTGGCTTTCTCTTCCCCCTCCTCCTGCACCTCTCCCTCTCCAGTACAAACAGCATGGAAGTATCAGCACTTTGAGAAAGGAAAGAAGCCGTAGGACTGGGCCAGCTCCTGGCTCATGCACAGGGAAAACCTTTTTGCTCTTTGACAGGACGTTCTGGAAACATCTACTTTTCATTTCAGGCTTTTCTGTGACAAAATCAAGCTGTTTCTGAGCCTATTAAATCGTTTCCATTTGAGGCCACTGATACGTTACATTTTCTAGTGGCCCGTATTGTCAGTGCTGTTCATCTGGGGAGAGAGTTAAAAGGAAACATTTACTATTATCCGGTGTCTCTTGTGGATACCACTCAAACATTTAAAGAAAAGAAAAGAAAAGACCTAAATTTGTGAAAATGTGGCAACATTTTTCCAGGAAATGTGAGGGCATTGGTTGGCTTCACGTAGCCGTGGGCCATGTCATCAACCCACAGCACCACGGTGACTCTAATACACATCTCAATATTTACAATTATAGTCAGGCTCTTTTTGCAAGGCCCTGTGAATGGACAGAGCTTTACCTAAATTTTCCTATTTAGAAATCAGAGTCTAATTAGCACTTAAATCCATCATTTAGGCTCCCTTTAATGAATAAAGGGTCACCAAATTGCCCACTACAGGAGACTGGAAGAAAAGTGAAATCCAGCTTAAATACAGCAGCTACCTCCCATCTACTGACAGAAAAGGGGCAAAGATAATGAAGCTAAAAGAAGTTCAGTGGTTACTCAGAAGCAGAAGGAATGAGCTCCTTCCTCTCAGTGGACTGAGGAGAGCGGGAGCCACGATACCCTACGGTAACTGGAGAAGAGGGTGCGGTAGTAGACATGTCTCTGTCTGTCAAATCCTGGCTGCCAAGGCTGGCTGGCTGCACCAGAGAAATATGCCAAACCTCAAATAGGATATTACAAATTACATCTGTTTTCTTGGTGAAGTGGAGAGCTTTAAGGACAGGTGCTTTTCTGAATAAGCATCTGACAGCTTCTCCACGGTCAGGTCCTCAATCTAAGCCTTGTTTCAACACAACGTGGAAACAGAAGCCCATGAATTTATCTTCCACTTACCCTAAAAGCAAATATAAAACGAAGTGCTTCATTGTTGCTCTATAAAGAAAAGCAAAAGACTTCTTCCTTTATCCTCCAAACATACACATTTAAGTGTCATGGTAAATCTTTGCTGCAAGGTGCTAAAATAACATCCAAAGGCCATGCAGGGGTAAGGTCAACTTCTATTGCTCTTGTGTGATTATTTGATTACTTTGGGTTTGAGTCTGCATACTTATTTGGGTTTTATGTTTTAATTTGCAATAAATCTTAGATAGTTTACAGTTCATGAAGGTAGACATGGAAAAAACTCTAATGGGTGTCTGCTGTTAACATGTGCCTATCTGAAGATACCTCTAGATAATCCTGACACTTTACAGGGAGTGACAATAAATCTTGGTTTTATTTCTCTCTGAGCTAACACTCAGGTCAAGCTGAGGATTTTGCTTCCAACTTTCCAAAACAATCTTTCTCATAACCAAATTTGGAGATGTCACCCAAGGATATTCCCACTGGTTGCAACAGCACTAGTTAGCAAGTGCTGAAAGCTGTGAGTACAGGTGTAGGAGATGGACATTGAGAAAGGCTCAGTCTAAAGTGTAAACATATGAGGATATTCTAAAAGAAGAAGGAAAAGGTCTACCCTGAATTGCCAAAGAGGGTGATGAGCTCCTGGATGCTGAATCTCAGAGATGCTGAGAGGTTTCCAGAAAGGGGTAAACTGTAGCTACCCAGAGCTCCCCTCTGCTCTCTTGCTGCCCCAGCTTGCCTTAAAGCTTGGCAACATGTAATGCTGTAATTCCACCTGTAGTTCCTGATCTGCTGCTGCAGAGCATCCTATATGACATTCCCTGGCAATATCCCCAGAATTCAGCTTTATTGTTCACTCTGGCTTGCCACAAGTCTTCTGCTGCTGAAGCTTCCTGCTTCAGCATCTTCCAGAGAAAGAAACAAACTGGAAATAGAAGAAAGGTAAGATAAGAACAGCAGTTTACTGCTAAGCAAAATTCACCACGATTCCTATGAAAACACAGGTATCACAAAACTTCTGATACTGCTATTGCACTGGTATAATTCAAAACCTCTTTTTCCTAGGACAAGAACCTACAAGGCAGCAGGAACTCACATGTTCCGTGGAAGATGTTGGTATTTAACTGAGCTTTACAATATGACTTGTTCTAATAGCACTCAGGGTATTTCTACACAGCACAACCTCGTGCCACGTAGAGATACCCCAGTGATCTATAAAAGGGCCCTACTGAGAAACTAATTAGTCAAGGCAGAGCTCTGTGTTAATTCTGCTCTGCTGCTTCTGGTACTGTGCTAGCTCCTTCAGAGAGACAAATAAAAGGCAAACTGAGATGAAATAACCAGCCTGGGGATACAGAGGGTGGGATTCATCTCACCTGACTTTAGACATCAACAATGTAGACATTTAAAACAAAGCTAGCCCCTGGGGCTCCATTTATAGTCACTGGAGATAAATATGCCCTTTTAGGGTGCCAATCATCTGCCCTATTGCAGACATCTAATTTAGAAGAGGATGAATTGCCCCCTGGATTCTATTGACTAGTTCTTCACTGACTATCAACTGAGCCAGAAGCCAGAACCAGATGTCTTCAGCGCAGACATCTGTATTAACTCAACCTGATTCCACCTGCAGAGTCAGAGGTGAAGCTGGAAATGGTAGATATTTCCTTTATTCCCAGGACTGCACGGTATTCTGCACACCATATCACCACTTTGGAGTCTCCCCTAATAACAGAGAGAGATGCCCTTATCCTCTATGATATTTAGAGGTTGTTCAGGCATCACACAAATTAAATGGACTAGTCGGGTCTCTAAGTAGTTGGCTTGTATCAATAACTAACATATTAAAAAAAAAAGTGCCCTGTTTTAGGTTTAATGCCCTAAAATGATGATTCAGCTGAAGAACCAGAGTTGCAGCCATGCAGTTATAGTGTCAGAAGACACAGCACCACGCAATACAGCCCAGTCATGAACAGTGCAAAGAGAAACAGGTCTCTTTGAGGAGCAGGAGATCCATTCCTGCTAGATGTGAATAGGTGTTAAAAGTGAGTGTGGGTAGTGCTATGAGAAGAAGGACTACAGGGTGAAAGAAAACATGTCTGTGGTGCCCTGGCTTCAGTTTGCTGCAGGAAATGAAAGGTACTGAGGAAAGGATAATGAAGAATACTGTATTAAGTACAGCATTTCATTACTAAATACTCTGAGAAGACACTTGGCTGCAGATTCAGGCAAATCAATCGTCTGTCTACAAGGCAGGTGTCTGCAGGTCAGCTCAGCATCTACATTCCCAGCAGAGCCAACTGGGACCTGCTCAATGCATTTGGTGGAGTACAGCAGAGTGCTGGGCCAAGGAGACCCGGGTGTCTCTGAGGAGAATGAGCAGGCAGCTCACTGTTGACACCAAAGAGACCTTAGATGCCCAGCCCAGCTGTGGACACTCAAAGTATAAACCTCTGCCTTTAGCTGTTCCAGTGCAAAGCTCAACTTAACCCCTAACAGCCTGTAAGGCAGCTGGATCATCTCCCTACCTCTGCCACAGTATTCAGTTTGAATTTAAGCCAGACATTTACAATTAGCTCTCAGCTCTTATGTTTTTCTCCTGGCTTTCTGGGAGTGATTTGGAGAAATTCAGAAGGTTAAAGCACATGAATAGATGACTGGAATGTAGATTATCTATTTAACACCATTCTCCCTGAGAAATTATAGGGTAGGTGGCTAAAGTTGGTCATCAAAATTTAGCATAGAGTTTTGACAGCTTTGTCTATAATTTATCTTTTCTTCAGTTCCCCATCTGTAAAAGGATGGTAATAATACACCTAATTGCTTGGGCTGCTGCGAATATCAATTCACAGTGTTTGTGAAGAACTGGCAAATTACAGAAAGAGCACCATAAAAAACACATAAGGAACTTAATAACATTGTATTCAGCTGAGGCTTTAAGTTGTGATTAATAGGGCCTGAAGCCATACACTGAATAACAGAGATAAAAAGAACTATTTAATAATTATCCATACAGAGAAATAAAAATAATAGATGACCGTGTAATTAAAGTCTGTCAAAACACACATGCACAGGGGGCTAAATGTGGCAAATGACATTTGTAACATGTACAGAGCGATCTCAGGAAAATGAAACCATAAAAAATCCCTAAGTACAGTTGAAAAAACATACCTGAGGGAAGGAGGCAGGGGTGGGAAGTCACCTTACCATCACACAGCCCTGGGCAAAGTCACTAAGGAGACATAAAGGTGCTTAATACCCCTCCTTCATCACCTCTATATCTGTACTCAGCCACCATAATGGCCCTTTCCTTTTCTCTGTGGGGATCCTATTCCCTCCTCTCTTCAGTCCATCCCCTTCTCCTTCTCTCTGTATGCTATGGTTATAAAGAAATTTTCTTCAGCACTTATTCCACCTTAGCTGCTGGACACATTGTGCTGCCTACAAGGCTATGCACATGTTCCTACATCAGGTGCCAGCAGGTCCTTGCTAGAATCCAGATTTTTGTTAGAAACCAGTTTTTCTCCCCACTTTTCCCTTTTTTTGTTACTTTCAGGGTTGGCTAGTCTGGTGGAACACAAAACATGGTGATGGCAGAACTCGAGAGGACAGGTGGGGTGAGAAGGACCATCTGTGGGGTGAGAAGGACCATCCATGGGGTGAGAAGGACCATCCAGGGGGTGAGAAGGACCATCCAGGGGGGGAGAATGGATACAAAGAGAAGGGGTAAGGGAAGCCACGTAAGCCAGCAAGGAGATAAAAGCCCATGTAAAAAAGCAGTGCAAGCAGACACCCCTCCAGTCAAGGTCCATCTTTTAAAAAGCCCCTGAGAAAGACAGGTGGCTCAGGCAGAAAGCAGCTTGCATTTTAATCCTATTTCTTTCCCAAACATGGCATAAAAGTGCTTTCCTCAGCGACAAAAACTCCCTTGAGACTCCACCTCGCTTTCCAGCTCTCGTGTACTGCCTTCCCCTGGTGTGAAGGAAGGTTGAAGTGCCAGCTGTTAGAAGAAATAATTATTACAGCACTTCCTGCTGGCACTTCAAGTTTTAGAGACGAGAAGCAGAAGATACCTGATTCCACTTTTCCTATTTTTTTTTTTAATTCAATTTTACTTTTTTTTTCCCTTACTCCCTTACAGCCTCTGCCTGCAGTCAATGAATGAACCTTTTTTTTCCCCCTGAGGATTCAACACGTTGCTAAGGGCTATCATTATTATTATATCATATTCACAGGAGCATTTCCAAAGAGGCACGAGCTAACCCTTTCCCATTACAGACATGAAAATCCCCTCACAATTAAATTCACTCTGCACCTTCCAAACATTTCGAAAGACGTGGGTGGCTTATAAATGTTGAGAAATGTGTCTGCACTCAAGATGACAGAACACAAAGGGGATAACTGCAATAGGCAGTGCCATTGTTCACCCCCTGCTTCTGGCCTGCAGTTCGTTGCATAGATAGGGACCATCCTTTTCCAGCTCTGCCTATTCATTCCTCCACAGCAGCTATTTCCTCATCCTTATGGCAAGTGTCTGTCACTAGCAGTGTGGCAGCTCCTTCCCTGTGGGCATCTGAAGGCTCCGTTGTCCTGCTGTCCACCCTGCAGCTGCAGGTCCAGGCAGATCCTCAGCCACCAGCTCTGAAACATCAGCTCTGTGTATTGGTTTTACAATGGGCTGAAGCCAATGGAATTAAGCAACCTGTTTCAGTTGCTTTCTGTTATCCTTCCAAGAACTGATTAAAGCTCGTTTGAAGGATGCTGTATTTTCTCCTGTCGTTGCTTCATTTCATTTTGCAAAACGTTGGCACTTGGAATAAAAAATATAATTAAACCATGGCACAGAAGCAGATACCTTTGATCCCACCTAGCTTAGAAAAGAAGACAAAACAGGCACATTTAATCCACTGTTTGTTCAGTTACAATGTGCCAGTTTTAAGCTATGCACATTCCAGTGACTGAATGAATCTACGAGGAATGCCAAAAGTTAACGTATGAGTTACAGTTATTGCCATACAAAGGCTGTTGTTGCAGTGTTCCCCCAAAACCTCTAAACAATGAGGTCACGTCACCATAAAACATAATGCAGGGCTAACCCATAATGCAAAAAGAATTTTGAAATACAGTGTTTTCACACGTGCAGCCTGTGATGCAGGAGAGCTCACACAGAACATGCTTGTAGAAAAAGATTCTTCTCCCAGATTTCCCCCCTCGCTCCCTTGTCTTTCTTTTTATCCCTCTTCACATCTCCCCCTGCTTCTGCTGCCCTCTGCCTTTGCCTCTGCTTTCCTGCATGGTGCCTGGGGACTATCTGAGCTCTTTTATTCTCCCGAGGATTTATTTCCCTAGGCATGCAGCTTATCTGATGTGCATGCCATGGAAGTATGGCATTCATTGTGTGCACAAACACACAGAGATAGGCACACACGCCCCCTGCCAGGTGTAATAATGTTGTTATTCAGCATTTTTTATCCTCAAAATGCCCTACAAACATTAATTAATTAATCCTCACAACACCTCTTTAAGTTATGCATGGTTATCCCAATTTCTTAGGCAGAAACAGGGAAGCTGAGAGATTAAGTGACTGCCAGAGCTTCCACTGAATTCTGGGGAAAAAAAAATCAACAAACCTAAATCAGCTTTAATGGGACTTGAATCAGGTCTGAAGTGATTTGACTAATGCCACCAAAATGTCAGGATTAGAGCAAAGTTACCAATAGCTGTGGATTTCTGGGACTGACTCTGACNAGTCCCAGCCCTCCCAGCATCATGAACCGCATCAGCAGCGCCTGCAAGATTTGGGTGCTGGCGACTGTGCTTGCATTTGCCTTGCAACATTTCTTTGCATCTCTCTCCCAGCAGAACACAGCAAGACAAAAAAAATTAAATGACAGCAGGTGACAAGGCAGCTTTTCACTTGTGACAGGGCACTGAGCCATGAGACGTGTTGCCGTGGACAGCTGCAGCGTGACATGCTCTGCACTGCAGGCAGAGGTCAAAGTGCTGCAGCCCCTCTCACCTCTTTACAACCAGCCCCCACCCCCTGATGCTCTCTCAGTCCTGACAGCTGAACAGAACGAAGGCTATTTCTGATTTATGGCTGCAACCTGCAATGAATTATCCTTGGGTGGTTTATTAATATGAAGCACGTTAGCGAGGGTATATTGCATGTTTGCCACAGATGGAAAAACCAACTCCATCGATGACTGTAATCCATTCATTGTTTCATGAATCCAGCATCCTCCAGAGAGCACCACAAAACCCCACTCAGTGGCTCTGAATACTGCATTTTACATTTAGATTTTCTGGCTTAGAGAAAAGATGTGTAAAATCACAAGCAGGAATAGCATTCCCCACTGACTAGTGCATTTATGAAGTCTTTTGTGGTGTTATTACAGCAAGCATATGAAATACAATGTACATGAAACTAGAAACAGGGAAAGAAATGTGCCTGTATTTTTTAAAGGAACAAGAAGCTGCTATTTAGATTTTACTCCACACTTTGGGTTGGGAATGTTGTGTTCTGTTTTCTGGCTATCAAAGCACAAACCTGAAAACCACCTAGAAGTAAAATTTTCTTTAGAGATCCTGGGCAGATAGGCTTTTTAAGGTTTTTGATCAGAGCTAATTTTGAGGTCCCCCAGTGGACCCTGTCTATCCTCCAGTCACAGGGCTCCTGAAAATCACAGGAGTTTGTGCCAAGCCAGTGGCATTAGGAATGTCAGCATACAGAGGTGTGTCCAGAGGGATTTTGAATTGCCTGGGGGAGCTGATCAGAATGGTTGCAAAAGGTGGACTCAAATGGCAGGCCAGATGGGTTGTGTCATTCCTGACCCGAAGCTGTCCCCACGGCCTCAGGCTGTACAAATGCTAGAACCAAGTCATCTGGGTCTATCTGAAAAGAGATGTGACAGGATGGACAGAAGTTTCCCACTTTACACTCCTGGACTCATCTTTCTATGGTGTTTGTCACAGTGGAACCTCTGCAATATCCCAGGGTATTCCTGGATGTTAAGAGAGACTCAGTAAGTGTGCACCAATGGGTTCAGTCCATTTCCTTCTTCCCACAGAGAGCTTTTTACACTTAAACCCCATCAAACTGCATAAGGCTGTGCTTTCAAAGCATGCCTTTCACAAGATATTCACCACAATGGGCTGATCTTCATCTGAATGAAAAGTACCAGGGTTTTAACCAAACATTACTGACAAGAAAATCAATCCCAAACCAAACCAAACCTCACCATGAAGCTGCTTGATCTCGCAGCCCTGCACCTTCCCTCCTTGCTATAGTGTTGTGCAGGACCTCATGGGACACAACTGCTGCTGGCTTGAGACTCAGCCTTTCTTCCCCCTTTCTCACCCCCTGGGTGAAGCCAATGGGCACACAGCATCCGTATCTTCTTTTGGAAAGCCAGCCCAAATCCTCCAAAACCACTCTAAGGATGACTTCTGCATCAAACACTATAGAATCTCATTGGGAGATTTACTCCTACCCATGTCCATCCTGAATTCTCTAAGTCCCTTTTTGCCCACGAGTCTAATGAGGTAAAATTATTCCTTCAGTTGTAATAGGAATTAGTTTACTATGTATGAAGAAAGATTTCTGAATAATAGGTAAAAATTTAAAGTATTACAATTAACATAAATCATTAATCAAGTCCTGTTTTCATTTCTTTAGTCAGGCAAACCTGCTACTGAAGCATTATTTTGTGGAAACACCTCCTGCCAGATCCAAGCCCTTCAAAAACCTCACTGATTGCAGTAAAAGTTGCTAGAATGGAGACAATAAGGTTCAGCCTATTGCAAGTGATTCAATCTCATGCAAAAAATGTTTATATTTACCAAAGCAAAATACTCATCACTTATATTAGTTAATAAGAAAACAGTCAGCTGATTTGCCACGTTTCACTATACACTGGGAAAAAAATAAATGCCTCTTTATTCAGAAATGACTGATGTTGCCTCTTTCTGTTTGTAAGAACCATGTCTCTCTTCAATACTCACATGGTCCCAGCTTTTGAGAATTTTAGTCCTTTTCATTGCCTATTTTTTTTTTTTTAATATATTTATCCTTTCAACTCTTCCTCTCCTTCAAGACAGCTTATGGACGAGGCATAAATCTCAGTCACATCACCATCATACTGCAGCTGAACAATTCAATCTGCATTATCTGAGACATGGTGACTGTCCTTGGGCTAACTCAGCCTATGGAAAATGCAAGGCTATGCTATTTATCTTAAATTTCCTTCCTTGTAAGCCAAGTCAAGCAGAATTTGCTTTGGGCTATGAGTATGAGCACAGGCAATGGTTATGGCTCATCTGATGCCTAGGAACTTGTACAAGTGAAGCAGCTTGAGTATGCATCCGAGCCCACCAGAAAGTGTGGAATGATTTGCCTGCAGTCACAGGGAAAAGCTGTGGCAGTGCAGGGAATCCCACTTCACACTGAAAGCAGTGGATAACTTTCCTCTTCTGCAATACCACGGTGGAAGTACCTGGTGGTCCCAAGACAACATTACCTCTAAGCAAAACACATTTTTCTTTTAAAAGGGGAGCAAATTTATGAGTGACATTGGTTCAGCTGCATAATGCATTGCTGCAAACACTAACAAGAGCAGCCCTGCTTTTGCATACAATCCCCCTAAAAGGCATTTTCCTTATTTTATTTTTTTACTTACAGTTGACTGAACTAACATCTCTTATCATGGTCTGCAAAGAAAAGCTGTAAAAAAAAATTAAATTGGAAAAGCTAAATTATTTACACAATTTCATGTGCTGGATGCTTTGGTACAGTTGAGCCTTGCTTCTTCCTAATAGCATAAGACTATTAGGAATTGTAATGCTCCTCAGGGGATGTAAGATTTATCAACCCTTGCAGAATGGGATGGAAGCCAAGGCAGGAGATTAAGGGATACTAGTTAAATTAATCAACCTTCTCTCCGTATATTGGCCAGGAGAATGCAGTAAGTTGTTATTCATACATTTTACACAGTAGGAGCACAATTTGACCACAACCATATGTTGAATTTAATATTAAACGTTATATCTTTCCAAAAACAACTCCATAAAAATGTCAATACTTTTTTTTTCCCTTTTTTTTCAGATGAATGACTCTATTCATTTTTTAAAGTCATTTACACACACACACACAAATGAAAAAGTGATTTTCTTTACCAGCTTTGAAAAAGTCTTTCCATTTTAATCCTGGTTCAGGACCCTATCGTGCTTGTTTATGAATCAAAGTCGAAAGCAAAGATTAATGGAGAAGATGCAGGAGTTATGAATAGTCCTTTTTTTGTCCTCTCTTTTTAACTATAAAAGGGTCAAGAAGATATTTTCCCTGTCAAATTGCAAACCTTGAAATGTTATCTTTTGCTTTATGCACAATGCTGAGATTTAAGTTTCCTCAAATGAATTCACACCATTATTTCTGTCTCTGTACAAAATGAAAAGCCTCATTCTATGAGCAACTTTGGAACAGAGTAGACCTATGGAATGGTGTTTTCTCAAAATTCAGAAATTAGTTCTAGGATTATAACTCCAAAACTTTGGAGGTCATGGAATTAGACCACCCTTCATCCTGAGCAGGTGGAACTAGCAAAGAGCATCTTCGTGTTATGTCTAACGTCCTCCACAGGGAAGGAAGCAAAGAGATCACATGCTCTACATTGCAGCCAGCACCTAGGCAAGTCCACACGTACATCCTGCTAACCAGGTGACTGTAGCTGGCCTATGGCTTGCACTGTAAGAGATTTGTAATGTCATGCTGGACCAAAGAGACTTGACACACACTTTGGTGCAGTGCAGCACCGAGAGGCTTTGAGCCTTTGACAAGCATCTGGTCACTTAATTGTGGAGTCATAGAATTATAGAATCAATCATCAAGGTTGGGAAAGACCTTTAAGATCATCAAGTCCAACCATTAACCCTACTCTACCAAGCCCACCACTCAGCCATAAGCCCCAGCACCACATTGAGATGGCTTTTAACCCCCTCCAGGGATGGTGACTCAACCCCCTCCCCAGGCAGCCTGTTCCAGTGCCTGACAAGCCTTTCAGCAAAACATTTTTTCCTAATGTCCAGTCTAAACCTTCCCTGGTGCAGCTTGAGGCCATTCCCTCTTGTTCTGTCACTAGTTACTTGTGAGAAGAGATCACTGCCTGCCTCTCTACACCCTCCTTTCAGGTAGTGCTAGAGAGCAATATAAGGTGTCCCCTCAGCCTCCTTTTCTTCAGCCTAAACAGACCCAGATCCCTCAGTTGCTCCTCAAAGGACTTGTTCTCCAGACCCTTCACCAGCTTAGTTGCTCTTCTCTGGAATTACCTGTCTGACAATCAGCTGTCATGCTTCTGTTCCCAGCTTTGAGCCAAATATGAGTGTGAACACCCAAAAAAATTTAATCTATTATGGCAGAAAGTTGCAGGGTGGCAAATCCAACATGCCTTGTATATTCTTTGCTCAGCTTGCCAAAAGAAATGCATCTGAGCAGGCGTCTCCAATAAAGGATAGGTATAAACTTGTCTACATGCTTAGGGTTGTGAATCATGGCAGAAAAACTTCTTCATAATAACTCTGACATCAGGGTACCACTTGACAGTTCAGATATAGAAGAACAGTAGATATTATAGAAGAGCACAGATTCTTTTTCTATAGAAGAAATGAGGAGAAATGAAAACCCATCACTTATCCCATCTAATCTGTTTCAGAACCATGTGTTTTTCTATGCATTTGAGCACTGGTGTACACCAGAGGGCTGCAAATTTTCAAGCAAACAAGTGGCATACATGTGTGAAACAGTGAATATATGGAAATTAATTGCTAGGGTATAGGGGAACCAGGAAAATAAAGCAAAGGAGAGTGGGTTTGTAGTCCCCACAGCAGGTGTAGCACACACAGAACCTGACGTAAAAAGGGGACTGCTATATCACACAGAAATCCTTGACTGTCAGCTGAATAATTATCATTCTGTTCAGCTTTTAACTGAAAGGGATCAGCAATGTGACTGGAGAAAAGAATTTTCTTTGTTTTTTAATCTTTTTAACAGCAGCACTTCTTAAGACAATATAAAATCTTCCTGTGAAAAATACAAGGGGAAAAAAAACCCTTCTCCAGAGAAGATAACAGTGTTTGCAATGGCAAAATAAGTCAATTGAAAGTGTAATGACTTCTCCACAATGTCAACAGAAGTGTTTGGTTCACGCACTCGTATAATGCATAAGCCATTCGCCTGACATCGTATCCAGTTGCTGTTACAGTTTACATGAGTAAGAGCCTGTAAAAATTCATTTTTTTCAGTCTATTATCCTATCAGAAGTGATTGTTGTGAGTGAAACCCTTTCTAAGGTTTATTTATTATAAGCCAAAGACAGTAACACTGACATTAAACCAAGTACCCTTATTGCTTTCCAGTTTTTCTCTAGTGTGTACTCTGCATTCATCTGCACTTTCACAGACCATCTGATCTGAAAGGGGATTGTGTAATCCTCTCCTGGAGGTACATAAACTCCGCCTGAATTACAGCATGTGGTTCAACAGTCCACAGGCATTGTACTATAGCAGCAGCAAGGAAAACTACTCATAAACATCCATTTCACTACGATTCAAAAAAACCACCCATTTGAAGGCACTGATTTGAAGACCAGTGATGACTTCTCCATCATTTAGCCTGATGTTTCGTGTTACACAGACCACAGAATTCGTGTGGTCACTTGATATTGAATCCAAAGGACCCTTTTTCTTCATCTGTGGTATAGGAGCCCTTTCTGCACCCCCTGATCCAAAATGTGTGCACTTTATAGGGCTAATGGAAGGAGTGCTACACATTTAATTCTCCTCTTCTCCCTCCCTTTCCCTGCCCTTTCCCCAGTGAAACTGGTGGCTGATATTTCATGTAAACTCTCAGGCAATAGAATTCTTCTCAGGACAAAATTTCCGTAGGAAGAGAAAGAAGCAAAGTGTGCACTTCACAGAATTCCAGAACGGTGGGGTTGGGAGGGACCTCTGGAGATCAGAGAGTCCAACCCCCCTGTCAGAGCAGGGTCACCCAGGGCAGCCCACACAGGAACAGAGCCAGGTGGGGCTGGAAAGTCTCCAGAGCAGGAGACTCCACAGCAGCTCTGGGCAGCCTGGTCCAGTTTTGTCAGAGGAAGGAAAACCTCTCTCACTTACTAACCACCCCCCTTTTTAATTTCTCAGCCTCATAAGCATGAAAAAAATAATAATTGGTGAGGTCAAGTGAATTGTTTTCACAAAATTCAACACTTCCCATAAAATATGCAGGTATGTTTGCTGGCTTGGTTGTAAATAGTTTCTATGGTGACAAAGTAGTAACTTAGTTGTCCAAAGGTTAAAGGCACTGGAAAAAAATCTCAGTAACTGAGTGATTGAGCTTGTATCTCAAGTGTCTGCAATGGTGTCTTTGCCTTGTAGTGGCCATCCTTTCTTTCCTCACCTTCCCATATTAAAGGTGGTGGCACTTAGGTTTGAAGCTGCTGAAAACTTTACTTGTCTGATTCATTGGATAAGGAAATTGGGGGAAGCTGAAAAAAATTTAAACTGATTTTCATGCTCACTCTTTAGCTTTTGCTCATTAAGTGAAAGAGAGAAAAGCATCTCCATGAATGAAATAGAGGAAGGAAGAGAAATACATCTTTCTAAGAATTCTTTGCACTTCATTAATTTCCCAAGCTCATTTCTTACAGTTTATTAATCCAGTGTTGCTGAATCTCCTTTCCTTGTGATTTTTTTTTTCTTTTTATTACCTCTCTTCTAGTCACAGGGTGGGTTTCCCCTGTGAATCATCAAAACTCACATTATTTATATTTGCCAGACTCTATTTCTACAGGGGTGTCATGCCTGGGTGCTGATCGAGCCTGGGAATTAATAGTGCTGGGGTTTTTGTGTGCCTATGGTGCCACTGATTACTTTTAATCACTGACTTTTTGGTTGTTATGCAAAAGATCACCAACATGGAAAGGGTTCTGCTGTGCTGGTAAGAGAAGTTAGGCATCAAATCTTCAGAGATGCTTCTGCAAATCTTGTTTGGCATCTTCTGCCTTCTAAGCTACCTCAACAGCTACATAAATCTTGCCTTTGGTCTACAGCTCTTACTTCATCTTGTGTTACAGCAGCACCTACTCGCCCATGCTTGAGGCACCATACAAATTCAGCAGGAGATTTCTCCCGTCCTGCACAGACTAAAAGACATTTTCTATCTTTATGAAGGAAAAAAAAGATAAAATAATAGATTAAAAAGTACTGGAAAAGAGTCAGAGAAGGAGCACACATGTGACAGGATTATGAAGTCACATCTTAAGGAAGAACCACCAAATACATACTCCCTCCTAGAAAGGAGTCGATTAAGATGCCCCAAGGGAAGGTGATCTACAAAATCACAACTTTCATGGAGAAGATAAACAGAGAATGAGCAGGAACCACCAGTCACCATTCACTGTTGCAGTACAATGATGTCAAATCAAGCTCCCTGTTGGCAGACAGAAAGCAAACAGAAGGACTCAGTTCTTATGCAAAGTGAAGGTAGGACAAAGAGCTCCGTGCTGGAAGACACTGAGGTGATCCAAAGGTTTACTCAGCTTCACACTGACAGAAGAGAAATCTATCAGTGAGAGACTGAATACTAAGATAGTGTTTCTACCTTGGGCAGCCCCTCAACTCAATGACTGGAACTGAAGAGAGAATTCTTGGCAAGTTCTACTACATTTGTCCTGTTCACAGATTCATCTGTAGGCTTTTTCTTATTGTCAGAGAAAGATTTTGGACTAAATAAACCCTTGAATGAAATAGAAAAATACTTATTTTTTTTATGCTCTTACAATACGTTAAATAAGCAAATCAAGGACTCAGAGGAAATTTGAATTCTGGCAAAATAGGCCAGAAAAAGACCTGGAATCAAGTATTCCCTAATGGCTGTGCACCATCAACAGCTGCCTTTGCTCCAGTAAATAAAAGTGACCAGACAATGTTTCTTGTCCCCGAAGCCAAGTGGTGTGACAGGACCACTGTCCACACAGCTAAACTCTTCTGTCTGCTGAAGCCAGTTACCAAATCCAGATTGGCCACTGGGAATGTTCCCTGGCCCACAACAGTTCTTGAGGATGATCATAAAGATAAAAGAACACCTTACTCTCTTTTCTCCACTATCACCACCTGGCTCTGAAGAAAAATAGAGGAAAGAAGAAATCCTTTCTGAGTCAGGTACCTTTGTAACCAGAGGGCTCAAAACATTTTTTTCTAGACGTGGGATTTTTTTTGTTGCAGAATAACCTGTGTCCTATCTTACAAATGCTTGACATGACTCATATTATTGTCCCTGGACTGTTTGCAGTCCTAGAACTGTGCTCCTGGTGATAATTAACCAGTGTCAGTTCGTAATAATCCCCAGCTACATCTGTCGTAGTCACAGTTCCTCCTATTACACAGGAGCACTCAGGAGATGCATTCATATTTTCAGAGTCATTTGAGATCCCTGTATATACAGAAAGATGACAAACCACTCTTCTAATACCACTGTGGGGTTCCAGGTGCTGGTCTTGCTATGGAAACTTGTCTGTGAGTCCCTGGAGAGCTGAAGAACAGTGAAGGATGGATGGTAATTCTGTGGAATTCCTGTTGATTTTGCCAGACTGGACTAAGATAACTTCTATCATTGAGTTGCAAGGGGGAAGATAAAGGATCCTAGTTTTTTGTTTTCCTTCTTTTTTTCAAAACTCAGCATCTCTCCTGAGCTAGGAAATATGGTTGTTATCTCTCTCAGTTGTATACACGCACTAGTGTTGTTTGATATTCCTGACACCAGGAACATACTGTTTAAAAAATGGAACAAAACAATGGAAATTACAACACTCTCTCCATATTTTCTGCTTCCCAATCAAAGAAAAGTACTCGAAAAGCGTGAACATTATGTTTAAAAATAGTTCTGCTGAAATATGCCCAGAGATCAGAAGAAACTTCCATATTTGGAAGAACCTACAGTATGTTCTGCCAAACTATTTGGCTTTTCTTTAGGTCAAGGCAA
Source organism: Chloroceryle aenea (assembly GCA_013399075.1). Classification (NCBI taxonomy): domain Eukaryota; kingdom Metazoa; phylum Chordata; class Aves; order Coraciiformes; family Cerylidae; genus Chloroceryle; species Chloroceryle aenea. Next base: position 28,248 of record VWZY01006116.1, on the reverse strand, counting down.
CACTGGGCTTTGCTGCTGTTCCCATCATGTGCTATAGACGGGGTGAAAGTGCTCTCCTGTCATTTCCAGTTTACAGTACAGTTTGTGCTGGCTGGTATGGGACGTGCCTTTGCAGTCGGTCCTACACCAAAAACCTCAGTAACTACAAAAGCACGTTCTCCCCTCCTGTACTTGTATTTCCTGTGGGCAGCCATGGAGAGCAGAGGGATTTTTCTCCTGCAAGACTACAGAATTGCTGCCCTTCTTTTTTCTCATGGACTTTCCTCCACCCATCTGTTCAAAAATACTGTTATTCATTTCTTCAGAGTTTCTTTTTAAAAGCCTTGATATGAGCTAGTGCAAAATTACCTTGCCTCTCTCTAGATTCTTTTCTTTCTCTATTTTTTCTTAAGAAAAGACTCGATTACACTGTTTTCTTAAGATCACAGTTGTCATTGAATATTTAATTTCAGAAGCATTCCTGTGACCAGCGACCAAAAGCTCCATTGATCTTAAACTGGATTTGGCCAACAAACTGGGATTTCCCTAATTTTTTTGCCTACTGACCTCTCTTTGAATGCCTAAAGAACAAAACTCCATTGCAACTCTTGCAAATATTGTGAGGAATCACTACATGAATTAACTCATACACAAATTACAGTCCCCTTCCCATATTCTTTGGGTAGTTAATTGCTGGATTGGTGTAGTACATTTGCTTTGTCTAATTTTTGCCTTGTTTAGCTTTACTGCCTCTTCTGACACTTTCTTCCATGCTCTTCCTAACCCTAACCCTCATTTCCATGTTTTAAACAAGATTGTCACCTAAGCTGGAGGGCTGGAGCCATTACACATCTTCAGTTGTTACCCAAATACTTCAATTTTACTCCTTTATGGATCCAGCCTTCCAGAAAGCAGGTTGGATTAGAGTTACCTTTGCTCTCCTGTGCTGGTGCTCTACTAAAAGGGTCTCCTGTTTCTAAATAAGGGACTATCCTGGGTGGCCCTGGCAACAGGAATGTGCCATTTACTATCTCAGCAAATCCTATTGCTCAGGCTGCCTGGTTGCCCTCCCAAACCAGCTCAAAGGCAGGATGAGGTGTCTTCTTTTATCCTCAAAAGGGTTGCTGGTTTGGTTTGTAGATTTTATGCAGTGTGCAAACTATATATTACAAAAAATTTAATGGGCAGGGCAGTTGGACACAGTTTATGTCTAAAACCAATTCTTTAGTGATTCACTGTAGCTTGAGCCAGAATACCCCTTAAGAAAGTAATAAAAAGCAGCCAAAGACTCCTATTTCTGATCTAATTATCTTTGCAATCCAGTTCTTGGCCACTCTCAATTCTACTGTTCCTGAGGTGCTGCCTGTGCTCTTGGGACCGTTTGACCAAAGCAGCTCAAATGCAAAAGCTGAGGCTGAGCCCTGTGCCGAAGGACTCTGATGAACTCGTGTTGCCTCATAAAATGCAGGATAAATAGTTAAAGATTTGCTTTCAAGCTGCAAAACTGCACCCAGTAAATCCTACGAATGGGTTTATAGGGACTTTGTTTTGTGGGCAAAATCAAAGTTAGGAAATAAAATTTACTTCAAAGATCAAGCCTCTAATCCTTGACTCTTCTGTGGCCAATAAAGCGATTCTTGGATAGCATAAGCCTCCATCAAAGTCTGTGTCCCAGCACTGACTTGCCTGGTCCCAAGAGCAAAGGAAACTAGAAAACAACACATGCTGCTTGGAGCCACATCATCAGGAGAATCAGTAAGGCCAAAATACAACAGTTAATTAATAATGTGGCATGTCTTCCAAAGCCAGCCCTTGGCTCAAGGAGATGCTCTGAAGAAAGTCAGCGTGGAGCATCACCAGACTTCCCAGTGAGCTTTCCTTCAAAATCCTAGTGAGCACGCTCTCCAGGTCTGAATTCATCTTTTTGGAGAAGCCACATTCACTTGGGATAAAACCCAGCCCTGTGCAGCAGTCAGTGCAGTTGCTGGGTTTCACTCTTCTGGGTATTTTTACACCCATAGTTAACTGGGGTGAGGATTCAGTTGTTAGTTGTTTTCATTTGTTTTTTTTTCCAAGGGGAAAAATNATCTTTTTGGAGAAGCCACATTCACTTGGGATAAAACCCAGCCCTGTGCAGCAGTCAGTGCAGTTGCTGGGTTTCACTCTTCTGGGTATTTTTACACCCATAGTTAACTGGGGTGAGGATTCAGTTGTTAGTTGTTTTCATTTGTTTTTTTTTCCAAGGGGAAAAATTATAAGTGGTTGGAATAATGACTTGGAGTTAGCTCTGACTTGACCGATGGCAATCCAATTGTAAGAAAATAATGTAACCTCTTATCTGTCAAGAGAAATGAATTGCTTTTAAAATCTTGGGTAAACTGTGTGTTTTACTGGATAAAACGAGATTGTGTGTGAGGTTATCGTGGGATTTGCTACTATTCAGTTATTTGAATATAAACCAGCAATATCTGGGACTTTTTTCAGAGTCCTTGATAATTTAATTGGGTCTTAATCTGTGAAATATTCAGTTTGCACAGAATTTCAGTAGGCTTCAGATATTTTTACCTCCTTTGGCTCTTCTGACAACCTCTCTTCACGTGGAAACAGGGCTTATACACAATCCTGGAAATGACTCGAGGTGCAGGGACAGAATGACAAATGTTTCTGCTTCCCTGTGCAACAACATTCAGGTGTTTGAGTCATACTGACAAGTGAGATAATGTTGGCTCCACAGCAGTGTTCACGGCAGCTTAGATGCACTTAGCTCAAATCCTTTCCACTGCAGACTCGATTGCCTCAACTCGTCTGACATATGCCTTTGGCTAAGAGCACTCACGAGATCATCTGCCATGGCTTTGATGCATGATTACTTGAAGTCACTCTGCTGAACATCTGACTCTACCTCATCATTGTCTCTTCACCTCTTAAACATGAAAGAACACGTTGGGAAATTGGGGAATATCTTAAAGGAACTGAAGATGTGCATTCATGACTGAGCCTTCTGACTATTCTTGCTGGAGGTGATGAGCAAATACTGCGTAGTTGGTTGTCCTGACACACTCCAAGGCCTTTCAGTAATGACTTCTTCAGATGTTCAGAAGATCAAAAAGCACTTCAGGCTGACCAGCCATATGCTATCTTCCTTCTGGATTAAAATCAAGAGTCCTTTTGTACCAATGAGATAATTTGTTGGTCCGTTGTCTGTATCTGTCCTTCCACCTTTACTTTTCCCATAAACAGCATCACCAACTAGAGCTTGGCAGCATTTTTTAGTCCTCTGTAGCAGAATCACAAAATCACTCACCATCACTCTCTGGGCCTGGCCACCCAGTCAGTTTTTTACCCATCGGAGCGTGAGCCCATCCAGGCCAGGAGCAGTCGGTTTCTCCAGGAGATTGCTGTGGGCAACTGTGTCTAAAGCTTTACTGGAGTCCAGGCAGACAACATCCACAGACCTTCCCTCATCTCCTAGGTGGGTCAGGTTAGTCAAGCCTTTCATAAACCCATGGGCTAACTGGGTCCATAACTGCTTGTCCTGCATGTGCCTCGTGATGGCTCTCAAGATGGTCTGCTCTGTAACCTTCCCTGGCACCCAGGGCAGACTGACAGGCCTGTAATTCCCTGGATCCTCTCTCCAGCCCTTCTTTTAGATGGGAATCACATTTGCTGACCTCCAGTCAACTGAGACCACCCCAGTTAGCCAGGACTGCTGATGACTGATGGAAGTGTCTTGGTGAGGACTTCTGACAGCTCCCTCAGTGCCCTCAGGTGCTTGCCATCCAGCCCCCTAGATTTGTGTTCATCTCCAGGGTGTAGTGAAGTACAGAAGTACTCTGATAAACACCACCACTGGCAGCATCTGAGCCAAGGACCATAATGCACAAATGTAAAGCACTGCCAACTGCTATAGATTTTGCCTTGTGCTTATGGAATGCCACTTCCAATACTTCTTTTCTTCCCTGATGAGGTGCATGCTCTCAGGTTTTAACGTCACTTTAAATGAATGTGTCTTTACTGTTCCTTTGGTTTCTTTTTCCTCCCCTTCTAAGAACTGCTGCTTCTATTTTCCTTTCTGGCTTACGCTAGAGCCAGTTTAGATTTGATCACTACCAGTGCCTCGGAGGAAATATAGAGTACATATTGTACTCTCAGTCGGGTGGACAGGCAGCTATACATAAAACTCCCTTCTTGATAATATGACTAATTAGAAAATATGACTAATGAATACGCTGCACTATGGATTCCCTGCAAAAGAGCAAGGCACACAACCCAGCCTTTATCACACTGTTTCTGTTAGCCATCGCTCTTTATTGACTGTCACCGAGGCTGGGAAAGACAGCTCATTTTCTCAGCATTGTGCATATGCATCTGTGCTGGTGCTGGCAGGACAACTTGTTCTTCTCCATTTTCCTGCATGTTTTATAACCTGGTGAGGGTTTTTTGGGTTGTTTTATAGTACTCCAGTAATTTATTCTCTCTAAATTAAAGTGGAATGCCTGTTCTATACACGCACTGCCTTGTGTGATATATTTTACTTTTTAAGAAAGCTTAAAGGATCATATCAGAGCTTAGACATCTCTTAGCAATTCACTGAATGTCCCAGAAAGCCAGGAGTCTTAGCTGGACTATCTGGAGGCATGGGTTTAATGTGAAGCTGTCACCCAGCTAGATGCCTTCAGTGGATACAATTTTCAACCTCTATAAAGCCCACTGCTGGGTTCAGTATCACCTCCAGCTTTTGATAGATGGGGCAGACTTACTGAACATCCAAGAAAACTGTTGTTCCCTCCTTCGTCTTCACCTGTCCCTGTGTTTTCAGAGGGTAAGAAAAGAGCTGCATCATTACTCAGCCTCTCCTCCCTCAAAATGCTTTCTGTTCTTTGTGACAAAAGCTGGACCTTTATTGCTTAGATGCTCGTGCTTCAGTTGCATGTTCTGTAGGCATATAAATATCCACTACCAAAGCTTCAAAGTCTTCCTTGCTGCAAGATGGAGACCCTTCATACTGACTGAGCTTCTCAAAGGGAATTTGTTTATCCTGTCAGGAGGTCTTTAGGTAAAAGCCAGGTCCCCATAATAGCACTTCAGCACCACTTTTTTCAGGAGAGAAGTACTTTTCTGACTGGCTTTTATAACAATTGCTACAGTTGGGTCCTGAGTGCCTCTTGATGTGAAAGCTGGAGGAAGAGCACAAAAAGTCTTATAGGTTGACGTAGACTTTAACACTTTCCTTCCCTCAGGGTTGGTGCTGCTTTGGCATTTAATCTCTACGCTCATTAGACAGGCAGTTGAAGTAGCAAAGAGAAGATGCTGAAATGCAAGGCAAGAAAATGACAATGGACTGTCACCAAAGACCATAGAATAGTAGAATGGTAGGGGTTGGAAGGGATCTCTGGAGATCAAGTCCAACCTACAGGGGGATTGCCTCAGACATGATCATCCACTTAACTAGCAAATATATACATATATTTCAGTAAAACTGTTCAACTGCAAGAGAACAGCCATCAGAAAGTTGTTGTTTAAAATTAATTGGCACCCCTATTGTATATTATTCATCTCTCCAAACATTTATTTCTCCTAATTGCTCTTTATTAGGCCCTTTAGCCACTTCTTCAGTTGTCCCAGTTTAAGTGAGAGCAGCAGGAACTCTGGTGGGCGCTTTCCCTCCCCAGCTCAGCTCTTCCCACCCCTGCCCTGGCTGCAGGCAGCAGCTGTTGGCACAGGCAGTGGCTGCTGCTGGCAGGGAGAACCCCCCAGGGCAGAGTCAGGACCAGGGGGGTGCAGACCAAGGCCACTGCTGGGGCTGGTGCCCCAC
>VWZY01006116.1:0-19224 GCA_013399075.1 Chloroceryle aenea | reverse complement strand
ATGAGGATAATGAAGAGACTTGTGAGGAAAGGCCGAGAGCCCTGGGGCTGTTCAGCCTGGAGAAGAGAAGCCTGAGAGGGGACCTTAAGAATGTCATAAAAATCTGCAGGGTGGGAGTCAAGTATAAAAGGCCAGGCTCTTGTCAGTGGTGCCCAGTGACAGAACAAGAGGTGATGGGCACAAGGGGAAACATGGGAAGTTCCACCTCAACATGAGGAAAAACTTCCTCCCTGCAAGGGTGACAGAGCCTGGCCCAGGCTGCCCAGAGAGGCTGTGGAGTCTCCTGCTCTGGAGACTTTCCAGCCCTCCCTGGCTCTGTTCCTGTGTGCGCTGCCCTGGGTGACCCTGCTCTGGCAGGGGGGGTGGACTCCATGATCTCCAGAGGTCCCTTCCAACCCCCACCAGTCTGTTTCTATGGTATGGTGACAGTGGTGCAGTCAGAGAAAGGGTCAGAGAGGATACTGCAGTAAGGGACATCCTGGCTGAATGCAGCATCATTTTCCTACTCACTGGAGAGCACGTCCTCTTAATGAAGGTATGGCTTCAACGGGATACTGCTAAAGCAAATACTTTTTGAAGATGTATTATTTTGTACCTGCCAGTCGAGAAAGAGAGTAAGTAGTAGGGAAAGAACTGAGGAACTTCCAGTGAGACTTAAGTTCCCGTCAAATTTACATTCACAGGTAGATTGTACAATTGCAAATTCCCTCCCTAGCATGTCCCACGTTCTGAACACATGGCTTTGAATGCAAACATCATAAACAACATCTCTGTAAGCAGTACTTATTGGCACCTTCATAAATCATCTTATCAGAATCAAAAGCCTGGATAATCCTGGGGACTAAAACCCAGATTCTTAAAGGTATTTTAAGGATCTGTGAATGTAGAACCTTCTTATGTTTATCACTGATGCTTTCAGCCTGAGAAAATGGTACCTCTGACATTTTCTTATCTCTCTGACCACACTCCCTCTGCTGCTCAGGTCTTGTCTCTTAGCATAGAGTGAGACAATTTTCCCATTCTCAGACTGGAGACAACACAGCCCCTCCTCAGCAAGCAAAATTTATGGCAGAAAGTCTGACTTCAGTCCAAATCTTGCATTTCTGGTGAGTTTTGGAAAAAGACTCCTTAGAAGAAGAACAAAACAGCTTCTGAGGAAACCTATCTTCAGAGCAATACCGCAGAGAGAGGACTGATCTACCTTTTCTCCTGCAGCTTTGCTAATTCTGCAGACAGCTCCACTCTTTACTGCTTTCCATCCCCTCATTTTCTCTTAGGTACATACTATTCCTCACGAACAGCTACATTAGGTCACCCCAAGACAGCTGTCCTGTCTCTGAAAGTGGAGTAGAGCAACTTATTAGCACCACAGAAGGAGGGCAAGTACAGAGTAATCTTAGCCATGCAGACCCTGAGTCATTTGTTGCATTAGAGCAACTGTTTTCAGTAACCAGCAAGGGATTTATCTCAGCAAATAGCCCATTTTTCTCCCGAGAAATAACTTTTGCTTCTTCATTGCTCTTTTCTCTCTTTTCCCTTTATTTCTTTTTCTGCTTTTGAAAAATAAATTAAAAAAAGAGCTTTGCAACCCACTAGTGATGAGAACAGAATTTTTACAGATTTCCTTGATTCTTTTTCCCTCTCTATGATAATTTTCTAGTAACCACCTGTCTGCTTTTCTTCTGACCACTTTTCCCACAGCCTGATGTTAAATTATTTGTATAATTTTAATGTTTTCAGACAGAACAGTTATCAGCTCCTCCCGTAGTCTGTCTAGCAACTTTTCCTTGTTGATCACAGAAACAATTATCCAGATGAAAATACAGAAGCTTTGTGCCAGCTGCATTATGGAGAAGTTTGTGATTCTGTTGTCAGTAAGTATATTTATATGTAATATTTGTCTAAGTAGACAAATATTGTTTTCATTCTCCACTGATTTCACACTACTTTGCCTTGGAAGATGATAATAATAAACGAAAAAGATGGAGGATTCCTTCTGAGTGGATTAGATATGATGCTGAAACCCAGTAGTGTGGAGTTGGAAGGGAAGAGTGGTAAAAAGAGAGCAGACAAAACAAAATATTATCACTTTTAAGTGAAGCCAGCCCAGGAGGACACGCATACATATGTATATAAACATAATATCACATGGAAGTGTTGTCACTGGGTGTCTATGAGCAATTCCATTGCCCTGTGTGTAGTTCTACAGGTGAGGCACAGTGATGTGCACTCTGTCTGAGCTTTGTGATACCTGCCAAAGTGCAGAAAAGCACCAAAACAGGGAAAACCTTGAAGAAACACAAGGGAGCATGAAGCCTGGTACTATTCCCATGGGATCAGTAGTCACTGCCGTAGGCTGGCCAAATCTTAGGATAAGAAAAAGTAAAACAGAGCAGATGTTTGCCCTTGCTGGCTGTTTCTCACCACCCTGACCTAAGGATATCCTTGTGGGAAGCAACTCTTGGTTCACACCAATGCACAAGGATACTTTGTGGGGATGGAAGGCAGTCACTTTGTGATGTGTTGGTATTCCAAATAAGCTACAGAGGCTTGAGCATTTCTCATTAACCTAAAGAGCTGTGTTCTGAAGCCTCACACAAAGTCCTGTAGTAGGCACGTGTGCCCTACACCTGTTAAGTCTGTGGTGGCTACAGGAACCACGCACACAGCAATTGATAAAACACTGAAATCACTCATGGGTATTCACTAGGGTTCAGATCTCACTTCTACTCCACATAAGACTCTTTCAACAGCATTTAAATTATGAGATCTTCAAAACTCCCTTTAAGACATGTGTTATATAGGTATAAAAAGATATGGCAAGGTTCTCTGGAGGAGTAGCTATAATTACAACTATTGAACAGTGATTATAGACTTGAATTATGAAAATACTGAAAGAGAATTAGCCAAAGTAAATGCATTGATTAACTTGGGACGTGATGGGGAAGAGCTCAGAGGCTTCAGTAAAGCGTAGCCTGTAACCAAAGTCTGAATGCCACAGGCAGAGATTACACCCAGAGAAATAACTTCTAAGTTTCAGCTATCACAGATTCTTTAATTATCCACATTCCCATTGATTTTATTCATCATATAAACTCAGCAATCATCACAGACTTTTTCCAACATCAACTTACAGGAAATGAACCAAAGTTGGACCAGGTGACTGTCCACTTAATAAAAATATCTGAGCTCTGGAAATTGGACTAGAAATGTCAGATGATGAGCTGTTCTGTTTCTGATGGCACTGGTAGGAATTACTGTAAAGACAGGCTGTGCTTTGGCTTTTCATTTCTTGGGCAGGGTCAGAAAGTGCTGAGACACACAAAAATGTAATGAAATGCCAGTGGTTTCCTTGCTAGCCAACAGCACTTAGAAGCTTACAAGCTTGCTACATATGCAGGCCACATATGGACAAATGATTAGGTAGTTTGCTTCTTAGTTAATGGTCTGAATTAATCAGTGACACAGAGAATGACTTGAATGGAGGACTTTCTGTGCCAAAAAGCTTTTATGTGAGGACATAGTTAAACATGGCACTAATGCAAGATTAAAAAAAAAAAGGGGGAAAAAAAAAGAGCCTAAATGCTTCCAAGCCAAAGTTCTGGTTTGTGCTGACCCAGCTTTGAACTTCTGAAGGAATGAATGAATTCTGATGAGCCAAACTCGTTTTAGCCTTCATCTCTGAAACCAGAGTGGAATAAGTAAGAGTATTGGAAAGGCCACAACAGTTGCATCACTACCTGAGCAGGAGAAGTGGAGTAGAATCAGCAGCAGGGGATGAAAGGTTGCTCTGCTGTGGCTAAACTTGCTATTCCTGCTGACCCTGGATGGTCATTGCCCCCTCACTCTGAGCAAAGCCTCCTGCATTTGAAATGCCTTGCCATGAAATCCCTCACCACTTCAAAGGGAGAGTGATGAGGACAGATTGAAAACAATGGAAATGAATGAAGCTGGTGAAACAGGCTGGGAGAGGCAGCTCTTGCTGTGGGCTCTTCTCTGTGAAGCTTCTTACTGTTGTGCTTTCTGCAGCTCTCGAGGCACTGGGTTGGGGGACCAGATTCTGCTCTAGCTGCATCCCTCACTTGCTGGATAACATTGGATAAATCACTTCCCTCGTTTTTCCAACTTTAAAAAAAAACAAACAAAACAAACAAACAAACAAACAAAAAAATCAGAACCAAAAAAAAACCAAACCAAAACATAAAGGTTAAAAAAAAACAAACAAACAACAAATCAAAGAAACAAAACCACCAAAAAAAGAAAAAATAAAAAAAGGAAAAGAGAAGAGAAGAGAAGAGAAGAGAAGAGAAGAGAAGAGAAGAGAAGAGAAGAGAAAAAAAAAAAAATCATGCTTCTGGTTTTGTTTGTAAAAGGTTCTGTGAGCCTGAGCTAATATGTGCTATATAAAGGCGAGGGATCAGTATTCTTTTTTGTTAGCAGCAGTGAGAATTATTCTCCATATAAAGAAGCAACCAAGGACACGTTCAGGCTAGCTGAGAAGGAAGTGTTTTGTTCTGCTGAGCTAGAGAGACAATCCAGGTGCCAAGTTTTCTCTTTAAGCCAACAGAGGCTGACTTTCTTCTCCACATGCTCAGTTCAGCATGCTACTTGCAGGGTCAGAAAACGTCAGATCCCTATCTTCCAGACAAGCCAAAAGCTGCTGTGATGAGATCTAAATACAATGTGAGAAAGAGGAAAGCAGAATAGAGACTCCCATGGAAAATGTGAATTCCCTGAAACACACCAAAAAGATCATTTAAGTGCAGCTACCCCTCAAGCAGGGTGATGAGAGGGTTTTTAGTGCACGACTTCAGCTTTTCAGAACTCAAACGTGAAACCACTAACTGTGGGATCAATGGAGCTTTCCCTTCCTAACATGTAGCAATCGCAGCCTTCAGGCTTTGGGAGGAGGAGCCCTGGCAAAGGACTCAGATGTACAACCCAGAGCTTCCACACAGTCTCTGCAGATCACCAGTTCAGGACCCCAGCAAAAGCTCAGCCAGAGAAGAGCAGAGTTTTGCTGTCACAGACAAAGAACCAAGCCTATCTGGATACAACCTGGGAAGCAGCAGGGTGTGATAGCCTGGCTCTCAATTCCTTCTCCAAGCAAAGTCAGACTGGCTGCAGCACAACAAATCATTGCACGTGTGACTGTGGAAGACATAATATTTGTCTTGTTTCCCATACAACATAAAAACACAGCCTGTCCAGGTTGGGATCAAGCAGAACTGCAGTTTAACACATGTCAAGGTGACAAAGTGGACCAAGTGAACACGATATCGTGACATCCTAACAACAGTCATGGAAAACAATGATAATAATATCCCATGAAGGAAAAGCAGTTGTCAGGGAGCTTTAAAATGACTTGCTTCCACTAATCCCTCACCTTTGACTTTGACCACAGTGAAATAATATGCAGACTACAACAAGGATAATCTTGACCTTCAACTAACAACCAGTTATCAGCTCTGTACCAAAAAGCAGGTCTGACATCTGACTGTAAGCACAGGCGTGTTAAAACAAGTACTTTTTGAGATAAATTAATAAATTAATCATAGAAACATAGAATGGTAGAGGTTGGAAGGGACCTCTGGAGATCAGCGAGTCCAACCCCCCTGCCAGAGCAGGGTCACCCAGGGCAGCCCACACAGGAACAGATCCAGGGGGGGCTGGAAAGTCTCCAGAGCAGGAGACTCCACAACCTCCCTGGGCAGCCTGTTCCAAGCTCTGTCACGCTCACAGGGAAGAAGTTTTTCTTATGAGAATGAATAAAGTTGTTATCAAAATGGAATTATTAACTAGATACACACCCCAAACCAGCATTTCACCACTGACTCCTCTATCTGGCCCAAATTTAATCACCGTGCCTCCTTTCTGGGCTCCTAAAATAATTTAAAAGGAAAAAAATAAAGATCAGCAAGATTGCTTATTGTTGGCATGCTGGTGCAGCCCAACAAATTGACCTGTAAGATCAAATGATATAGTTTTCAAAGCAGGCTCTAGAATTCCTGGATTGGTGTTAAAATGGACACTGTAATCACTGTAAACCCTACATACTGCTCAGGGAGGGGGTGATAGAAATTCATAGTCGAGGCACAGAACTGCAGCTGGGATTAATTTATATTATTTGAGTAAATTACTAGATGTGTTTGTTTATTTCTAGTGCATCCTCGCCTGCAAGCCAAGGAAATAAGTACACTGTACACATAAAAGATAAGGCACAAGTGCCAGGGAAGGAGGAAGAAGCTGCTTGAGTAAAATTTAGTTGGACTGGTCCATTTATTGGTCTCAGATCTTGTCTTTTCTGCCTTGCTGGTGCTGTTTGTTCATGAAAGAATCCATGAGGGACATGGTTTAGGGTTGAGCTTTGTAGAGCAGGGTTAATGGTTGGACTCGATGATCCCAAGGGTCTTTTCCAAGCTAAATGATTCTGTGATTCTCTGAAAGCTGATGAATCATTGAAAAAGAGGCCCAATGTCCCTGTGATAGCAAACTACAGAGGAAAAGGCTGAAAGCTTTACTCACACTGTCTCAGTATCCAGTCAAAGGGTTGTATGCTGATTTGAAATCTCAGAATCTAAGGCCCCCGACAAAACAAGGAATATTGAAGGGAAGATCCATTTACATACCAACATCAGCAGAAAATCAGTAGGAGTTGCTTGTTAAGCTTAGTGTCATTTAAACTTCAGATTCTTTCACTTGATACGCAGCAGGAGTAAAATTTCTACCTACTTGTGAAGATATTGGTGTTTAAACAGTTGTCAGAAGATTTTAGGTATAGATGGAAATTGAGTTACAGATTATGATGGTTTAGGGATTTGAGTGGTGTATAATATCAAAAACTTGCATCTGAGAAAAAATGTAGTGTTGAAAATAATTATCTTCAAATTCCCATGCACACCAACTTTTAAGTTGCCCCAAAACCAGTTTATCTTGCTCAAGCTATTAACAATGTAGAGTACTAATAAAACAAACACCCCCCAAAAATATCAGATATATAATCTGACCTTTTCCATTTCATCTGCCTGTGTATTTTTTCCCCATGGCCTTCCAGAATTTTGTATTTCTTTACATTCCTCTTAATTTATACCCTCCAGACTGTCTATTGCAATCCCTATAGAAACTGATCCTGCTAAAACCCAGTCCACAAACGCAGCAGATAAATCAGCAGCACCACCAGCTATAAAATGAAAGTCCTATATCCCCCCTAAAAGCTAAGGATCCTTGCTGGTCTCCACTCACTCTCCCCCCAAAAAATGTGAAAATAAATTATCTCGATGAGTTGTTCTGGAGGTTAATGCTTTGGGGTCTTTTCCCATCAGGGGCCTAGGAATTAAGTTTTATATCACAATTCCTTCCTGGTAATGGAAGTCAAGAAAGATTGTGCATTAGGGCAGGAAAGGGAGCACAGGGATTATACAGTGGACTGCTACAAGGAGAAGGAATTCATCTGCAAAAGCTCTTGTAAAGAATTCTGTGCCATGGCTTAAAGCATCCTTTGAACCTTTAACATGGAACTACCTGTATTTCAGAAACACCTCAAGGAAGTCAAAATTATAGAGCCACATTTTTTTTCCACAATGCATGTATATCCACAAAGTCCACTGCAGAAAATTCTTAGTATTATCATACTTTATGCTACGTATCATACATGCCAGTATCAGTAGCAGATGAATTCTGTACATAATCAGCAGTTGAGAGGCAAGAAATTGCTTTTGCATCTACAGATTAGTTTAACACACCTCTCTGAAGTCAGAAGACTGAGTCTGATTGTGTTTGCACCATATGCTATTTAGAGCTTCAATGTGAATTTACTGTTGCACCCTAATTAAATGTCTTTTCCATTCTCAGAACTAGTTAAACATAAACATAAACCTATCAAATGCACACATCATCAAACTTCTCCTCAGGTTTCTCCAAAAAGCCTGAACTGCTACTAAGTGTTTGAGCTTCTATTACGCACTTCTTTGTCGAGCTGGCGTGGAAACCAAGGAGCTCAAATAAAAGTTATCAATGTAGCTGTGCACCCCTAGATGGAACCATCTTCAACAGGTCATCTTCAGAGAGGGAATTTTCTTTTGAAAAGTATAAATCACTTGGAGCATATCTAAAGAGAAAAGTATCCATTCTTACCCTTCATTTCTGACTGGATACGGGGCTGTATCCATCTGTCCTTCAGGAATCTGTGACAAAGTATTGAACAGGCAACAGCTTTTCCCATGAATAAGATTATTCTCTTTACGTAGGAAACTTTGGGTCTATTTTTGCTACTGTGCTGGTTTTGCCTTGGATTTGGTACATGCATGGATCCTGTGACTTGAGAGAGAAGGGTGCATTAGGGTCACAGCCAAATGAAAAGCTTTTGCTTAATGTCACCATGGGCCATGCCACTTCTCCAGAATGAACTCTGCTTGCTCGCCGTTCTGACCCAGATTTCTGTCTTCTGAATTGTTTCCAAATACATGCCATTAATGTGACATGACTCAAGTAAACCTTCTAAGCAGTCTTCCTTTTTATGTGCACTATTCTGCTTCCAGCACTCATCTACACATGAGTGGGTATGTTGTGTCAGACAACAGGTACACCAATCCCAGCTGTCTCTGCTGGTGGGCAAAAGCAGATATCCAGGGAGGAGGGGACAGGACAGGGGACCCCAGACTGGTCAGCCAGGGATCCCAGCCCATGGACGGTGTGTTCCCCAGAGAGCTGAGGGGTCAGGAGGGTCAAGAATCCAGCTCCTGAACACAGCTCCATCTGCTGCTGGGCCCAGCCTGGGCCTCTCCCAGTGCCTGCTCCACAGCACCAGTGGTGACAGTGATGGAATTGCTATCAGGGGGGTTGGGTTCCATACTGGTTTTATGTATATTTGTATACATTCCATTTTATTACTATTATTTTCATTGTGATTAAAGCTGTTCCAGTTCCTTTGCCTACTGGCTGATCGACATTTTGCTAATGGCTTCAGACCTTTGAAATTACCACATCCACAACATTCATAGAAATCAGAGGACTGTAGGATAGACAATTCAGGCTGGTAGCAGCCTCAGCAGATCTCCCGTTTAACCTCTTGCTCCGAGCAGAATCAACCATGAAGTCAGACCAAGTTGTGAAGTCAGGCCAAGTTGTTCTGGGCTATATCCAGTTAGGTCTTGAAAACCTACAAGGATGGAGACTGCACACTGTTATTTGTTGGTTATTAGTTTTAAATAGCAGCAATGACTGTAAAACTGTTTTCAGAGCAGTATACTATCCTGACAGCCCTGAATATAGATCAGTGTCTTTATGCTCTGCATCCAAGCACCACACCTACAATTTTGTCACTTTTTCCGATCCTCTCCCGGGTGACACTCAAAACAAACAGCACGCTCGGAGCACAGAGCTCAAGTCTCAGCAAAAAAACAATTGCCTACACAGATTACTGCTTCTCCTGCTGAAGAGAAAGCACGCAATGAATGTTCGTGAGCTGCAATGTTTATGCCCTCAACTCAAGTATTATATCACAGAAAAGCTCCGTCTTCTACACGTAGAACAGAAGAATGTGATATGCAGTGAGTGGCTGAAGGCAAAGTAAGATGTTGTCCAAGAGGTCCATGATAATGAGAATGGAATCCTGCCATCCTGCTCTTTACAGCATCAGCCCTTAGTAATTATAGGACATATTCAGTAGATTGTCATCGTGAAGGAATGTGGCTGTCTTACAAACACAGTAGCCATAGCAATGGGAGGTTCTACTTTCAGTTATTCGACAAATCAAAAATAGTTGAAAAAGGATGGTGGCCCCAAATCTGCTCTTGGTAACACGCATTCAACCCTCTTGACATTATCTAACTGAGAAAAGAATTTACTCCAATTATTGTTGGGGTTTTTTTTTCATTTGAAACTTTCCCAGTGTCTACAATAGTGCCAGTGCTCTCCAAGTTGGTCGCTTTCTGTCGACTAACGGTAAGCTGAGCAAAGGGCTCTCAGCTACTGCTCAGGCACTCAGCAGGTCACCAAATGCCAGGAAATGCCTGTTCCATCAGTCATTAATACTGAAATAGCAGTTTCTGTTAATAATAGATGAATATTCTCCTTCTAGAAGACTGGTCTTTTTGCTGGTAAGGTACTGGACTAAGCTAGACTTTTCCTTAATCTCATGCAATAACTAAGTCACAGACAACAGAATAATTTATGTTAGACCTGTGAGGGTCACCTAGTCCAGCTTCAAACTCAAAGCAGAGGTAACTAGTCCAGGTTGCTCATCCAGCCTGGCCTTGAGCAGCTCCAGGGAGGGGAATCCACAGCCCCTCTGGGCAATCTATTCGAGTCTCACCACCCTCCTGCTGAAGAACTTTCTCGTAAGGTCCGATCTAAACCTATTTTCCCTCAGCTGAAAACCACTTCCTCCTGTCCTATCGCAGGACACTCTTCTGGAGTCCCTCTCCAGCCTTCCTGGAGGATCCCTTCAGGTGTTACCCGTTTACCTACTTCTTTTGCTGGTTGAGGTCCCTTTTCTGTACTATCAACTCATACCCCTGCTTTGGTGCCAATTGAAAACTTGCTGGGGCTATGTTGGGTTGGAAGGGACTTTTAAGGTCCTCTAGATCAACCCCTCTGCAGTGAGCAGTGACACCTTTAACTAAATTAGGTCGCTCAGAGCCCCAGCCAACCTGACCATGAATGTTTCCAGGGCATCTGCCACCTCTCTGGACAACCTGTTCCAGTGTTTCCCCACCCTCATTGTAAACAATTTCTTCCTTACAATTCTTTTCACTGTTGAGGTCACCGATGAAGATGTTAAACAGTGCTATGTGCTATGTGGAAGACATCACAATTTTCTTGTCTCACCTCACCTCCTCTCCCAACTACCCACATGTAGTCTGTCCCACAGGAAAAAAAAAGGATAAAAATGGCAGTAGAAACTACAAAACCTCCCCATTTCACATGTGAGCAGCACCAGGTGGACTATGCTATGGCAACAACACATGTAAGTGAGGAAGCTTGCTTTATTTCTCTCAGCCAAAGAAGGATAATCCCAAATTAACACTATATAGGGGGGTGAGCATAAAGCTTTTCACAACTGGATTTTTAATTCCTTACCATGTTTTTGTACAGTGTTCCTAACAGTAAAACATGTAGGTGAAACTGTGAAGCCAGTAATAATAACAGGAGAAGGAGAGCAGCTCAGCCAAAAAGCAAGTTGTCCTTAAAAGGAGGTTAAATTCATAAATACAGACCATGTGTTAAGCGGCGAAACGAATTTAATGCTTGCTGAATAGTGTCACTGATATAAAAATAGAGCCTGTTGCCTCATGCTTAATGGACCATGTCAGATTTAGAAGAAAGTTACTAGACATTTTTGTTAGTTCAAAATAGCCACGTGGTGTAGAACGTACTCACATTGCCCTGTGTTGGTAAACAGTCAGTAAAACCAGGCAGTTTTTCATGAACAACAGCAAAGTGAAATAAATGTGGTTCTAATATCAGGATGGTGATGAACTCAGTACCTTTGATCTTCTCTGAGACCACATAATATGTTCTAGATGGCAGAAAGGACAAGTGGTATTTCCCTAGAAAGAACAATCCCACCCCAGGCCTGTTATACCAACCACAACTCTTGAGCACAGAAGCCAGCCTGTGAATAATCCACGACTGGCTTTTTTAGAAGCTTCTCTGCAAGTTGTGTGAGCACTGTCAGCATCATACTCCATTCTATTTATCCAGGGGGGATTATATGATGGAACTGACTGTGTATTCCCATGGTCTTAGCCAAGATGTGTATCCTAATGTAAATGCTGTGGCTTTGCACCAAATTATTTTCCCTAATACCTAATCTCTGATTAAAAATTGGTTGGTTTTCAGTGAAAAATGGGAACAAACTCTCACCCACTGACTTAATTTTAGAGGTACACATAGGATAGGGATAAGTAAAACTTAGGCTGCCTTTCAGCTTTCACACCACATTGCAGAAATTCTTCACAGAGTGAATCCACATACCCAGTATCTAAATCCACTTCCCTCTCCCTTCTCCAAGAAGGTATTTAGGGAAAACTCCAAGACTAACAGAAAATGCTGCCTTTACAAGGCCTGGTGTAGGGCCATGTAGGAAGGATTATTTACATCATGGGCAGCATAATAATCTACTGATAGCACCGATAGACACTGATTGTGTCTAAAGTGTCTGTCCCCTTCTATTTGACACCCACCCTGCAGAGATTTGTCAACATTCCTAAAATGCCCTCTCAGGCTTCTCTTCTCCAGGCTAAACAGCCCCAGGGCTCTCAGCCTTTCCTCAGCAGAGAGATGTCCCATCCCTTCGTCATCCTTATAGCTCTATTTCTGCTCAGAATCTCTTTAGTAAAGAGTGGATGGCATGAACCTGGCAACCATGCAAATTATGACCATTGTCTGGCTTCAAAAGAAAAGTAGAGTCCAACATAAAATGTGAATAGTGTCAAATGTGGGAGGTGTTGGAGCCTTGAGCTCTGGTTCAGACCTCTCTGATACTAATATCACACTGTGACTTCTAACACTGGTGCCAACAGGACACAGAGAAGGGTTGCCCTTTGTCCTCTGCTTTGAAAGGGCTGGTGGAGCATCACTTGAGCAGCCACAACAGCTCGCAGTGTCTTTGGTGCAGGGAAGCTGGACTTGGTAAACTCAACAGTATCCCAGGTTTGCTGTTTCAATTCTGTTCATCAGCCACAAAATCTCCTGCATTTCCCTTTTCAAACGGATTGTAAACCCCAAAAACATCCTCTGAAGGCTCAAAGCTGCTCTGAATCTTCAGCTGAGCTATTTTCTTCAAGAAACACTAATACAAGTTGTAACCATTCATCCTGGTGCTGCGCCAGGTTACTTGGCAATTGCATGGACCTAGGCAGTTCCTTTCATCTAATTTGATGCTTTGCCAGGGTGGGGTATTTTTATTATTAACCTCTGTTATGCCTGATGTACAACAGTCCAGAAACCCCTGGAGTCTTTGGCAGAGCAGCAGGGGAGACTCTCTGGCAGAGGAATAATAAGCACTCAAAACCATGAGAACTGAGATGATTATGAAGAACAATAATACACTAAGTGACCAGGTTGCTTCAAAAATATCTTGAGGACTCTGCTGCACCCAGCAGTGAGAGTCGGTGCTTGCTGACAAAGAATGTACTTTGTTGTTGTCAGGGTGGCCATCCAGAGATGACTTTGGTGTCCTGGAATCAGTTTGTACAAGACAGGTGTCCCTGCTGCAGCAACCAAGTTCACAGTTACACTGAATCCTCTGTTTTGATGTTGCTGTGGATGTCAACACCTGACTAGGCATAAAATAACTGTGCTTACACTTAGGTGAGAAAGGTCCCAGACCCCCAGATGAGGAAATTTCTGGACTTTAAGAATTTATAATCTTGCTTTTAAATACTCATGCTCTGCCTTGACAATAGGAGTGCTGATATTATTCTTTACTCCAATTATAATTTTGTTTGTCTTATGCCTACCCCCTTCTACTGTAAATCTCCTCAGCTAAAAGACACATAAATAGCCCACCCTCAATCTAAAATTCATTTGTGACCTATTGATTTGTTTGGATTTACATAAAGATTATTTATTGCTTTTTAAACAAAGAAGGTGACAAAATATTTTGGATAAAATACAATTCCTTCAAGGAAACTGAAGGCAAGCAATCTTTTTTAGCAAAGTTTTATGTGGACTTAAGAGCTTCTTAGCCAAGCATGGCTCTGCAGAGGTAGAGAGTTCCCAGTGCAGAATTTGCTTTATAGCTTCAAATATTCTTCATATTGGTTTCCCAAGAGTCACATGGGCCTGTCTTAGAACTACCTGTTCCATGTCCGGCCTTCTTCAAACAGGCAGTTCTTTTTGGCCTTTGAAACCTTGAAGTGGATAGAATTGCATACATGTGGCTGCAAACAGTGTTTCTGAGGCACGGTGGTCTCATCTGACCACCAATTCCCCTGCTAACAGTCAGGATTTATGTTTTATTTCTACAGAAAAATCAGCACAGGATGGTCTCAAAGCTTAAGAACTGCCTCAGATCTTAGGGATTCAAAGTCCACATCTTGCTATTTCATAGGAACTCTCTGGGAAGTTGTATACAGTATTTTAAGAGGTATTAGTCAACTAATACCAACTTGGGTAGCTCATTAATTTTTAGTCTCTCTCCTGTCAACTTCTTGTCAAACCAAGTACCGGCTCCACCGGACTAGGCCTTTGCTGCGCTGCATTACATGCAAAACAAGGATAATAAAGTTTATTAACAGCTTAATCACAACAATATTCACTGAAAGAGGCTCTCAAAGGTCAGATTTAAAGAGTTAAGGGGAATTTATATGGGCTACCACTGCACTGAATCCTTTGTGGGATTTTCCTACTATTTCTCTCACAAAACCAGGCTTTGTGGGAGGGCCGTTACCTCGCACACACATTTCTCACTCTCATATTCAGCCAACCCTTGTCACAGCACTTTGCGAATGCATTAAGTGACACGACAGCAGATTAAGAGCATTAATAAAATGCTCTGCACAACCAACCTTCCAATGAGAATGTGCCCTGTGGTAATGGGGAAACTGTCAGTAGTAAGTAAAAAGGGACAGAGAATCTGCAGGAGGAAACTCATAGAACCATCTAACCTACGTAGCCTGCAGTAATGACCTAACTAAGATGATTTAACTAAATAATACCATGTTTAACTTTCCTCAGTGAGAAGAGGAAAGCAGAGAGGCAGACATGCTAAGGATTTGATTTAGAAAGCTTGCTCAAGGGAACATGATTGTTTGTTATTGCTGTTCTATTCTTTATTTTTAGGATTACCTACGGGACTGGTAATTTGCCCTTTAATGCTTTTACCAAATCACACATCAGGCTGTTTTATCTGGAGGAGGAAACAAATAAAGGTGGGATAGGAGTATAGACCTCTGCATTTTTCTGTTTGTTTACTAAGAGAGTGGTCCTATCGTGCTGCGTACGCAGCCAGAACTGATATTTCACTTTCTATCACAGAAATGGGAATGGAAAGATGGAACCATTGTGACAACATTAGTTTCTGTTAGGGGGCTCCCAATGGACAACGGGCTAAGAGAAATTTTCAGGAGCAATTTGAAAGAAGAAAGGAGGTTGAACTGGAGAGGAGGAAACAGAAAGGTTTACTGGCCACACAGCCCTTACTACGTTAGCACTGGAAAGCCTGGACTGCAAAAGTCTGAGCAACCACAACAAAATCAGTGGGAGCATTTGTATGAATTAAGCTTACATTACATGGCACAGACACTGCACACAGCTGTACATTCTTCACATAAGTAATCTCCTTCCTTGGTGCAAATTAATGTTTGAAGAATCCTTGATCAACAGTAAACTGGAGATAGTCTCAGTGGTTACTATCATGGAATGCCAGAAGATACGGTAGAAGAAAGGAAGGAAGGAGGAAAATGTTCTTTCAGACCCCAATTTTCAGCCATGAGTCAACAGTGTTTGCCTTTGACCTTAGCAAGCATTAAATCAAGCTGAAGGATGAAGGATGAGGAGGGATGGGGGAGGGGTAAGCGGGCCTCTTTCTCAGAGTAAAGTTGATTTCTCCTAGCGGGTCTTTTTGCGCATTGTTCTAGTACCCGAGTTGGGCTCAGTGCAAGGACACGGGTAAAGCCAGCATTTATTCACAGTGATACTCTCTCAAATCTTCTGTCTTAACTGATCTCCAGTTTTCTCTGATAAAGGACAACTCTGTGGTACACAGAAAGCTCCCTGTGCAGGTGTTAACCTTCTGCAGTGACCCAAAATGGGAAAATGACTAAGCAAGGCAAGGGGTCTTCTCAGAAATCACAAATGTCACTCTTTAATGTGTATGAAGAATCTCTTTCTTCACCGTATTTTGCCTTTCATGATCCATTTTAGCAGTGGGTGATACTGAATTTTTTTGGAAAGCAAAGGACTCCAGGGAGAGAGATGGAACAGTAAGAAAAAAAATGCAGATAAGCCCGTGAGTCACATTTTCCATTGATCTAAATCTCTGTCATTCCAGCTGCCTGCATCAGAGATACCGTGATTTACACAGGCTGAGGATCTTGCCCTGTATTTCCAGGAATTAACAGATGGTGGATGATTCAAAATTTTGTATTATAGTTCTCATGTTGTAACTCTATTTTCTTAGAGGAGGAGGAGGATGGCGTTATGGGCAGTCTGTATATTGAAATATGGTCATCATTAATCGTCTTTTGGTACATGATGCATCTCTTATTAATAGGTGAACTTCCCAGCTGTAAATGTCAAGATAAATTGATTGGCCAGCTGGCACTTTGGAGATGCAGCATTTCTCTGAAGTATCCAAAGCTTGAAGTGGGGGAGGGGAATCATTTTGTTTTAGTCAGGATTTAGTATTACTTAGTACAAAAGGGACTTAGAACAAATCTGATTAACACATCTAGTTTATGAGAAAAAGAAAGAAAAACCCACAACAAAAAACCTAAACAAAATCATAATAATAATTAAAAAAAAAGGCAAAAAAGAAGCATTTCCCTTTAATTGTAGATTGTGACTGGCAAAACATTTTCCTCTCCCCACCTGCCTGTATGCAGACAGGAGATGAACCTTTGGTCTACATTCCCATATGCTCTTGGGAAGGCAGGAGCTGAGGCAGCAGCAGCAGCTACAGCAAATGCATTAACCTGAGAGAAATGCTCTGCATGGTGACATTGATTCAGACGTTCCAGAGGTTGCTATTGCAAAACAAAGTACGATTGGAAAAAACCCCAAACCAAGCAACAGAACAATAAATCAAAACGACCAACATCTAATCCGGATACAGTCTTTAGGACATGCCCCTATTCACACTGCAATTCCTTGTCAGACTTAGCAGTAGTCTCAGTGATCCTGATCAAAGAACTTTGGTTTACGTGCAGAAAAACAGAGGACTGAGCCTGACACCATGTGCCCCCAGCAGGAATCCTTCTGACAACTGCTTCTTTTTGTCTTTTTTNTTTTTTTTTTTTGGTTTTTTTTTTTTTTTTTTTTTTTTTGTGTTTAGCATCTGGAAGCAGAAGTGATTGGGAAAGGAGAGAGGTTAGATTTCTGAAATTCTTTCTTTGTGAATCAGCAGATAGTGCTTCTGGAGCTGGGAATGTTTCCTCTTGGACCCAATCCATCTCCTTTTTTGGTCTGCAAACCCTTGAGGTTAATGGTTGGGATTGAAGAAGTTGGAGCACATGCTAGTGCTTCGAATATGAAAAGAGGAATTTGCACAATATGGGTGCATTAGTCATTTGCAGTTCACTAATTATCTGTTTTATGTTAATGCTAATGCTCAATGTAAGTAAAGTAAATTAACACGATAACATAAGAGAAGCAATTAATGGGATATATAACATTTGTAGCTATAATAAACCTGATTTCATTCCACACACAGAGAAAGTGCCTATTTGGGTCTTGGAAATAAATGAGGAGCTTGCTGAGACCTTGCTGCTCTAAGTAACACCAAGGACAGACTCACATGACATAATATTGTTGCCATAGTAACAGGGATGTGCACCAGCGGAATCTTGCCCATATATCATTAATTTAGTGCTCTGCTAAACACAAAATAATACCTCTCCTAATTATATTGTGCCTTTGATTCTTAAGAATGTAACACCCCTAGAACCAAGTGTCAACAGTGGAGGCTCAGTGGCTAACAGAACATAGAACTTTACCAGAACACATAGCTTGTTGCAATTCTTTAGATTTAAAAAAAAAAAGGAATCCACAGATCCATGAGTCTCCCCTAATTGTCCTAAATATGCCACTGAGGAAGCTACTTGGATGTGTGCCATTTGGCAACATCCTTCTCGACAGTCTTCCTGAGGCTCTGGTGATATCAGCCACTTCCCAAAGCTTGGAGGCTCAGCTTGATTTAGAACTGCATCTGGTGCTTTTGGGAAGCACACTTGATATCAGCAATCACACTGCACACGCACGACTTCCCGAATGTTGCATCCATACCCAGAATACTCCCAGCAGCAGCCAAAAAAGAGGAAGTAAAAAAAAAATAAAAAGAGAGAAAAGAAAAAACAACCCCACAGAAAAAGCCTCAAGTAAATACACTGACGACAAAATGCTGATGTTGGCGAAGCCACAGGGTGATCTGAAATGTTAGTAATGTTATTAAGTCACCTTAGAAACAATCATCCTGCAGAGTAATGTAAAGAAAGGCTATTTTTATGAGTCTGTTTCATTTGGGTGGTTAACATTTTCCAGAGCTTCCATCAATTGCAGGAGGTTGCAGGATGGGAGCTGCTCTCAGTCCTGCCACCCTCCTTTTACCGCTCACTCCAACTCAGTCAGGTATTTCAGGGCGCGCGGTGGCAACGCTCCGCGTGGTCTTGCTGGAAGCAAAAGCACAACTCATCTCCATCAACACGTCAGTGTGAAAATGCCTTCCGGATTTGGAGTCACATTGCTTTATTTTCCTATACCTTGATGCCCAAGCACATCACACTGCTCCCTTCTAAGTGGGTTGGCACAAACAGCTTGCTCATTTTAAACCTTCCCTTCCTTCTGATTTGCAGAAGGCTGGAGAATTGTGCTGCACGACGGGCTAATTGCACAACTAGTTTAGCCGGATGGAAGGGAAATCTCTGAGAACCTGCAACTCCACAATGCCCTTTCTTACTCTCCAGGCTGGCTCCCACATTTTGCAGGACAGCAGTCGGGTGCATCTCGCCCTGGAGCCGTCTCCTGATATTCCCCAAGACACGTGTATTTACATTTGGTTTGACTTTCTACTTTCCACAGCCCTCCCCCTTAATTTCAAGCATCTTATCCTTCACAAAACCTAATGAAATACTATTTTCTTTTAATATTCTTTTCTAATCTGAATTCAGCTCCTAGCCTCAGTTAACTGCATGGATCTCCTGAGGCGAGGACATAATAACCAGCGTGTTCTTTATATGTATTCAAGATCTATTTTTAGCTCCTTTTAACCTCATGAGGGATATTTTTTTATTCTTTTTTTTTTCTTTTCCTGAAAAGACAATGTAATTTGTATGCAGCTTTCCTAGTTATTATTCTGGGGGACATTTTTCTTCAAATGATGATTACAGTCCTAACAAGGTTGGATGCCTCCCACCGTTTCAGGCGCGGAGATGCCGATTCCGAGGCTCACACCGTCACCTAGAGGAATGCTGCTGCAGTGAGCCCACTGCTCCACTCCCTGCTGCTGTGCTGTGCAGGCTTTTCTATAACACAAAATACATATATTAAAAAGAAAAAAAAAAA
>VWZY01006115.1:345507-361141 GCA_013399075.1 Chloroceryle aenea | reverse complement strand
CTCTGGCCAAAGGGCTGACCGGGAGAAGGGCTCTTGGCATCTGTTGGGGTGCTGAAAAGCACCTTGGATCAGGCCGGGAGGTCTCACTGCTGGGGGCTAGCCCAGCCCTGGTACTGGGAGTACCCCAGCCTCTCAGCTCTGCCCAGATGGTGCCTGCACCTGCATCCCCACCTCTCTCCTCACTGCTCACGGGGCTCGGCACCAACACCCCCAGCTGCAAATGCACCCACAGCTGGGAAGCAGCTGGTTACCCTGTGGAGACAGCATCGAATGTCTGCCCCATGCAGAGACCGTGGGGGAAGGAAAGGAGCTGTATTTCTAAAGGAAATGCTGAGGATGTGACTTTTTTTTTTTTCTTTTTTTCCCTTCTTTCTTCACTTGCAAATGAAACAAGCTCATCAAAGGCTGATTTTATTTTTTTTTTTTTCTAGAAATGAAGTTCTGGAAGCATTTCTTTTGGATCAGTCCAAATGTTCAGTATCAACAAAGCCAAAATACGTCATCGCAATTTGAACCTTTTCAAACAGAAGTAGAAAGAACACT
Organism: Chloroceryle aenea; assembly: GCA_013399075.1. NCBI lineage: Eukaryota > Metazoa > Chordata > Aves > Coraciiformes > Cerylidae > Chloroceryle > Chloroceryle aenea. The sequence goes on along the minus strand of VWZY01006115.1, from coordinate 360,598 downwards.
TAAATTAAATTTGTTCCTAAATGTCATTTTGAACAAAGAGAGAAATTCCTCATCCTGGAAATGTTGAAACAGACATTTTGATAGCACAAGAATAGTTAATCCTATTAAAATAAAGTAAGATGGGAATAGACACATTTTATTCTGTGTGGTTTGGTTGGGTTTTTTTCGTTTTCTTTTTGGTTTGGTCAGAACCACCATGAAAGAAAAACATCCAACTTTATGAGGAAGCCACTTAGCACTGTGTGCTCCAAGCAAGGTGTTGAGTCTCCTGCACTGTGCTGGGTGATTTTGGGGCTGCAGCAGTGTTTGGGTCTAGAGATGAGAGGCAGATATGGGACTCCATCACCTCACCTCCCACAGGATGGTGTGTTGGATGTTCCAGCTCTGCCCACTGTGTCCTGTGTGCACCCACAGCATCATCCCATGGGTGCAGCAGCTCTGTGTGACTGTGCAGGCATTGCAGGCATTGCATGCTGCACTGCTTAAGAATCTGAAATAATCTAACCAAAAAAACATCCCTTTTTATAACACATCATGAAATGTTGATTTGTTGAGCAAGAAACGTTTTGCTCAGAGCACCTCAGATCTGCCAGATTTTCACCAGCGCTGCGGTGAAATTTATTCACATGCCCACAGCCTGCCCCAAAACGGGGCACCCTGAGAGCACCTGGAGTCTCGCCCTGAAGCTGCCTCTCTAGGATGACTCCAGTCTTGTAGGACTGATGAACTTCTGTGTCAGTTCATTTCAGAGCCAAATCAAGTTAGGAGAAAAAAAAAATATTGTCATGAACTGGAACTGTCAAAGCAAAATTGTGTTCCCAGATTGGTAGATATGAGCAAAATGGAGTCTGGTCAGCAGCAGCTGGGGCTCCTCCACCCTGTGGCTCACTCAGGATTGGTTTAGGTCTCCCAGTGCCATTCCTCATCCTGCACGTTTTGATGTGTGTGACAGTCCCTTGCATTTACAGCACCCATCCCCCTGGTGCAGAGGGTGCTAGGTCCCTGTCTTCCCCACCCAAGGACTGCTCCCTGGGTTTGAGCCACCCTGACACCCATCGGTCTTCTCTTCAACCCTCTGAGTGCTCCATAAATACTCCTGTCCCTAGCACACTAAAAATCCTTATCTCTCCAACTACTATGTCCCTCTATCTCTAGGCTTCCCAGGTTTTCTATCTGTTGACCAGACCACTACTTAAAAGATCTTTGGGTTTATTTTTTCACTCCCTTAAAGTTGCGTGGTATTTAGCCAACCTGTTTTGGCTGCAGCAAGGAGATTTTTCATCTAGATTGCTAGCAGCTATAAAATGCAGACTCTGCCTAAAAGGGAGTCGAGGCTGCGTATCCACCACCCCCACAGTGACAGCGGGCCAGGAGCTCCGTGCCTCCCTGCCTGCAGATTGCTGCTGGCAGCTGCCTGCGCTGCCCTGCCCCATGCCCAGGACGGCACCGTTCACCCTGCAGCAGCAGGATCCTGCTCAGAAGACAGATGAGAGCCCGTCTCCCACATGAGCTGTTGTAATTTCATTACTGGCCATCAATGCACTTGCAAATTTCCTGTCGTGCTTACAAAGCTGAAAAGGCACCAGTTCCCATTCCCAGAGCATCCTCTGGAAAGGAAAATGGGAAGGGGATGACCACAGGCACTGAGAGGATGAGGGCAGAGACCCTGCCTCGTGCAGAGCTCCCCACCACACATAGCATCTCTTATCTCCATCGCCAGCAGAGGTGGCTTGGGTGGTGTGAGGGCAGTTTGGCTTCCTCCCCTCCCAGTGCTCCTCCTGAGCAGAGCTGAGCGACAGGTGCCTGGCTGTGGTGTGGACCGGGGCCAGGACTGACATGCCAGTGTGTTCATTCAGGGTTTTTTTTTCAGATGGATAAAAGCAGAAATCATCAGCACTTGGACTGGAATGCCCTGTGGTTGCCTGACAGCAGAAGCCAATCTCAGATACAGTCGCACAAACACTGAACAGACAATGAGAAGATCTAATTATAGAGAGGAGAAAAGCAGCCATCTAACCAGGCAAACATTCATATTTCCACCGGCAGACTCGGAGTGGAAGGCAGAACAAAAGAAACAGGAAAACGTTGCTGCGGGTTTACTCATGATTCACTTGACCCCGAGGAATATATGTCCCCGTCTGCTGGAGTGAGCACACACGGTGATGACAAGCAGGTGTCACATCAGTCCACCTGGGTGCCGGCAGGTACCTGCGTCACCAGCCATGCCTCATGCCAAGTAGCCCTCCCTTACCTCGCCATAGTCAGCCAGACATTATTTCAGTGCCTCCTAACCCACGAATCAATATTTAACATTGTGGAAAAACATCCATCTCTGCAGGATGGGCTCTAAAGGTTTTAAAGGACTCGCTCCCAGCTCTTGTGTGCTCTCAGGGCACATCCTTCCAGCCCAGCTGCAAACCTGCTTCTCTAGCAGGCACGTCAAGGCAGCAGAGATTGCTTGGCTGCTGAATGACTGCCTTGTTTCTTCTCACGTAAGTGGGGATATATAGTGAGTAATGAAGCCAATATTGGGCAGGGTTGACTTCCCAGACAGGCTTTGAGGATCTCAAATCAGGTTTCTGGCTACTATCTTAACAGCAATAACAGGGAGAAATTGCTGACATGTCAGGAGAGAGCCCTGCGCCTGCATCAGCAGCTGGGGCACACCTCAGAAGATGCATGGTGGTGGGTGCCAGGGGAGCTGCAGGAGGGAACAAGGATGCTGGATGCCCTCAGCACCTGGGGGCCAGAAGCACCCTTCAGTGGTGGGTGCACTGGCTGAGACAGCCCCATGCTGCAGGTGGCTGAACTGGAGCTGGAAGTGCACATGGACAGTGTGGACACAGGGTGAGTCTCAGAGGGTATCTGGAGCTTGTCTTCCAATTGATGTGCATCTCTCAGGACCAAGCTGGACCCACAGGTTGTTCTGAAAACTCTTCTCTCTGCCAGGTGCCTGCTCTGGCTGCTCCCATGAGCGGAACCTGGGCAGTCCACGGTGCATTTTTTTGGCCAAGAATGGTGGTAGTTTGGGTTCACTCTCTGCTTACAAGTACAGGAGTGGGGCTGTGTTTTCAGCCCTAAAATGTGGAATAAAAAAGCTCCAGAGGAGGAGTGAGAGACCCTTGCGTGAGGGTTGTCTTACGGCTTTTCTGCAGGAGTTCAGCTGGAGGCAGCAGCATCAGCAAGTATCCTCTGCCCAGAGAAAGTTGTTGTACCTCTACCACACTGTGGGTCACCCCATCTCATCCAGGCTGTGTTTTACAGATCCAGGCATCCTGCAAGCTGTGAGCACATGCCACCCCCACTCAGCAGAATTTCCTCTCCAGGCATCCCTCAGCCAGGCTCACATCCCACCCAGGCAGCCGCTTTGCAGCGTTGCAGAAGTGCCGTGTCACTGTGGGACCCTGGCAGTCCCTGTCACCACCCTGACACAGTTGCACAGGCTTCTCCAAGAGCTAACGTCCGTGAGGTCTCGAGTCAAGAAGCTGCTGCTGCTGCCAGTGCTGAAGAGCTGGTCCAAGAGGAGTGATGAAGTGGAAGGAGGAACAGCTGGCGCCGGTGCCGGGACCCACCGCACTCGGCGAGTTGTGCGTGGATCCTGCCAGCCCGACTGAATTTCCTGAGCTGTCAGCTTGGCTGGAGAAGTGCCACATCAGCCTCGTCAGGTCACATCACAGGGGGGAACGTGGCACGTCAGCAGCAGTGCGTGCAGCTCTTGCCAGCTCCGGAGTCCTGTGGGTTTGGGGAGGCCAGAAGCAATGACATCTTGAAGGAAGGCAGCGCTGTGGCTTGGCACAGGGAAGTGGGGTTGTCAGCAGGGTTGGGTGACTGGTGTTCTATCACCCATCTGTAGGAGCCAAGATGCTGCTCTCAATGAGAGGCTGTGGAGAAGACCTGGCCGCTGCCAACACCAAGACTGGGCCACCACATCACATAGCAGCTTGTCTCATCAGGTTTGGAGAAGAAGCCCAGCATGCAGCAGGTGACATATTTTGGTAGATGTCCTTTTCGCCCAGTTCAGTGCCAAACCTCTGGGCAGTGGGCAGGGAAAAGAGCAGTGATACTTGCAGGCAACAGCATTATACCATTATACCAGTGGGCTCAATGATGCAAACCTGGAGCGTGGTGAGCAGCAGGTCTGCACAGTCACGTGGCTGGAGATCTCAGTGGGGGTCCCAAACCCCCTCCACTGTTTACACCACGGTGTGCAGCCCATCACACAAACTGTTCAATACATTTTGCTGTGACTTTTCATCCCTCCTGCTGCTAGCAGGTTATTCCAGGACTCGTGGCTTGTTCAAACCTATTTTCCTTTGTGCCAATGTCACTGCTTAGCTCAAAGGATTCTCCTCCATCACCCTCCCTGGAGCATTTCTGGGGAACAGGCTGCTCTCTGAGCCATCCTGCTGAGCCGACGGGCCAAATCTTTCCCAAGATGGGAAGGAGGCCATGGTGGAAGAGTCTTGGAGTGAGCAGGTCTGGCAAGACTGTTCCTGATGAGGCCTCACTAATGCACTGTGGGCAATGCTGACGGGTTTCTCTCTCCAGGAAATACTGCAGCTCAGCTCACACGTGCCTTTCTTGCTGCTGAATCAAACTGACAGTTTACAGCCTTTCCGTGACTGACTCCCCCAGCAAGTTCCTTGTGTTTTTCATTTACTTCCAGCTACAGCTAAAGTTCCTGCATCAGGTCCTAAGTACCTAACCTCACATTTGTACTATTGAATTTCCTTCCAGGTCTCTTACTGCAGTCTTTAAGGTCACCCAATCACTTCTGTTTGATATTCCACTGCTGCCATGCATTGGCTTCCTCCTTTGAATCCTCAGCAGGTTTTATCAGCGGTCTCCTACCTTTTGTGCAAAGATCATTAGTGGAAATATTAAGAAAAATCAGACCCCAAATGGATCTTTGAGAAACTCCATTAGTAGCCTGCCTGCAGCTCGGTGCTTGCTGGTTTAACACTACCCATTGCTGTCTCCCCTCCAGCCATTTCCCATCTTACCCTTGCTCCTTATCATTTCTTCATTAATCCCCATCTTCACCAGTTTAATTAATAATTTCTCATGTGCATTACATCAAATGCTTGACTGAGGTTCAGGGAGATGAGATCTACTTCGATTCTTTTGTCTGGGAAAGCAGATACCTTCTCAAAAAAAGCTATCAAGCCAACCTGCCACCGTATGCCTTTGGTAAATCCATGTGGTATTTAATCCTGTTTTCTATTTACCTCAATGCTTTTAATTACCATTTCCTTTAATGTCTGTTCTAAAGCCTGGTCTATTGCTCAGGTCAGATCTCAAGTTGCTTTTTCTTCAGATCCTGTTTTTTTCCTGTTTCTGGTCAGCCAGCTTTTCAGCCCAGTGAAAGACTCCCGTGGGCAGGAGCACTGATGTGGTCTTGAAGAAGAGAGTTGTTGGAAATGCAGGGTGGAAAAGCCACGTGTCTAGCTCAGCCCAGAGACCTGCAGAGCTTGAAGAGAAGAGCCTGTCAGCAGTATACTGAAACAAGGAACCTAAGCAAGCAAGAACCAGGGCAACTTGTGCAGCACACAAGATGGGACACCACAAAATTCCCCTCCTTTCCTGCTGAGATTCCTGGTCTGAGCCCTCCTCCAAGCCTCCCACCTCCTGGAAACCAGTGTAGTAATGCACTGTGCCCCTGGGGTCCTTCTCATTAAAAGTGGGTAACACTGCTCTGCCCTTTTGTGTTGGCATTTCACCAGGCTGGGGAGCTGCTTTCCTCCTTTCCTCCCCAGGCTGCTCAGTGCACACACTCGCCAGAGCTGCTGGCCCTGTATGAGACTTCTCCTGCCTCAGCTCATGTATAAACCATGGGACTGCCCCATAATATTTAACCCCAGAAAAAATGATGGCTGAAAGACATGTGATAGGTCTCTATAAATATTTTGGTGGAGAAAGAGAGGGAGGGAAGGGTAAACATCAGCACCGCAGCTTGTTATTTAAACTGGAGGCCAGTGTTGGCACAAGAGCAAATGGGATAAACTATTCATGAATATATTTTGAGTAGAAATTGGGAAAACTGCTGAAGCCATCAGAAGATCAGGATGGCTGTGGAAAAGCCTCCTGCGAGGAGCAGGGAGGGGCTGGCTCAGAGCCCTTTTGCTGTTTATGAAAGAGACCCTCAGAGCCTATCTGGTTGTGCAGGTCACCCTGCTCCCGGAGGCAAGGAGGGAGGGTCCCACACCCTCAGGGTTCACATGGGAGGAGCTACACCAGGACCTGTTGCCTTCCCATGCCTCTGACCTTCTCAGACCTCATTACCAGCCCAGGAGGCTTGTGCTGCACCTTGCTGTGGGGTTCAAAGCTTTCCTCTGGAGAGGTGGGAAAAGACTTGTGGGGACCAGCACCCCTGGAATTACCATCTCTGAGCATTGCTCTTCCCTTATTTATCCAGCTCTTGATTTGCTGTGCTAAAGAAAAGGGAAATACTTCTTTCTTATTTGCAACAAGTAGAAACCAATCTCCTGTAAGCTGAGCCCTCTGTTCAGTCAGGACAGGCAAAATGATTTCAAGTTCCTAAACTCATTGCTGGGAAAGGGTCCCATGAAATGCAAGCGGGTGCAGCAGTGAGGGACAGAGGTGGGGCTCACTTTGCAGGAGAGGAACAGGGCTGAAGCCACCAGCACTGCCAGACAGGACACAGACACTGCAAACCCATGTCCCTGTATGCTCCTGGCTGAGTTTGCATGGAAGATCTGTTCTCACCTCTTGGTAGTCCCAGTGTTGAAAAAGGGCATCAAATGTCTGCAGCAGCAGCTACAGAAAGCCCTGTGCCAGAAGATGCACTGCAGATGGGAGACCCTCCTGTTCTCCATGGCTCTTGCACTGTGCCTGCCTCTGTTCCCCCTCCCCCTTCTCCCTGCACCTTCATGATCTGTTTTCCTGGGAAGCTGGCACAGCTGGGATAGAAGCCAGCTTCTGTTAGGTCTTGTCTGAGCTTGGTCCTGACCTTCAGCTGATAGATCCGTGGAGAGGTTCCACTGACCCCACGCCCATCTCCCAGCAGGCTTGACTCTGCAATTGCTATGCAGAGTACAACCTACAGGTCATCCCTCAGCTTCAGAGAACCCCATCCTGAACTGACAGAAGTGCCTGTGAACCAGAAACAAACTAAGACTGTGTTGTTATTTATGGTGGGGGTTTTTTGCAGCAACATATGTTTAGTAGCAGATGCTTCCTATGGGAATGTGACCTAAGAAGGGACGCCTTTGCCTGACCCTCTTTCCACACTGTGCCGACCCAAGGGGAAAACGAAGAGCAAACATTTGTTTTCAGAGGTTTAGGAAGCTGCATTTCCACCCTGACAGCCCCTTCTCCCTGCACAGAAAGTCCCTCTGTGTTTGCAAAGATCTGTGCTTAACCAGCTCCGGTGTATAAACAACTGCGTCCGCTTGCCAGCCTGCATTTATCTTGTAGCAAAGCTCAGATGCAGATTATATACAAATGAGGTGTAGTCCGAGATTTTTCTGTTAGTTCCCAAAGCAGCCTAAAGTGCTGGAAACATTGCACATCTTTGAACTAGGGAATGAGATAGAAGAGTTCCTGGAACTTCCTCAGAGCCCAAATTTTGGACACTTATATGTGCTCTTCAGATGTTAAGAACTTGCCAGCTCTTGTTAATAAAAAGGTCTTCTTAATAAAACCTTAAGATACCTCTTAACTGCACCAGGCCCTGGCCCTCAAAGCCCAGGATCACAGGGACCTCCAAAGCTGCTCATGGGGAGCAGCTCCTTCCCAGTCCAGGAGCACCTTTCCGTCCATGACCCGGTGTCCCACTCCCCAACACGGATCCACTTCCATTTCTCCTCTTCCTTGCCCCTGTTATGTTTAAACACAGAAGGTGAAGCCACAGTAGGTACCAGTATGGGTAATGGTAGAACTGGGACAGGGCTGGAGAATTCAGGTCCCAGGCAGCCTCCTGGTTGTCTCTGGAGTTTGTTCAGATGACTTGGTTGTCTCTGGAGTTTACAGCCACGTGCTGGGGCTAAACCATGCACTCCGGGCTAAAGACACAAAAATCCTCTGCAGCCTGGTGGGGAAAACATGTTGGAGCAGCACGTGACCTGTTACAGCCGTCAGTTTAGTCCTGCCTTTTCCTGCGAGCGATGCCTGGATCCCCCACCACACTCACGGGCTACGCCTCACCGGCTGCAGGAGCAAATCTGCTGGAAGGAAGAAAGGGATTCTCTGATTCTGCCTGTGCTGCAGTGACATCAGCTCCAGGGCAGGGCCTCCAGCAGTGAGCTGCAGCCCTGAGAAATGCTGAGTGGACCGTTAGTGCCAAGAACATCTCCTCCCTTGGCGAAAGGAGCTTGGCTTTTGTCACTTCCCATTTCTCAACTTTCAAATACTGGACGTTCAACTTTGCAGTCTCCAGCCTTCTCCTGCTGACTCCTTCATACTCCCCATTGCCACCTCAAATAGGAACCAGCATTTTCAAGCAGCTGAACTATAAGGTGGTGTCAGCAGGACTTGTCCCCCCCTCCATTCAAGCATGTCTGTGCACAGCCCTGGCTCTTGGGGGTTTTATCAGCTGCTGTAATTGCCCAATGCACGAGCAAGCACCAGGAACAGGGTTTGTCACCTCAAAGTGCTCTTCTGGGGAGCCTCTCAGCATTAGCTGACGGTGCTGCAGCTTGTCAGCTGAGCTCCTCACACAGTTAAACCCTGCAGGCATTTTCAGGCAGGGGTGCTGCTGGGAGAGGGGACAGTGGGGGATCACAGAAAGCCCCTCCTGCAGGAGCAGTTCATGGGCAGAGCTGTGCTCTCTGTGGCCTGGGTGGGTTTCCTTGCTTGGGTTGGGTCCCCTGTGGTGGGTATAAAAAGCTGCTTCCCACAGGTGTCTTCATCTGCACAAGGGGTTCTGCTGGTATCATGTGCTGGTATTTGTGTACCAGCGAGCCACTCCTCCTCTCAAAAATCCCCAGTATGAAGTTGTTATAAAACCAGTAGCTTAACTGGGATGCTAACCTCAGTCAAGCTGCAACAGGCTCCTGTAACCTGTTCCTATAACCTTCTCCATGCACCTCTGTCTCTCTGGTTTTCACTAATGAATTATGATCAACCCAAACATGCAGCCTTACAGCTTGATCTTGCAGCTGTTTGCTGCCTGTCCAAAGGATACAGCTTCACCAGAGTGTCAGGGACAACAGGGGAAACTGGCTGGGGAAGAAAGGAGCCTCCTTCTCAACAAGAGCAAGCTCCTTGAACCATAGACCCATTTCAGCCAGCACCCAGATTCACAGGGAGGATCCCACAGCAGTAACCAACTCCCAGGAGAGAGGACAGATTTCTCAGCTCAGGTCCTGGAGACAGATTTTGGAAGGAAAGCTCCTCTGGGGTGACTGTCAAAGCCTATCTGTGACATCTAAGTCCCCTGGCTCACGAAGAGCAGATGAGGAGCCTTGCAGCCCAATGACTGGAAATAGCAATCGTGCCAGGAGGCAACAGCCATTCCTCAGACAGGGACAGTGCAACAGCTCCTCTGGCTCCATGCCACTACCTGGTCCCCCATCCCAGGAGGCTGCCAGTGCGCCCTCACAAGCTCCAGAGGTTTTTGTTCATTCTCCTTCACCAGGTAATGCTAAAACCCACTTAAAGAATTGCAGACTACAATCACTGGCTAGCACAGAGAGGAGCTCCTACAATCCTTGCTTCAGGCCTTTTGATTGTAATTAGCAAAAATGTTCTTCCACGAGCTATTTTAGATGGAGTCTCCTCATGACAATCTGTCAAACTCCGAGCATAAAGTCATCCAAATCACTTAGGCTGATGTCAGCACAGAAACCCTGTGTCTGTAGAGTTGCCTGCAGTTCAGATCAGGGGTTTTAAGGTGCTACAGACTCACTTTTCTCTTCTCCTTCCCATGACCCCAGAACTTCAATCTCACAAATACTTTGTCTGTTGTGCTCCATACAACTCCCACCTGCCTTGTCAGCCACATAGCTAGGTGGTCCTAGGTCTCAGAAGTGGCACAAATGTCTTTGGAGTTTCTTACTTGGAAATGCTTCAGGCATATTCATCTCATCAATCTAAACTCTTGATTTTTTAAATATCATCTGTCAGCAGCTGCAGAAATGTTTGTGTTGGAGGCATAGCCCCCTCACAGGGGAGCCAGCTCTGAAATGACAGGAGCAAGACATTCAGGGTGACAAGCATTCTGGGTCAGGAGTGGTGAAGGACAGTGGGAGGATCAGTGATGTGTTAAACCCAGGTTGGCAAGCTTCTGTAAACTGACCTCATATTCTTGTTCTGCTTTCAAGAGCCTCCAAAGCCACCAGAAACTCCCCAGGCCAACCAATTTGCCCATCTTCCTGCAGAAGCTGACAATCTCAAGACCAAAAGACATTGAAAAAGACACGTGTACTCAGAGAGACACAAAAAGGTGCCTTTCTGCCTCAACTCCCCCATGATTTGGAGGCCAGAGGGTTTCACCTTCCCTTCAAACCCAGTATGTCCAACAGACCCACCTAGTCATTTCCCTTGGGCAGGACACCAGAGGCATTGTCCTCACTGGTGGGATGAAGCTGTCCCCAGGTGTTCTGCAGACACCACACAGCCCGAGACCCATCAGGTCCTGCTGGGTCCTGCTCTAGCTCTTGCAGAGGAGTTGCTGGCAGCGGGGTGTGGGCTGAGGAGCTCCCTTGCCTTGTAATCAGCCACTCATGGACGGAAATTAGATCTGAGCTGGGGGTGCAGCGGGGTCTGCACTGTGCAGAGTTTGGACAACCTCATGGGCAGGGCTGAAAACTGACTGGCTGCCATAAGGGATTTGAACATCCAGGGAGGCTTTCCACAGACGTCCAGCAGGAAGCCAGGCAAGGAGCTTCCCGTGCTCCCTCAGGCCCTGTTGAGCTGCACTTTGAGGCTATGTGTGAGATGCTCCAGCACACAGATCTGTGTCCTGCTCAGCCCTCACTCCAACACACTCCAGCCTGTCTGGGATAGAGCATCTGTACAATCCTCCAGATGTTCCGCTGCTCTTGCAAATCTCTACTGGAGAAGGAGTCCATCAGGCACCCTGGGAAATGACTCTGGCTGCTTTCCTTTTCATTTTCAAAATGCTGACACCTGCTCTTTGTTCCTGAATGGTTTTGTTGTTTAGTTTGGTTTCTTGTGGTTTTTTTGTTTTTTTTTTTTTTTGCTTTGGGCTTTTCTTTCAGTTCTTGTGAAACTGAATCATTTTGTGACCAGACAGGAACCTGAGCCTATAAACATAGCAGCAGCTAATCCTTCTACTGCAGCTTTTGGCTCCCAGCCTGATTCTCCTGCCCACACGTGTCCCCGCCGTGTGTCACTGGTGCTGGAGCACCTGCTCACAGCAAGGGTGGGCACCTGCCAACCAGGTGTTCCCATTGTCCATAGGTCAAATTAGCCACGATTAATTTGGGGGCAGTTCCTAGATCTCTTCCTTCTCCCATCCCTTCCCTGCAGCATCGAGGGTGCCGTTTTACCTCGTCACTGTCCTGCCCGAGCATCCCCATGCTCTGCATCCCAGCCCTTGGTGCTTCTCCCATGTTCATCACTTACCCGTGAGCTGCTGGCTGTGGCTCCCAAGCTCTTCCCAGACATCCTGGTGCACACTGTGGCCAAGGTCTCACCCCTGTCATTCAGCTGCCTGTATCTATGGGAAGGCCACGGGGCTGCTGCCTGCATTACTGGTCTTTGCTCTCCCTGCTCAGCATCTGCCTGTTTCCCGAGCAGGGCAATGCCTGGCCTTGATGTTTGTGACACTCTGGCCTGGCTCACTTTGAATTAATAACATTCATTTCACAGTGCCAGGATTTCACTGAACCCATTTCCTTATTTTTCACATGATTGCCAATGTCTTTTGTTTCACTGGCCGAGTCTCCATTTCTCTAACTGTCCAAAAGGGCCATTAATCAAATGAGCAGCTCCTGCTCCACACTGTACATGAGACACATTGGTGTGCACAGCCCCGTGGAAGCCAGGCCCTCCTTCGCATGGCTGGACTCGAGCGCTGCAGCACGTTCTGCAGCCTCACCATGGGACTGCTCTTCTCTGTTGATGTTGGCTGCTGTCCTGGCTGTTGTTCTCGGCATGTGAGACTGGGGCTCCTCGCTGGGACGTGGCTGTGCCGCCCTGTCGTGCTCCTCAGCTCACCAGCTAATGCAGGTTGAGCTCCCGTTGAACCTCTTCGCCTGGACCTCTGTTGAGTCCCAGCCAATGCAGACTGTCATCTGGTCCCAGGCAGCATGCCAGGATTGGTGCCAGCTCTGGAGAAATCAGTCCAGGAGAACTTCTGCAGCAGCGGCAGGGCTCTGCTGCTCAGCCCAGAGTCAGCTCCCTGCCTGGTTCATCCCCCTGCCTAGTCCACTTGAACTGCAACATGGACCTGAACCACTGGTGCAAGGTGAAGGGCAGGAGCAGCGGGAAGAGAAGGAGGTGCCCTGCACCTGAGCAGGAACATCCTGACTGTGCTCCTGGGGGATGCAGAGAGGGCAGGAAGAACAGGAGCTGTTGTGCCTTAACTGGGCTCTGTGCTGGGTGGTTGCCCGTGCTTTGCCAGCCCTCAGCTTTGTGCCCAGAGCAGTTTTCTGGTCCCCTCCTCTCTGAGCGACTGCCAGGGAGGCCAGGGCACGCTGACTCCTTCCTCTTTTCACAAAGCCTATGGTTCCAGTGAGACGTGTTGGGGCTCAGCTCCTCAGCCCACTTTTCCAGCCACGGTTGGGCAGTTTGAGACTCCACTTGAAACTCTGTCTGAACATCTGAGCCTTCAGCAGAGCTCCTACTTCCAGGCAATTGGCTTTGACCTGAAGGCCATCTCTGTGTCTCCTAGAAAGCCTGACAAAAGAAAGACAAAGCCTGAACTCCTTCCAGCACTTCTGGATTTTTTTCATATGCTTCAGCTATTTGCTTTCTCTCTACATAGGAGTAAGAGCTCCCAGATACTTTGGACACAGTGTTTGCACAGTCTCTTTTTTTTTTTTGACACCAGGCCTCCTTGCAAAATACTTCCTGGCAAAGTGCTTTCCTTTTTTTTTATCCTGGCAAGATGAATCTAGGCACTGGGTCAGTCTAATCTGACCAGAGGTAGGCATCTTCACCTGACTTACTCACCCTGGGCTCCTCTTACAGCAAGTTTGGGGTGTGTGCCAGAATGTATCAGACACATCTTGCCTGGAAGTTTATTTTTCTCTGCAGTGAGTGCAAATGAACTAGAAATGAATGGCCCACTTGGTGAGATGTGCACTACAGATATGTGAAGCCAGGTGAGAAGAGCTCAGAGGGTTTGAGCACACTCCTGAACACTTCCACCCACAAGGACACATATACCCACTACATCAGGCAAGACCATCTCTTTTTCCAGGAACCACAGCACAATATCAGCACCTGCAGAGGGGAGCTCAGCAGCAGCGAATTGATTTTCCTGCAGGGCTTTTAGTTAATAGATGTCCTGCTTTCACCCACTCCCATCCCACGTGTCCCTTATTCCAAAGGCTCTGCCTGCCATCCCAAGGCGAAATGTTTTCTCAGCTGCTAGGGAAGATCTGAAAGACTTTGTCCAGTGGTACAATGGATCACCTGTGGCACAAAGCCTTAGATAATAACATGGGAAAAAAGGGCAACAGTGACCTTGCATATGACATGAATAATTAAGGTGAGACAGGCCTGTAGAAGCAGGAGGAGAATGACCAGAGAGTGTAAATATGCTCGGCAGCAAGAGAAAGAGCATGAACCTGAGAAAGGAGGTGAGCCTGACTGTGAATTCATGTGCCATGGACGTGGCTCACCATGGACATCCTCCTCCACTTGCACCCTCATTGATCAGGGACCCACCAACCACGCCAGGATGCAGAAGTAGGGTAATAGGTGCTGTGGATCTGTCCTCATACTGGAGGTTGGGCAAAGGTCCTTGAGTTGCAGCTGATCGCGGGTGAAGGTCACAGGTTTGCTTTCTTGCAGGCAACTTGTAAGAAACAGCCAGATGTTCTTTTTTGTCTTGTTACCTGGAATCAAGCACGCTAGGAAGCAGCTGACATCAGGGTGATGGAAGTGCTGTGCTTCAGGGACTTGCATGAACTGGAAAGGCCTGGGACCACTTTATCTGGGGAAGAGATGATGAGTGGGAATGTGGTGCAGGGTACTTTTTCATTATGGGTATCGTGTCATGAACAACCTGTCCTCCTGCTCGTCTGTTCTCCGAGTGAAAAAGTACCAGCCCATTAAACTGGAAGGCAACCTAATTAAAACTGATAAAAGGAACCAGCTTCATATGTACAGCAAAAGCTTAGCTGGAGGGACTCATGGCCACAAGGCATGCCTAAGGATGTGGATTTAGCAGGGATCAGAAGAGGGTTAGATCTGTAAATGGGTTAGATGAGGTCCCTGGTGGCCACCCTTGGACAGGATCACACAGTTGGCTTAGTCAGGAGATAAGCCTGAAGCTTTGGGTCGGAAACCAACCACTTGCTCATGCTCTCAGGCAAGGAAAAGGATCTCTGCCTGGGGATACAGCAGAACTTTGTCTGAGGTTGGAGATGAGGCCAGCCAACAGCCTGAAGAGGCTGCAAAGGTAACAGTTGAGGCTGGGAAAGGAAACAAGACAGTCATGGAAAAGAGCAGCAAAACTGGTGTCCCCCTGGAGACAGGACCTGACCACTGCTTTCCCGGGTCCACAAGATGCCTCAACCTTGCAGCAAGACCCCAAGGGCTCCCAGATCCTTTTTACTGGGGAAAACTGGTTATTGGCTGAGATATGGAGAGAGGGGAACAGGAATTCTGCTTTTGACTGCAGAAATGAGGAGGCAACAAAGAGCAGGAGCTGGTTTCTGAGCAGCATGTGGCTGTCACAAACAGGGGGACTCTGGGCAGGGTGGGACAGGGGGACTCTGGTGGGGGGACAGGCCTTTTGGGGACAGGCTGAAGTGGACAGGAGCTGCACAGACCTCAAAGACAGGAAACCCCAGTAGTTAAACAGGGATATAGCTGCTAGAATCAGTGCTCATTCAGCCTGATAACTCTGGGAGGAGACCTGAAACATCCTCCCTGACATCTGGGTGCTGCTTACAGCTCGCCTGGCAGATCATGGTCCCCAGCCGAGCCACCC
>VWZY01006115.1:325213-345415 GCA_013399075.1 Chloroceryle aenea | reverse complement strand
GGCACCGTTCAGCCCCAGCACAGAGAAAGCTCCACACAGAAAGAGCCGCGTCAGTGGCAAATCTATACAAACCCCTTTCTAAACACAAACAGACAGAACATTATATGAAAGAGCTTTAAAGAATAGAGAAAGGCACGCTAATAACTCTTGGTAGGAGCCATGACCCCAGCGATGAAAGCGTCGGTCTGGCTATTGGAAGCACAAGGATTTTCAAAGGGGCTCTGAGTGTGGCAGGGACCCACAGGCATTTCAGAAAGGGGGAGATGTGAATGGTGAAGTTTGGGCTGCTTTGACACGCCAGCCTCTCCGCCACGGATAAAGGATCTCTTTCTAATCAGCAGTGCTGGGACCCAGCAGAGCACACGCAGAGCTGGGGTTCCCAGGGTGCATTATGAACATTGAATTCACACACCAAATAGCAACCAAAAGGAAGGGGAAAAAAAAAAAGCAAGCCCCAACAAAACCAGTTCATATAATTAAACTGCGACTGAAGAGAGAAACAGCCTTGGTGCTGGGTGAGCTGGGGAGTGCTGGAGTCAGGCAGCTGGAAAGAAGGAATGAAGGGGCGAGGAGGGGGGATCAATTGTGGTAAAAACCTGGAAAATTCATTTTGAACAAACTCATTAGAAAGATTCAACTCCGTCCTCGGAGGGGCAGAGGAAGAGCTATTGTAGAGAGCTATTGTGCTGCTCAGGAAGGACTTGGTGCTGCAATGGCACCAGACTGTGGGAGGCGGATGGCAGGGCTCCAGGGCTCTCCGTGTCGGGAGCTCTAAGCCCTCTCAGGCCAGCAGCTCCAAGGAGCAGGTGGATTAGGAATTTCCTTGGACTCAGAGAAACCACATGTGGGGGATTTGTCCTGTCGAGCCGCTGCGCTGGCCAGTGCTGTTGCCAGAAAGAGAGGCTGTTGCTTTGCCATCATTCTTAAAGCTGCCCACCAGTGTGGGTTTGCAGTTTTGCCCCAGGATTTTTACCAGCACCCCAGGGGCTCGGGGGCTGGAAGGAGTGGCAGAAGCACTGGGAAAGAGCAGAACAGGACCCCCAAAAGAGCAGCTGTTCCAGTTTAACCTGCACAAACCATTGCTTTACCCCCAAAATCAGGCTCGTGCTTGTTTTCCCCCCTGTGGACCTATGCCCTGTTTCTGACAGCAGAGCTTTTAGCCGTGAGGGCTGGCAGCTCTCCAGCATCCCCAGGGGACACCAACAGCAGACTGAGGGCAGTGGAGAGGCCCTCACCCTGGACCTCTGCTGTGCATGCTTGGGTTTGGTAAGCAGGACTCCTAAGACATCGCAAGACTGTCTGCTTTTCCCACTTAATTTAAGTTTGGGTTTTTTTTTTTCATGAAGTGTCCATGCCTACATATGTTATAAATTTGACAGTGTAAGAGTATTCAGAAAGGCTATTTGCACTGCACCAAATACCCTCCTGAGCACCAGTGCCAGGGGGACTCCCCTTGCCACCTGAGGGATGTTGAACACCCAGGGTTGCACCTGAGGAGCAGAAGCTCCTTGCAGGTGGTGACAGGACAGGACATTGAACTTCTATATCTAGCGATGCTGCAGGGTGCTGGTGTGATGGGGACCTTCCACTTTATCTGTCAGCAGTGACCTGCACACCAACAAAACCCCATTCCAGACACTTGCCATACCCTCCACGGTGAAACAAAGCTCAACACTTAGACCTGACTCCAAGGAACTGTTCCTATCTCTTTTGACTTCCCATGGTTTCAAACAGCATGCAGGTGGGGAACGCAGATGGAAATGGAGTATGATCTGCCCTGTGTCATTGTGGTGTGGTTTATAAGGGGAGTTAACTGGTGAATGGGGTTATTTTTACTGGCCTGATGATCTCTGCCAAAAGGTTTCTCACAGGGGGCAACTCAAAACATGTTTTATGCCACCATGTGTGCTGGCTTTTTTGTGCAGCAACAAGAGGAGGAGATATCATGAAAGCATCTTGGCTCGGAGTACATGTAACTGTCGCCGAGGTTCACTGCAAAACTTTATTGCCATGAGAAACTGCAGAACAGCTGCCGTTGCTCTGACAACAGCCGAAGCAGCCTGGTCCCTAGGTGAGGAGCCTGCGAGCTCAGCTTGAGCTGTGCGAGTGTGGCTACCAAGCACCATCAGCTCTTGTGTGCCTGCTGATGGGCCTGGCTTTGAAGGCACAGCATGTGTCCTTCCTTGCCCCAGCAGATAATGAAACTCTGGCCTTACGAATGCCTGTTTTTTGGAACAAACCAGATCTCAGAGGTATGAAAAAACTCCAGTCCCTGAAATAAAATCCTTACTTTCCAGAGTGGTCTAGTGCTGGATCAGTCTGAAAGTACCATGTAGTGATCCACCTAAACCCAGAGCAGATATCTTTGTCTGAGGTCTCCCATCTCCCACCCAGGGTCCCTTGCTAAGGACAAGCTCATTAAAAGAAACATAAAAACTCTCAGAGAATGGGTGCCTCATTCCTTCACCACCTGCATCAAATAAAAACACAGGTCTGGGTGCAAGTAGTAGAGTCCACAATACCTGGTGAGCTTCATACCCATCCATGAATCAGGGCTTGACACCATGATCTCTTCTGCTTGGCCAGGGTTGGGAGTGCTCTGTGTGGTGCCCCTTAGCAGTGCCACTCACCCTCAGTCTCTGCAGAGGAGGACTAAGTGTCCTGGGTTTGGTTTGGGTTAATTATCACCAGCAGCTGCTGGCCCAGTGACCTGGGAGGGGCCACAGTGGGGATAAACACCCTACCCAGGCAATCAGATATTTCATACCACAGTGAGTCATCTCCTGTATAAGGGGAGGGCTGGCCCAGCCTTGGGGTGCCTGCTTACAGCTTGCTTCAGTGGGGAGGGAGCAGGGAAAGTGGCATCTTAGGCACAGGTAAAACCTTCCTGGCTTCTATTACTTTGTCTACAATTTCATTAGTACTATTGTTATTATAGTTGCTTTCTTCTCTCTGTGTGTTGTTCTATTAAACTGATGTTATCTCAAATTCCAGGGTCTCATCTTTTTTTCTTCCTCCTGTTTCTCCTTCCTATCCCCTAGGAAGGAGTGTGGAAGCAGTGGGTGAGTGGCTGCATGGTGCTTAGCTGCCAGCGGGTGTTAACCCACACAGTGCTTCACCCTGGCTTTGGTTTCTAAGTCACTTTAGGTATAGCCATAGGTCTTGGACCTGGGGAGAGAGCCCAAGTGGACATGGAGAAAAGAGCTGCAAAATCAGCAGCCTTCAGCTGACCACCACAGACATCACAACTCCTGGCCAACTTCAATGAAACAACAGTAGCTATCTCACAAAAAAACCTTCTAATTTTATAAAGGTCTGACTGAAGATCTCCAGCCAGGTCAGAGAACACAAGCTGAGGTGCTCCTAACCATAGTGGGAGCCTGGAATCGTGACAAGCTTGGGCTCATCTCAGCCTGCTGGTGGAGATGAGGACAAATCCCCAAGAAGGATTTGTAGAGGAGATCCTGCCTCGAAACTGAGAGAGGGAAAATGCTGCTATGGAAGGACCCAGCTTCTGTGAGCAGGGCCGTGCTGCAGAGCAGCAGGGACAAGGTCTGATGTGAAGCATTTTGCTGGTGCTGGTTTCCCTGCACCACAAGGGAGAGAGGAGCATGCCCCAGGCAGAGGGACCTGAGGCAGGCTGCTTGCCTCAGGGATTTTCATTCCATTTTCCTTCCCTGCTGAGCTTGATGCTGCTTCGGCATGAGCTGGGCTGACATATAAGGATGGGGAAGGAAATCCCAGCCTGTTTCCTTTCAGCCACATTATGAATGGCTACAGGGATTAGTCCTCTCCGGAGTGAGGATGCGCTGCTGGGAATGTCATTAAGAACATGCTCCTCTGCCTTCAGCGCTGAAGTGGTCATTGCACACGCCGGGGACAGGAGGCAGGAGGGCCTGATATTAACCGCCTGGGTTACAATAATGTCATTTACTTTTCCCAGGGGACAGGAGGCAGCTTGGATGACAAATGCGTCAGTGCTTAGCCAGAGCGTTGCTGGATAGGTCACTTGCTAAGTGAGCGTGTAGTGCAGTTGCTGCAGGTTTTCTGGTACCTCATGGGTCTGGGCAGTGGGACCCACTCAGAAACCTCAGCTTTGATCTAGCTATGAACAGACAACATTTAGATGTTTTGGAAAAGTGAGGATTTTGCCCAAGCCAGAGAGAGAGGAGAAAGTGATAAAGAGATCAAAGAAGAGCAAAACAAATCATCCAGAACCTGACTTTGTCAAGTCACAAGTCTTGAGGAGAAAAAAAGCCATGATCCAGGATCAAGGGACTTATCTGATTGAATTTCAGCATGGACTTGGCTCCAATGGAGACCTACTCAGCCTTGCTGAGTGTACAAATCTCCTGTTCTCAGGTAAGTCAGGCAAACCATTGCCTACTCCTCTCCACTGACTAGGGAAGCTGCATGGCACCAGCATAGCTCTAGCCTGGCACTGTACACAACCAAAGCTGGATGAGATCCCATCCCACCCTTGAGATGGCAGGGACAAAAGGGGTTACAGAAACAGTGTGCATGGGCTGCAGGCCACCCAGGCTGCCTGCCAGCCAGGTGCCACAGCACCTCCAAGCACCTTGGAGCCCTAGGCTGGACACAGGAGTCCCCCTGGCACTGCTCCGATATGGCGCTTGCCCAGGCAGTGCTGTGGCCAGAGCTGAGCACCACCCAGCACATTGACTTCGGGCTTGGCTGGTTTACTTAGCGGTTCCCAGAAGGTTTCTTGGTCATTCCAGCACCATCCATGCTGCTCAACATCCAAATATCCGTGGAGACAAGATATCACCTTCGCCAAGCCTTTCCTGCGCAGAAGACAGTGCCCTCTACACTCTGGCAACAGTGAGCTGCACATTTTTGACCTCCGGGCTCAATTACTGCAGCTCATTATATCTGGGAATGGAGCCAAGCAGGCTGAGAAAGCTTCCACTGGTGCAAAACGTAGCAGCCTGCGTGCTCAGACGCCTGGGGGCTGTGATCCATCAGCCTCCAGCTCCTGCTTCTTTACCCATATTCCTAACTAACCCAGTATCCCTGACAGACTCCAGCCCAGGACCTGAAGTGTCTCACACTTGCTGAGACCAGCTTTATCTCAGCAGCAGGCTTCTCAGCTGATCACATCCGGGGATGAAAGGAGATCATGGCAGAAAACAGCCCTTTTCAGGCAAGAGACGTGATGTCCACATTTCCTGGTGGACTTCTGTGATCTCTCTCACTTGATCTCTCTTTACCCTGGTGGTGTGGAGCGCTCTGCTCTCAGCCTGGGGTCAGGCAGCCTGGCAGAAGGGGGAGGTGGAAGGGGCAGAGGATGGGACAGCCATGTGAGCAGAGAAGGGCAGGGGAAGTAGCCCTGCCTGACGTGTGCCCTGGCCAAGCCATGAAGCCTCGCAGCTGAAGCAGCCGGCTCCACTGCTCCAGGATCTCTCGGGAGAGCAGGAGCTGGCACTAACACCTCAGGAGTGGAAATAGTCCAGAATTGCACTCGGAAATGTAGGTCCCATTGAGACTGACAGGAGGAGTTGGGCACTTTCCTTGGATCTTCACAAATCTGGGTACCTCTCTGCCTTCAGCATCACCTTGGTCTCTTCCAGCAGGCTCTTCCTCGGCTCTTGTGGGTAAATCCACGAAGCCTACAGCGATACTGAAGCAACAGTGCAACAATGGGATCCCTTTTACCCCTCTCCTTTCATCCCCTCCCCCAGCCTCACTAACTCACTCTCCTGCTAGTTTATGGCCAGAACATTTTGTTTGCAAAGTGCTGTCAGATGCGACATTAAGAGGTGCAGTAAATCAGAGCACGGGGGCCTCTCTAAGCCTCCGCAGATGAAAACCTTTTATCACAATTTGGATCTGTTTGCACTGGTATGAAAATTATGGCTCCAGTTTAGCATCAACTTCCCATTATTCATGTCCCTGTGAGCAGCGCCTGCTAAATTGGATTGTTTCAAGCCTCCCCGCCCTGCTGGCCCCGAGAGCCTGGCAGATCCCGTCTGGCTTCCAACCCTCACCTCGATGGCCTCTCCAGGTGGGATGTGAGCAGGAGGGAGGTTGCTGCACACTGTGCATGCTCCTGACTGGAGGAGGGCTTGGGAGTGAGAAGAGAGATTCCAGGGTAGACGGAGAGGCTTCTACGTCAGCATGCCAGCATCCCGTGCTGAAGCAGGCATGGTGCCTGCTCTGAGCCGCAGCTCAAGCTGCGCTGCTGCCACCCCCTGTGTGCATGGTGCTTCCTCTGCTCCTCTGTGCCCAGGCACTTTCTGGCTACTGGTGTTTGGAAGAAAGGAGTCGATGGGTTCGGGAAGGATGAGGGAGAAAGCTCGAGTAGTGATGCAGATGTAGCTCAGAGGAAAGTGAGTGATTTTCAAATTCTTTAATCCTTGTAGTATCAAAAGAAATCAGGATGTGTCTCCTCCCCATTCTACCAAAGAGGCCAGATGGGGGGTTCCTCAGGGCAGAGAGGAAGGGTGGCCAGGTGTAGGGTCAAAGAGTGGGGCAGGCTGGAAAGAAGGACCTTGTTCCTCCCATGTGCTGTCCCAGGCAAGAGCTGGGAGCAGCACTGAGCCCTGGTGGGGAGCTCCCCTTGCTCCGGCCAAGGAAATCTGTGGTTCTTCCTGCCCCCCCCAAGTCTGCTCCATGGAAGGGTTTCTGCCTTTCTCTCTCCTAGTGCTGCAAAAGTCACAGTTTCAGGATGCGTGGCTTAAGTCAGACTCACTGGGGGTCAGTGCAACATGGCAAATCATTAAGAGCAACTGATGGGCCAAGAGACAAGACCTGAGGGGGCAGCTCAGCAAAGGGCACCTGCAGATCTAGGCAGTGGTTCTCAAGCTGGCCAGGTACAGGCCGGTTAACACATGGTATCCCGAGGAGTCTAGACCAGCACAGCCTTTGGGATGTGAGAAGGGAGTCATCTGACCTCTCCCCAACATCTGGCAGTGCATCTCACACCAGCACCCCTTGGTTTCCCCCTGAAACACTGGTCCATGTTAATGAGGCACAAGGTTTTCTTTACAACAAATGAAACTAGAAATCTCCACTGAATGGTGGCAAGGGGCACTATCAAACCCTGGCTGAAAATGTTGAATGTTCCTGCCAAAATTAGCTCAGGCTTTATGGAAAGAACAACTAAATTTTCCCCTGGACAGCATCAGCTGGGACAGTGTGGAACCATTGTCTGAGGGGATAATCCCCAAAAGGAGGCCCACTGACAGTTCTGCTGTGTGAGGAAGGGTTTATGGTGGCCAGTGGCATGCAGGACCATCCCGGGAAGAAGGACTGGCCACTTTGACCTGCATGCACATGTGATTCTTCTGGAGCAGGAGGAAAGCTAATGCAAAATCAAGAGTGAGCATCCACAGGACAAGAGGTGTG
Organism: Chloroceryle aenea; assembly: GCA_013399075.1. NCBI lineage: Eukaryota > Metazoa > Chordata > Aves > Coraciiformes > Cerylidae > Chloroceryle > Chloroceryle aenea. Next base: position 338,047 of record VWZY01006115.1, on the reverse strand, counting down.
TGTGATACCAGGAAGAGAAGAGGAGGAAGAGCTTCTTCCAGATGATGCTGGCTGTCCACACAGGATGGTTTCACACAGCCAGCAGCTTCCTGCTAACACTCTTGCTTGCTGAGCTGAGGGGTGCAGAGCTCTGGGTTTATTCTTGCTACCCAAGAAGTCCCATTCCTGGTGTCACCGTGTCCTGTTGCTGCATGTGCCACATGATGACACCAGAAAACTGCTTATCCTTGGCACAACAACATCCATCTGATTGAGAAGCTGGTTCTCTGAAGAAAGACAAATCTTTTAACTACTGCTCAGCCATCTGAGGTCTCCACTATGGAAAGCCTTTTACCCAAGTCCTTTCAGACCCCTGTTTTTTTCCATTGTGCGAGGGAGTTGAAGCAGCAGCTGTGAAGAACCTGGTTCTTGAGACACAGGGAGCTGGTAGAAGGGTTTTCACATAAGCAGGCTTTCTGACACAGATGGGAATGTTCATTCTCAGTTTGTTTTGGGTTTTTTTTGCACCTCGCTGCAGCGATCTCGCCGCAGTCGTAATTGCACACTTATTATTTTATTGTTTTTTTAGATAATATGGCCAGATGCTCTCCAAACAAACAAACAAACCTTGAAGCCTGTGGTTGCAAGGCAATAGGTATTTTAATTTCAACTTAATACCAGTGTGGCTGCTCAGTATGAGACAATGTCACCGTCCAGTAAATCCCTCGGGGTTTATTTACCACAGACAGATCTGGAGCGAGTTTTGCTGAGCAGGTGACCATCCCAATAAATCTGGGTATTTCCTGTGTGTGTAGGGGGTGTTTATTAACACTCACACAGTGCTTGGCCCTCAGGCTATCATCTCTCTCCAGTCAAGCCCATGCTAAAGATCCTCATCCTCTGTCAATCTCGGAAGGAGTGAGATGACACTAATAAATATGCTTGCAATGCTGTGGGTCTCTGGTGCTCTCCCTATTCTCCCTTGCATTGCAGGCTGCTCAGAGCTAGACTGCCTTTATTTCTCTCTCATACATCACTGATTTGCTACACTGACAGAGTTCAACAATAGCAGCAATAATTAACCATTTAACCTGAAACGGACACTGGGTCTTGTTTGCTCTTTCTGTACAGAAGATGGAGAATGCTTGCAAAGATGTTCCTCAGCTTAGTGTTAAGTGTCTTGACTCTGCAAAACTGCTCGGAATCTTTCATTTTGCTCTTTCAGCTCGTTAGTCCAAATTAAAACCAGCATTCATTCTAATTTCAGCTTCCTGAAATCCCTCCAACATCAGTGCTATTATTCTTTCAAATGCCTCGGGAGCAGAACTAACACCAGAAGACACCCACTCTACATTCCTGATGTCCACATAGTTTAATAAAAGCCACCAGTTTCAACTTAGTGATCCTGTCACCCACCTCGTGCTCCTCCCAAGAGCTTTGCTGCTGTCTCTGTCCTGTCCTCTCTGCCTGCCACTCACTCCGAGATCTTTCCTGTGAAGCACGTAGGTGAATGACCCTCTGATTTTATTTCTGACCTCTGAATTAATCAGGTCTCTGTGTGTGGCTTTGTTTTTTCAGCGGTTCACTACTGCTGCTTTTTGTCATGTTGGGGTTGAAGTTGAGCTTGTAGGGAGAATGGGTTTGCACCACTGGGAGAAAACAGCAAAGAGCTTGCCCGAGTTACTGCTGCACCACATCTCTGCTCAGCAGCACTTCAAGGTCTTCAAGTCGTGCAAGTGTTGCAAGTCTGGGGTCACAAACATGATCTCAGAGAAGCTTCAGCCTTGCATCAGGTACGAATGTAGACGCACATGCAGCTCTTTCTCCACCACAGCAACCAACTCTGTTATCTCACCGGGCATTTATCTCTTTAGTCTTGAAATGGTCCATCAAGCCACACACTGGCTAGGTCATGGAAGCCCAGTTTACAGCCGAGGAAGTCAGGGAGTCAGACAGGGTTTGCAGTCTTTTCCTAAGGGATGTTCTCAAATGTTCAGCTTCATTTCATGAACTAATAAAGCTGGACAATGAGAGAAGGAGATATAGCAGGAGAAAAGCTGCATTCATGAATCAGCCCTTAGCAGTCGGGCAGTTTGGGAGAGACACCCTTACCCTCCCTCCTGACAAAGTGTCTGCTGACACTGTTCTGCATCAAACCCAGATGGAGCCCAGTGGGGAGCCAGAAGAGCCACAGGGATGGCTTTCCAGGCTAAAGTCTCCTTTCCTCTCTCCTCAGCAGCCCAGCTAAGGGTCCTGATGGTGTCCAGGCCAGGGAGCATGCCCGGAGACATTGCAAGTCAGCAGTCAGTACACTGCTGGGAGGTTTTGAAAGAATTTCCTGGACACCAACACATACAGAGCCCACAGAGCCCACAGCTCAGAGCCCCTCACCGAGATCGAGCCATTGCCCTGAGACATTTCATACCAGCTTGGCAGGCAGCTGCTCTCTTTCCATCCACAAATTGATTCCTCATCCCCTCCTGCCCTTATTAAAGAGGTGTCCTGAAAGCTGACTGGTCAGCTTCCCACCACACTGTGCCTTATCCTGGAGGAGAACAGTGAGGGTTGTCTGGGGACAGGGGTAGAACTGACCAGGGCTCCACAGCCTTGCACAGCTCTTGAGTAGCTAGAGGAGGGGACAAGCAACAGAGAAGGTGTTGGAAGAACATCTTCATTTATTTCCAACTCAGAGCAGTTGCACAAGAGGAGCAGGGTAGGGGGTGAATGACAGGAGGGTCTTTTGTTCCTCAAGATGCCCCAGGGAAGGTAATTTAGAGAGCACTGTTTAAAGTCACGTCTGCCTCCTAGTCTTGTGTACTCTTTGGAGAACTCTACAAAAGATGGAAATTATGAGTCTAGGAAGATATAGATGCAGTTAATACCTATTTTACATGTACAGTCTATAATATCTTGCCATAGTCTTGAAAATGTTGTGACTTGGAAGCCATAAAAGCTGGAAGGAACATGCTAATTGAGAACACAGTCAGGCTATAAATCCAGAGAAGATACCAGGGCTGGCAGGAGAGAAACCCAGTCCCAGGGAAAGAGGGAGGGGGAGGAACTCAGCTAGAGAGTCAGGAGGAAATTAAAGAGAAAGGGGAAAGAGGGACAAAAAGGGACTCCTTGGTTCCCCAAGGCTGGCTTAGCCTCAGGTAACACTCCAGGTTGATATTGGAAAATCAAAGGAATTGATTCAAATGGAAGTGCCATTAGAAGAGAGAATTTAGAACAAATTGGTAGCATGAATAGGAACTAATTGCTAGAACCAGGGAGATTCACCCCAAAGTCGTGTGGAAAGAAAAGATGACTAACTGCTAACTGGAATGAATAACCTATAGCTTAAAATGGTCTCTGTAGCAAAGTGAGGGAAGGTATCAGATATGACACAGGGAGGGTTGGGTGGGTTTGGTTTGGTTTGGTTTGGTTTTGTTTTGGGGTTTTTTTTAAGTATTAAATGAGATGCAGAGCCTTACAGAGCAGTGGCTCAGACTTCTGTGGCAGGCAAAGAGGTAGAAGTTGTACCAAGGAATAGAGCTATCAGGTAAATGAATAAATAGGATAAAATAGGAGAAAGTAGTTTCAGTTTCTGTGGAAGGAAATTGTGCATCAGAAATCCATTAATGCTCACTGAAGGGATCAATATGTGCACAGGAGTGATCTGGTCAATATAATCTGTTCGGATGTTCAAAATGCTTTTGGGCAATGTCCCTCAACAGAGACTTGACAGGAAATTAACTTGTTATGGGTCAAAAAGGAAATTCCTGTCACACATAATTCTCCTGGTTGAAAAATAGGAAAGAAAGGGTGCAAAAAATTAGTGATTTTCACAGGTGGGAGGGAGCTGGCCCATGAAATTAAACGAAATGAGGAGCTGGGCTGCAGTGCTCAGCACAGGCAGAAATGGTCTGGGAAGGCAGGCAGCAGTGAGGCTGCAGAACTCACCAACGGCATAAAATTAATTTGGGCAGGCAAACAAAATCTGACTGTGAGGAGCTGCCAAATGTTGTTGTGGGACTGAGCGCCTGGGCCAGAAAACGATCTGGTGATATTCAACTTCAGCAGAAAGTAATGTGCATGGGAGACAAAACTGTCTCACCTGTACGTGCAGAGCACAGGGGAGGGACCTTGGAGTTGTACCACCTGCTTCCAGCAATGAGATCACCTTGATCCATGGTGGTGGCAGGAGAATAAAGGCCGTGCTGAGAGCCGTCATGAAAGGAATGCAAAGCGAATTGCACGATGGTTTGCGACTTTATAAATTAAAAGTGGAGCCAGCTTTGAAGGGTGGAATGGGGTGAAGAACACACATGTGGCACGGAAAGGCAAGCAGCAATTATTACCCAGAAGTCAGAGTTTATAGAGCAAAGATTTAAAATGGTATGTAGCATAAGCAGAACTGGCCCAGGACCTGGCACATCAGTGAGAGAAGCCTCATGCTCAGCTTGGACACGTCTTTTATTGCAGGAGGATGTCATGAAGCTGTTGTCCACCTCCAAGAGGGACACCATCTGCCAGTTTTCACAGAATCCAGAATGATAGTGGCTGGAAGGGACCTGGAGATCACCTAGTCCAACCCCCTGCCAGAGCTGGTTCACCTAGAGCAGGTCGCACAGGATTGTATCCAGGTGGGGTCTGAATGTCTCCACAGAAGGAGACTCCACAACCTCCCTGGGCAGCCTGCTCCAAGCTCTGTCACCCTCACCATGAAAAAGTTGCTCCTTATGTTTGCATGGAACCTCCTATCCCCCAGCTTGCACCCATTGCCCCTTGTCCTGTCATCGGACATCTCTGAGCAGAGCCTGGCTCTATCCTCCTGACACTCACCCTTTACATATTGATCAACATTAATGAGGTCACCCCTCAGTCTCCTCTTCTCCAAGCTAAACAGACCCAGCTCCCTCAGCCTTTCCTCAGCAGGGAGATTTTCAGCTAGAGAGGTGACATCCTCATGGCTGCAGCTGCGTGTATGACCCAACGGGGTGCCGAGGAGGGACCCAGCCTCCTGCACGGTGCCGTTGCTGGTGGCAGGGCCCGTGCTGCAGCAGCGATGCTCTAAGCACAGCGCCCATCACGCTGGGGCTGATGCAATCCCTGCTGCCAGCCCCCGGCACGGAGAGCGCTGGGCAGGCAGCGAGCACTGGCAGGCTGAGGGGAGAGCTCCCACGAGGGATCCGCTCGCGCGCAGCAGGCGTGAGAACAGAGACGTGTGTAAAGATCACGGGAGCGTGACGCGGCTGTGCCAAAGGTTCCTGTAGCCTGACGACCTCCAGACGGACGTTCGAGGATGCGGAGGGGAAGGGTGTAAGGCACAATGAAGGTTTGGAGAGGTCCCACTTCTCTCAGCCCTCTCCTGATATCCCCTGAACAGTGTTTTGGGAGCTTTTGGAGCTGGAAGTTTCACCCACAACACCATGTTCAGTGCTGTGGCTTTGTCTGATCTCTTTTCAGATCTGCTTTTGGCCCCCACCACCTCCCAGGGCAATGAGTTCCAGATTTTAATTATGCACTGGGTAAATTGGTATGCTCAGGCTGCTGCCCGTCCAGAGCACTGGGCCCAGCGCTCTCAATAGCTGTTCCCAGTCTCTTTCTCACGCTTGTCCCCTCCAGTGTCCTCCCTCCCCATGCTCAGTTCAGGCTCTTTCAGCGCCTTTGCTGGGATGAACACTTTGCAGGTCCCATCTCTGTGGGATGGAGGAGTGGGAGAGGGTCCTGCTCTGCTGAAGCAGCAGTGATGTTCTTGACTCATTTCCTAATAATGCCTTGCTTTCTGAGGGGATGTTTTGCCCCTTCCTATGGTGGTACTTTGAGAGCATCCTCCACATCCTCCTTCCTGACAGTCATGTGCCGGCTGTGCCCAGGAGAATTGGTCTTCCTCATATGCCTGGACATTCAGTGAATTTTTATAGCTGCTTATGTCTTGCTATCCTCAGTTAACTCATCTCAGCAAACTGAGTCAGCCCCCATTTCCAAACCGTGAAGATGTTGGCTGCCTCAGCCCTGGTGTGAGCCCACTTGGACACGGCTTTGGAAGCCCTTTGCAGTTGTTTTGCAGCACTAGTTCTTTGGCTGCCATCTCCTCTGCTCGCACCATGCGCAGTGTCTGCATCGCACCCTTTTGGGGGCTGTTTTATAGAAGCGGGTGACTGTAGCAAGCAGCTGTACCCAGAGCAGGAGTATGCCCAGCAGCAGGGTGAAACTGTGGCATGTACCCCGGAGCAGAGCCTGCACCCTTCTCTCTCCTCTCTCTCAGTCAGACTGGAGCGCTCCAGATCAGCCAGGGCTTGAGCTCCTCTCAGCCCTGGGTTAGCTCTGCAAGATGCAGTAATAGCTGTTGGCAGCATCTCTCGCCTGCCTGCCTCTCATTTCCGTGCTGCTCTCACCAGGGACCACCCGTAGACCCTCTCCCAGGCTCTCTGAGTGACCCTCTGCTGCTTTCCACCTCCCTCATCCCCTGTGCTGCCTGAGCAGCTCCAGATCTTCCGTTGACCTGTGTGCCCCTTGGCACCGTGGCATCCCCAAGCCCAATGGCAGATCTGCTTTAACTAACATTCTTGCTGGGAGAAAAAAACCAAAACAATAAAAAAAAACCCAAACCAAAATCCAGGAGGAGCTTAAGAAATGCCTGGTCCTTATGGCTGCAGGGCATTTGTGTTGCAATAGAGTTTCGTTCATGCTAAATTAATCCGCCTGTAAGTTCAGGGCTGTTGTTGGGAAAAGCAATGCTCTTGGTCCTCACCCGGCTTCTCCTCCCAAACCCTGAGTGCCGTGGGGCAGGGGGAGGATTCTGAGGTGCCAGGCGCAGGGTAGCTGCAGCCAGAGGGGACCCCAGTGCTGCCCAGTGTTGCTGACTAATAGGAAATGCCAGAACAGGGCATTAACTCTTGTGATGCAGAGATGCTCCAAGGGGCTGCTGCCTCATTCAAGCTGAGGTCCCTCAAGCACCAGGGAAGCGGCTAAGAGCTTTTCAGAGGTCCATGGGGAGGGTGCCTCTTACGTGGTTTCCTCCCCATTTCCAGACACCAAATTACATTTACAAGAAGCAAAACATACATTAAATAACTCTCGGATGTCAGAGCGAGCGACTGCTCTTGGGGGTGTTCTGGGAGAGAGAGGGAGAAACAGGAACAAAGAGAGGGGAGGCGATGGTGGGGGTGGGGCTGGCACTGGGGTGGAGGAGGTGGAGGGTAGGGGCAGATGTCCTGGGTTGAACGTGTCCTCTGCTGTGACTGTGGCTGATGGTGAGTAGCTGGTAGCATAGGATGCCTTGTTGCAAGAGCCTGGGCTGCACTTTAGGGTGCTTTTGTACATATGCTGCAGGAAGAACTGGATGTAAACATTCAGCATCTCAGATTAGAAATCCCGGCAGGGCGTGATGTGTCTGGAAGGTCAGCTGGCACCACCACCATCCCCCAGCAAAGGCTCCGGGGCAGAGGCAGGGGTGGGTGGCTGGGATGCTCTGCACGTGCCCCTTGCCCGTCCTCTGCTCCAGCTCCAAACAGGAAACAACGGTCGTGCCAGAACCGTCCCAGGGGAAAGCGAATCTGACGGAGCTGAACGTATGGACAAATCCCAGCAAATGTCTGCTAGCTTTCTACAGTGGATAATGACATATCCTCTGAGTCCTCCAGCGAGGATCCCAGGAAAGCCAAGCCTTTGAGAGCCAGGCTGAGCTTGTCCTCGGGTTCCTGCTGGAAATTCCCACGGTACCATTTATCCGAGCATGCTTCAGGAAGCAATTGGAGATTCCCACAGGCAGCAGCGCTGCTCTACCACAGCCCACATCTGTGTCCCGAGGCAGGGGCAGGCCAGGGCAGGGCCCTGCTCACGCAGATGTGCAGGAGAATACCTCCTCACTCACTGCTTTCAGCTGCACACTGGTGCAGCCGTGGAGCAGGTGAACCCTCCCGCTTCCCCGTTCCCTCCTCGTCACGTTCAGGCAGCCAGTGTTCTCATCTCAGCCCTCCTAGCTCGGTGACGGGAGCTTTTTATTTTTCCCCAGGTGGCTTTTGTGTTTCATTCCTGTTTGATACTCTTTATTGGGAGCTATACAGGCAAGCGCAGCATCTGAATTTCCACCTCTGCAGCACCCAGGGGCTTGAGGGGAAGGCAGGGTAGAGCCTCCACAAGGAAACCTGTGTGGAGGTGAATAGGCTCCTTACCTGGAGTGCTGTGTTTTCTCAGGAGGGTTTGCCATTGTTTAAGAGAAAATCTGAAAAGTAATAATCTTGGCAAAGCCGAGGGAGAGGCCCCTGGAGGCAGTTCAGCAGCAGAGAGGGAGCCTTGCGGATCTGCATGAACGAGAGCATGTGAGGGAGGAGTGGGAGAAACAAAGAGGGAGGATGTGATGGAGAGGAGCGTGTCTGGGATGGGACCACGACAGGCCGGTGAGGACTGCAGGCTTTGGACCAGGTGCAGTCTGCCAGGCTGCGGGTAGGGTCATGAGGGGAGACCAGCAGCCTGACTGCAGGAGTGGGACATGTCCCACATTGCTGGAGCACCTCATGGTGTCTTGTGCTTCCTCCTCGGACACCCTTTATGTGCTGAGCAGGACAGACACAGTGGCTGTTGAGGTTTGCTCAGCGCTCCCCCACAGCACACACAGCCCCATCCTGGGCACCAGCAGCATGTGCTGCCTGCTCCTGCTCCTGGCCTCCTGCACAGGTCCCTCCTGTGCCACCAGCTCCTCATTTTGACCTCTTGTCAGGAACAGCATCTTGGGGGTGCCTCAAGGGTGAGTGGCTCACCTGCGCCTCAAGAGCTCGATTCCTGCAGGCATCCGGAGTGCAGGGAAATGAGCAGCAATGTGGTTCACAGCCCTGCACTCAGACACATCCCCCTCCTCCAGCGTGGCCAGCATCCAGGGCAAGGGGCTGCTTCAAGGGCGTCTCAAGACACATGGTGAGGTATAGGAAGGAGGGAGGGGTGTCTTCCTGCACAGACCCTTCCTCTGGCCCTTAGTTATTGTGCTGCTTCCTTCCTCCTCCCCGAGGGCTGCAAAAGAGCTGGGTTTTATCAGGGCACTGAATCAGACCAGGTAATCCAGGCCACAGCTGCTTCCTGCTTTGCCTGGGACATCTCTCTGGGAGCAGGAGGGAAGGAGATGAATAAGATGCTCTGCCATGGAGCAACCCCAGCAAGGAATAGCATGTGATCTCACTCCCCGACACCATCCAGAGCACAAATCCTCCTTTCTGGGGCTTCCTGCTGCCTCTCTCCCACCCTGCTCACATCAGTTATCCCAAACAGGGAGCAGTCGGCTAAAACCCTGCTAATAGACTTCAGCAGGAGCGTAGTGCTGGGTCCAATTAACCGCCTGACAGCTCCTCTCTATTGGACATGCATGAGCCTCTGGTGCAGGAGGTGCATGATGAGCCCTCCCCACCTGCCTGGGGCTGCCCTCTGAGGGCCACCTGCACTGCTGCGGTTCACAGTGCCAGAGAGAGGGTGAGAGGGTGGGGTGGGGACCCCCCAGCTGGCAGGAACCAATGGATTCAGGAGAAAGGACAAGCTGTACCAAGACTCAGAAGAGGGCGGGTGTCAGCGGCTGGTAGCTGGTTGGAGGTTGGAGTTTAGCTCTTGTCTCCTTCTGTGGGAGGTGGTCCTTAGGCAGAGAGCCTGAAATTGGTGACATCACCCAAAAATTAGATTTCTGGGGCTTGGGTAGTCCCATGCACCAGGCCAGGACCACCAAGAAGGAAGAGGAGCCAAAAGCCAGAGCTGCCTGCAACATTGGCACTGTTTGAGTGGGGACCCTGGGTGATGGATGCAGGCTGGAGGCTTAGGGCAGGCAGCAGGAGAGGATGTGGCTGCAGCACCTCTCCCCTGACCCTTCTCATCTGGGCTCTGCATGCAGAGACGTGCAGAGGAAAAGGGAATATCCTCAGTACAAGCAAAAACAGAACACAGGGTGTTAGCTTGACTAAAACTAATCTCTGGGTATAGCATTAGTTTGGCTTCATCCAAACAACCACACTGCCAGAAGAACTGGGGTGCAGGCACCCCAGAGCATTCCTGCAAGCAGGAGATGGTGAGGGGAAGCAAGGAAGTAAAACCTCCATCTGCAGGGGCACCTCCAGGCTCCCAGCAGTCATGGTGGGACATGCCTGTGGGCTGATGGGTTTTCATCCCCACCAGAGCTGCCCACAGCAAGCCCCTCTGGTCAGCTAGAAGAAAGCTGTTGCTTTCTAGTGGGTTCATAAAAGTGCCAGGTTGCCTCCAAGGTTGGAAAGATTACCTGGGAATAAAAATTTTATCGCAAAAAAAAAGTTCACCTTCAAAAAAAATCAGTCACTAGCCTGCATTAGAATAAAAATAGGGTCTTAAGATGGTTCCAGAAGAAATGAGATACCACAAATAGTTCAGGAGTCAGGTGGTTACTCCAGGCCATGGGAGAGTTCAGTTTGTGGCCCAACTGACCCAATTGCCCAGTGACTGGGCAGTGAAGTTGCTCTTTGAGACCCTCCCACTGCTGTGCTTCTGTTCTGTAGAGATAAATAAGCCCTTGCTCGGGTTAGAGAGGGAGAGACCACTCCCAACAGGGTTTGAACTCCCATCTCCACATTTCAGATGACAGCCCTGGCCACCAATATGCTGTTTTTCCAGGCTCCTCTTTCTCCAACTGCAGAATCCACCCTCATTCTAAAAAATGCAAGTCAGCTCTACAGGCATTTACAGACATTCTTGAGAGAAACATTTTCCAACTCAGATTGAGCACAAAACACAATGGTCGTCTTGGGAATGGTCTGTGCACCACATGGCAGGAGCCAGAACCGTTAGTTGAAAATCATGTCCATCTTGGTTTGCACCCTCCATGGAGCACCTGGGTTAGGTGGGCTTTTGGTCTGAGCTGCTTTAACCATTCCTGTATCTTCCTGTGAAGCTTTCCTGAGCAGCATCCATGAGAAATCCTCTGTGTGCCCACCACATATGGGCTCAGTTTTGGTGAACTGTTTTTTTTCTGATGTGAACTGGTAGCATGTGGATGTGTGTGGGGGTGTGTCCAGCCTCATGTGGCTCTCCCTTTCCTGACTGGGTTTTCATTCTGGTCTCCACAAACCATACAGGGGTTCTTCCACAGATCAGGAGCACACTGCTTGGGCCAGGAGCACAGAGGTGGGTTTCTGCCCATACATTACTCTCCACATTTCTCTGCCCATATGTACATTCCACTGACGAATACTTTCTGCAACAGGCTTCTTGAGGAGGATTACACCAACCCCCTACCTTCTTTCTGACCTAGCCCTTCCTTGCAGTGGTTGCACTGCCAGCCAGAAGCAGCCGGAGGAGCAGGCTACGTGATACAGGATGAACTCTCACTCTGTAGTAAAGCTTGGAAGCTTTCCAAGAGCCACACTCGGTGTCTGTTTTCTCCAGCAGCCCCTATAAGATACACAGCTCCAGGTGCCCGGTCAGTGCTTGTTCACGTAGCAATCCCATCTCCTTGCTGGCACACAGCAGCCCTTCTTCAGGGTCTGAGATGTTCCTGCAAGGTGGGTGGTGACCCAGGCTGGGGTCCTGCCCGTTGCTCCGGCCCCAGCACCCAGTTGCAAGCTGTTGATTTTTATCCCACACCTGATGGATCGCAGCATAAGTTCAGTGTCATCAGGTGATTTTTTACCATTTCCTTCATCTAGCAATGTATTGGGGTTTTTCTTTCTCCTTCCTGAAGCAGGCAAACAACTCCCTCTCTTTATAATTAAACATCTGTAGGCTTGTTCTCGGGGGGATGGGAATCCAAGTGGACTTTAATGGATGGAGTTGTCTGCTGCAGAACCGTTCCCTGGTGCTGCCACTCACACTGGGGCTTCTCCATCTGCCCACACCCTGGGACCTCGCTGCTTGTCTGGGGCTGTGTCCAGCTAGGCAGGTGAGGGTGGTATCCTGGAGGTGTGTGCTGCAGGGCACAGGGCTTTCCTGTGATGGACGAGCCTAAGGCTTTGTGTCAGTTCCCAGGAGCAATCAGCAGTGTATTTAAGTGTCATTGTTTTTTCCAAGGTGCCGTTTAGTTCGGGGGTCAGGTTTCCGGGGCAGATTCCTTTCAGGAAGGTTGGACTTCACATCCCTTTGTCTGGTTACGTTCTTCCTAGAAGGACTAGGAGAGCTGGTGTAATGTATTTTTTTAGTTTGGGTTTTTCTGTTGTTTTTTTTTTTCCTCCATTCTTTGGTCTCTGGCTGTTTTTTTACAGGACTATTGATCTGCAGCCCCACAGGGTGTTGTGGTAGCATTCGGGAGTCTCTGTGCTGTGCATTGGAAAGAGAACTTGTGCTTCCCCAGCTGTGGCTGTATCAAAGCAATTGTTTTCCATTCTCACCCTTGTTTTGGGTTCCTTCCCACCCTATTGCCACGGGCTAAAAGAATTGCTTTGCCGCCCTTGTGAAACTTCTGTGGCCGTGTTAATATTGTTTGAAGTATTGCCATGATGTTTGTTTAAAAACATATTAATTAGGTTTTCGGTAATTGGGGTTTTCAGGGCTCTCTCGTATTGTTCTGCTGGTATAATTTGTTCTATTGATCTCGCTCGAGATATAACTCGGAGCCAATGGGCAGCCAGGCTGCGGCGCGCAGCTCGCTGTTGCTATTCGGTGGGATTTGTTTACGCGCCGGGCTGGTGGCCCGTGGTCTGATGAGCATGGCTGTGTTCTGCCCATTCCCATCATCGCAAACCAAATCCATCCCAAGAGCTGATCGCTTTTTCCACCTCCCCGGTCCTGGTGAGACTCTGGGTTGCCTTCATGCGGGGCCCAGGGATGCAGGCGGCGATGTCTGCGGTCACCCCGGGGTGTCTCCGAGGGACTCTGCCATCGGCTGCCGCTCACATCGGCTTCGCCACCGCCGACCCAGAGACACTGTGGCTG
>VWZY01006115.1:308442-324210 GCA_013399075.1 Chloroceryle aenea | reverse complement strand
GGTCCTGGTGAGACTCTGGGTTGCCTTCATGCGGGGCCCAGGGATGCAGGCGGCGATGTCTGCGGTCACCCCGGGGTGTCTCCAAGGGACTCTGCCATCGGCTGCCGCTCACATCGGCTTCGCTACCGCAGACCCAGAGACACTGTGGCTGTGTCTCCTGCTGCGGCGCGGCTCGGTGATGGGTTTCCATGGTAACCCCAAGGCTCATTCCCCGACTCCAGGTTTTTCAAAAGCGAAAATTTTCGTTTCCATCAAAAGAGCCTTTCTGCCGGGAGACCCAGAGCCACCTCCCCCAGCCAGTGCTGAGGCTGCCAGCTAATGAGACCAGCCTGGGGAGACGGGTGCCCACAGGCGGTCCTCCAGGAAGCTATATCCAACGGCAATCTGCCCTCGTCCTGCGATAGATGTCCCTCCCGTCACCCACCCTGAGCAGGCGCCCAGATGCAGAACGGAGCTCACACACCCTGGGGCTGGGCTCAGCATCCTCCCTGCGTGGGTAACCCCCCCTTGCCCATGTGTTCCTCTTCAGCAGAACCAGGGTGGGATGACAGTGCAGCCCCCAGCTGCCCCAGCACCGCTGCCTGCAGCATCAGCTGGCTCCTTACATCCCTCCCGTGCATTTTTGCCTCTGTCCCAGCACACCTGGCAGTCGCATAAGATCGGGTAGAGATGTGACCAATTTTTCTGCCAGCAGACACAATACATTCCCAAACAATAGTCATTGTACAACTCATCTCTACATTTAACAGAATTTTACAGGCAGAATAAATCTCAGGGCCTCTATAAATCTTGTTGCTGAGATAAGGTGTGTGCATCCAGAGCCTCATGTCGAGCAAATCCTGCCCAGCTCCAGGACACACGAGGAGCCTCCTGGATTTCACACCTGCTTTGGAGCCAAACAGGAGATTTATGAGATTTAGAAATTAAATCACTGCACTTTGGAAAGGCTCCACATTTCCTGCCCTGCACTGGGGCACTCCCAGTTGTCAGGCAGATGGAAAATGAGAGTTCCCAGACCAGCTGGCAAGATCCACTGGGCTTTGCAGGGATGAGATGAAGGAAAACTCCCCATCTTTCACAACTTCTGGACCAATGTTGCCACGTTTGTGATGTGCAGCAGGAGTTCCAGCAAAATGTGACATCCACATGTCCTTAGAGATTCTCTTTGTGGTGCCCAGTCTCACCATGGCAATTGCCCTGGGTTTCTGGCAGATGATGGGGACCACCAGCACTTCTGGCATGTGAGCTGCTGTGTGGAGCCCTTAGCTCATCTTTCTGACTTGTCTCAATAGTGAGACATCTAGGAGTGTCCTCTCCTAGATGGGCACCTGTACATCACTGAGTCATCTGCACAGAGGGGGAGATCTCTGAGAAACTCTCCTTCTCACAAGTTAGTAATAATACTAATAAAACAAACAAACACACCAAACAAAGAGCAATGGAGCTGCAGTCCGTGGAAAGAGACAGGGAGGTGTTTTGAGGTGCTCACCTTTGCCATGGCATCCCTGAAGCTGTGGGTTTCAGCTTGCAGTCCCAACTGAGCAGCTACAGGCAGGCCAAGGTTTGTGGGACAATCCTGGGAGCTGCTACCCCCTGCCTAAGAAAATGCATTACAGACATGGTCTGCCTGATGGTTTAAATTCCAGCAATGTTGTGGTTTGTTCTGCAGCTGAGAAGACATTCTGATTTCCTCATTTTTCCAGCCCAGTATTTCCCCTTTGGATAGGGCAAATGACTGGAAACCCGAATCCTTCCACAAATCATCTTACTGGTGGAGTAAATTAAGCTGAGCTGACCCATATGCTGGGCTATGCTTGTAGGTAAACTTTGAACATACACTTGGAGGATGATGGTGGTGGATGGAGAGGGATGGAAAGGCAGTAGAGAGGTGTCTGATGGTGTGGATGGTGCTCTGCTGTTCCCGTTTCACTCCTCTGATGTTTCAGCTGCTGCAAGGGAAAGGATGCAGGAGAAAAAACTTAGTGTCTGGCAAAGAAGGTGGAGAAGAGAAAGCGACTGAATCCAGCTTGACCAGCATTTCTTATTCAGGTTGGACATGGCAGGTCCTCTCTGCTTAGGGACAGGGTGTTCAGAGCTTTTTTAGAAACAGGATTAGAACCCAGCAGCCTGACTTTCTAATCCATTCTCTCCCTGATACAAATAAGACCTGGTTTGCTGCTCAGGTCAGGAGAAAGCACTAATCTCTACAGCGTCCCTGTGCTGAGCTCTGGCAGACCTGGGCTGCCTGGTGGAGGCTGGAAGTGCCCCAGTTGTCTGCAGTAGTGCAAGGAGAAGACCCCGGGGGGTCTTGATCTCATGCAGCCACTTGTGAGCTGCGCAGTGAGCATGGACATGAGCTGAGCTTCCCCTCCCACTTGGGAGTGAACCAGGTGCTGTAGTGGGTTAAGCCAGAGCACTGCAGTGCTCCCAGGGAGCCCATTCCTCCCACAGGGTGGTTGGGGTTGCAACATCCAAAGGCTAAACACAGGAGGAGTATTGCTGTGTAGAGCTGTGGCAGGGGTGTGGACAATAGAACTTGGAACATTCCTCTGCCTGGGCTGTGGCTGGAGAGTGACAGCTGGGCTGGGGATGGGGCAGGGTGGTACTTCTCCTCCCCTCCACAGGAGCTGTGGTTCCTCCTGAGGTTGTCCTGAGGGGGCAGCGAAAATTTTCCCTGCTTTATACTGCAGAAACCTGACCCTGACAGACACTGAACCCAGGAAAAGAGGCTCCAGAGTCTTATTTCAACCTTTCTTCTCTACCCTCTTCTGCCTCCACTATCTGATGCCATGCAAATGTTCCCAGGCTCCACGAATCCTTTGCCTTTTTCACTCCTATCTCTGATTTCCATGGTGCATCAGAAAAGAAGTGTCTGGCTTTCCTGACTTCCTTGCTATGTGTTCATTTTGACCTGTGAAGGGGAAGAGCAAAGTGTGTACAGAACACGGGTAGATTAAAAATCCCCTCAGGTTCAAGGGCAGATGGGATGGAAAAGAAGTGCACAGAGGGTTACTAACAGCACAGTAATGATGCCTGGCCCAGGAACTCCCTGAACTACAGACTGTGGGAGGGTGGGGGTGATTAGAGGAGAACACCTTGTGTGCTTGCCTGGACTTTTTCCTGTTCTGCTCTGGGCTCTGTTGGAGAAAGGTAATGTTCCACCCAGCCTGTCCTGTTTCCTACAGGGAAGGTCTAGAGCATGAGTCTCCCAAGAAACAGCACCTGAAGAAAAGAAGGCTCTTCGCAGCTTGAGTATGGAATCATAGAATCAGCTCCCTGACAGGAGTTTGGAGCCAGGCGGGATTGGTCTCTTCTCTCAAGGAATAAGTTGATAGGACAAGAGGAAGTAGCCTCCAGTGGGGAGGTTTAGGTTGGACATGAGGAACAAATTCTTCCCCACAAGGGTTGTCCAGGCCTGGCCCAGGCTGCCCAGGGCAGTGGTGGAGTCCCCATGACCCCTGGAGGGGTTTCCAAGATGTGGAGCTGTGGTGCTGAGGGACAGGGGTTAGTGGTGCCCTGGCAGTGCTGGGTTAAAGGTTGGCCTGGATGATCTGAAAGGTCTCTTCTGCCCAAAACTACTCTGTAATTCTACTCAGCAGTACCACAGAATTGAGATCCCCCAAATATCCTGTGCCAGGAAGAAGAAGCAAATGAAGAGAGGAGATGTGCATGTCTGCAGAGAAACTATTATAGCCCAGGGCTACTGTGGTGACCAAACCCAGCACCCAGCAGGGCCATTCACCAAGAGCTGCTTAAACAGCCTTCTGTCTCCTATCCCTCTCCCCCCTCGCCTCATCTGCCAGATGGTAGTGCCAGCACAATTGTGGAGAACAACCAGTACAACAGGCTTTTTGAATGATTTGTTATTATTTACCCTAGATCAATGCAGAGAGATGATCAGTTCATCTAGGTGTCACCCAAGGACTCATCTTGCTGCCCATGCTGCCTTTACACACTCAGACCTTTGAAGATCTGGTAGGACATCCTGGTGTTTCCACTTCCCTCAAGCCAGTTTGGTTGGAACTAAGCCACATATTTTTTCTGAGAAAAAACAAATTAAGATGCCAGGAAATGGGAACTGCCACAGCCCTGGGGCTCAGTGGTTAACTGCCCTCTAGACTTCTACATCTATTCTGAATTTGCCCATATACTGCTTCTGGCTCTGGATCTCTTTCTGCTTTGTTTCCTAGACCAATAATCAGAGTTTTATTCCCCAGGAAGGCCTTACAGACTGAACGTTACCCTTTCACCTCCTGTTTTTTTATCAAGCTGATCATCCACATGCAGCTTTTACCTCCATGCACTTCAGCTACACCCACTTGGTTGGGTAAAGCCGTGCTGAGCAGCAAGGGATTGGCTGGGAGAGCTTGGCAGCACCGTGATGGGAGAGGAGCTGTTT
Source organism: Chloroceryle aenea (assembly GCA_013399075.1). Classification (NCBI taxonomy): domain Eukaryota; kingdom Metazoa; phylum Chordata; class Aves; order Coraciiformes; family Cerylidae; genus Chloroceryle; species Chloroceryle aenea. The sequence continues at coordinate 319,811 of VWZY01006115.1, read as the reverse complement.
CCACTTTGGCGGTGGTGCGTGGACTGGATGCAAACAGCACCATGGCCAAGGTGCCCAGGACCCGTACCAGGCAGGCAGAGGCAATTCCTCCTCAGGCATCCTGGCAGAGAGGCTGGCTGAACGAGCCCAACGCTCCACATGGTGCTCACCAAAGGTGAGGGTCTTGCAGTGCTGCAGTTTGACCCAGACCTGCGTTTTGCCTTTACAAAGTGCTGGATTTGGCAGCGGTGTGCACGGGCTCCGTTCCCAGAGCATTTTGTAAGGGCAGATGGCTCGGAGGCAGGAGGCATGAGTGTCAGCACACGTTCGATGGAGGGGTGGTTGGGGGGAGGCAAAGCTGGAGGAGGTTTCAGGGCAGAGATGAGCTCCCATTGCATCTGCCACTGGAATCCCCTCCTGCCCTACTACACCCCCTGCAGTGCTGACCTTTTCTTGCTCTTAGACTTGTCAACATAACCCGTTAACCGAACTAGGGATGATTTCCCGCTGATACATGAAAGGTTCTCGGGAATGTCAATTTTTTTTTCTCTTGTTTATTTTTTATTTTTCTCCCAGCAATTAACTGAATTTCAGCAAGCCCTTCCATTCCGCGGGAGCCGTGCGCTGCTGCTTCACCTGCCAGTGCCAATTTGACCTGGATTGTGTTTGAATACACGATCATATTTCTGTCAAATTTGCAACAGCAAACAACATGCTATTTATTCCAACTTCGCCCTGGCTGCACGCTGGCTGTAAAAGGGCAGGCGAGATGGGATATGGCAGGAAGTTTGCTGGGGAAAAGCAAATTCCACTGAATGCTTTGAACAGCTGAACCATCAGAGTGGGTTTGTACTGGAACAGGGCTCTGCGAGCAGCAGTGCTCTTGGCCCACAGTTGGGCACTGACATCAGATGTGTCATCTTACGAAGGCATCTTACGTCAATGGCAAAATCTGAACTGTGCAGCTTCCTAGATGCTGTTATACTGCAACATATGTACCACCAAAAGGTCTTCTCCACGCACCAAGCGCCATGAAGTTACAGTTTGTTGGCTTTATTGTAGAGCCTAGGCATGGACAAAATTATCAAACAGATGTCAGAACTGGGAATAGGGCCTGAGAATAAAAGCATCCAAATTTCCTTACCCGCAGAGAGGTCTCCAGACTTGGAGCTGCAAGGAGGATGTTCACCTTCCCAGAAGCTCTACTTTGGCATTGCTCTAGGACAGGCAGTGTTTCTTGGAGAATCATCCCTCATTACCTGAGAGATCCTAAATGACTTTCTGAAAGCTCTGGCTTTCTGCACACATCCCAAGAATTGCAAAAACCTCTTGAAATTCCCTGTGTGTATCTCACCTCTTCACACACCTTCACACATTGTACTGCTCTGCTTGGTCTGCCTCCCCCAAAAGCAGGTGCTGTGCCATCCCTGGAGGGATAAGAAGGATAAAGTTCTTCACCTCCATCCTTCCAAGGGCTGCACACTTTGTGCTGCTCCATCCCCTGATAGCCTCCTTTTCTGATAGACTCCCCACTGCACATCTCTCACTTTCCTCTGCTTTGGGAAACAGGCAACCAGCTCGGATGGAGGGTGTTTGGAGCTGGATGGAGATGCCTCGGAGAAGGTAGGAACCCTATCACTCCACAGGCAGTTCCTGAGAAGGGGTAATTTAGGAGAGGGGGCTATTACTGCCCACTGGTGCTTCAGAAAAGCCTGGGCAGTGTTTGGGCTGGGAGCCAAGTCAAACACTTTTAGCAGAGACCCAACTGGAGACTCCAACCCCCTTGGACAGGGTAGGACCAAGCCCACTGTCCAGCTGCAAGGTTAGCAGCAGGACCATCAGATTTTTCCAAAGGGCAATGCCAGGCCAAGGGCAGCAAGCCAGCAGGCAAGGGACCCGATGCTCAGCCTGGCTGCTGAGAAGAGCAGGAAGCAGATGCCTGCTCAGGCTGGAAACAGAGACAAGAGACCCAGGGGACACCATGGAGGGTTGCTGGAAACCACTGCAATCTGCTGGACTGAGAGCAAGCCCAGAAGACAGCAAGAAGCCCCCTGGACAGTGGGCAGGACAAGACTTCTTTATGATCTGTTTTATTTTATTCTATTCTCATTCCAGCAAAACAGGATTCTCACTATTTTTTTATAGTTCTCTTGTGTTCTGTTAAAAGCTGGCTTTTAAATGCTTCAGGCGCTTCTCCCTCAATGCTGTGGCCAGCCTGGGGTCCTTCGTGCTCTATCCACTGCCTGCAAACCTGGGGGGTCAGGGCAGACACCCCAACCTGGAATACACCACGGCGTGGGGCCAGGCCCTGGGGATTTTCTTTCCAGGCAGGACTGTCAGCTGGCCATGATACATCATTCCTCCTTACTTTCTAATTCCTCCTCTGATGGATGCAGCCAGCCCTTCTCCAAACCTGACATTTATAGCACCAGTTTTCTCTGGGTATAAATATAACCTGAACGCGTTGGAGTAGCAGGAAAATCGTTTAAATGTTCCCTTTGACAGCAAGTTTGAAGATTGCTGACACTAAAACCACTTACTTATATTGTTCTGTATCATCCTGCACTCAGCCTTCAATCATCCTCATTAGAGGTGTGTCAGGCACTTTGCACGGGGATGTGTGTATGAGCTTACCCCCACCACCTGCTGCCCAGCCCATGGCACCTCCTACAAGCCCAGAGATCCTCATATTTCCACGTAAATAAAGAGCAGACCAAAGAGCCACACAAACAGATGAGCGTGCACATGTCCAAGTTATTTCACAGACAGTGAGATTGAGGCATCCTCAGCAAGTTCACAGATGACATCAAGCTGAATGGTGCCATTCACACACCTGAGGGATGGGATCCATCCAGAGGGATCTGAAGAAGCTGGAGAAGTGGGTATATGTGGACCTTATGATGCTCAACAAGACCAAGTGCAAGGTCCTGCACCTGCAACCCCCAGTATAAACTCAGGCTGGTGGTGAAGGGATCAAGACCAGCCTCCCTCAGTTGGGTAATGGCATTAACAGCATATGTACATAATAGGAAGGTTCAAAGAAGACCAGCAGGACTATGGCAGGGATTGTCCCCCTGGACTGGGCACTGGGGAGGCCAAACCTTGAATCCTGGGTTCAGTTTTGGGCCCCTCACTCCCAGAAGGACATTACAGAGCTGGACAACANACAATTTCTTTCCTGCAAGGGTTGTCCAGGCCTGGCCCAGGCTGCCCAGGGCAGTGATGGGGTCCCCCCATGATCCCTGGAGGGGTTTCAAAGCCATGGAGCTGTGGTGCTGAGGGACATGGGTTAGTGGTGACCTGGCAGTGATGGGTTTATGGTTGGACTTGATGATCTGAAAGGTCTCTTCCAATCAAAGTGATTCTACATTTCTATAAATTTGGATTCAATGTTTCTAGCAGGCAGATAGAGGATTTCCAATTTCTGATGTGGTTCAGCATCCCTTGGCCTGTCTGTGACATCTGACTCACCTTATGGTCTTGCAGGAGCATAGGAAAGGTGGACAGCCCACCATGCATGCATGAGAGCAGCTGGCAGTGGCCAAAAATCAGACATAGTCCCATTTCTCCCCAGCACTGTCAGCTGCAGGTGGTCGCTGGCACACACTGGCACTATTTGCAGTGGGGAAGGTGCTGCTCTGCCATGGAACCATGTTCCCATGGACATGTGCAGATCCATCATGGGATGCAAGCACACCTCTGTCACCAAGCTGCCAGTGACAGTCCCCTGCAACACAGCTCACCTTTGCCATTGCAGATGTGAACGCAGAACAGCTCCTGGGATATTAAACAGAGCTCAAGGAACTGGTCTCCAGGGGGAGGTTCCTCCACTGCTGCCTCTCCCAGAGCCTGTCACTACATGTGGGGGGGACAGCAGACACTGAGGAAGGAGCAGATAACTAGCAGGCACCATGGCAGGTAGTAACACATTACGCTGACACACCAGCTCCCGCAGACAGGAGCCGGTGATGAGACAAGTGCAGTGCTTTAAAAGCTGGGTAGAGAGATGAGCCCTCAGGTGCTGTGTATTCTTGTGACTTAGACAAAAGCCTGTCTGGGTATGATATGCAATGAGAATCTGAAGATCTTAAAAAGGATGAAGATAAATGCATTTCCCTGCCCATCCTCAAAGGCTTTCTGGGCCAAATGAATGGGACTGCGGCTCTCGCAGGGCTGGTGAAGGAGCAAGGCTGAAGGATCTCAACAAGAGCTGTCCAGAGCTGTGAAATACAAGAGCAAAAACACCACAGGAGGAGCAGTTCTAAAAAAGACAGACATTAAAGAAAGAGGCAGTGATGAAAAGCAGTGCCACACGCATGGTGACACAGCAAAGGAGATGAGCATTTCCTGGAAAGGTTGTGGCAAACTGCTTGGCAATTAAGTCTCCTTAGGACCAAACAGATCAGGCTGGGCTCTACTTTCAAGCATTTTTGTGCTAGCAGTGTCCTGAAGAAATGTATTTTCCCCCTTCTGAATCCCAAGATGATGCAAATGGATGTAGTTCTGACCTGGTATAAGGCTCAGGTGAGCTCCCAACCGTGGGTGCAGCTGGTGCACAGGCTCTACTGGCAGCAACCTGCGTGCAGGGCTGTTGGGGTGATGTCCTTGGACTGCTGGAGCTGCAGTACCATCGGTGCTGGTTCCCAAGGAGGAGATCACTCAACGCGTGCCCTTGTCTCTGGTGATGCCAGGTGATGTTCTCTCCTGTAAACATAAGGAGAGATGACATATGCTTTGCTTTCTGCTTGGCTGGTTCTAAAGCTCTCCGTGGTTAATCCTTTGCTGAGGTGACACGCTGCGCATTATGGGCCAGAATCAGAGGTGACATGAATGGTGGTGTAAGTGACATGTTGGTGATCTGGGGTAAGCGAGTGGAAGGTAGTGTAAGACTCAGTGTTGATGAGATGCCAGCAGGCAGGGAGAGGCAAGGAGTGGGACACCAAACCACCTGGAGAACAGGAGAAGAAAAGGCAGCACATCCAGAGCCTCTTTCTTGGCAAATGACCGCCAAGACCGGTTCCCTGCTGGGGTGTTCAGTAAATGGGATGCCAACGTGCACTGCAGGCCACATCCTTGGGGAGGAAGGTCAGGGGAACCTCTTGATGCCCCAACATTTAAAATGACAAGCTGAAAACCCATGGAGAGCTCTCACACTACAGCTTCCACAAGGGAGGAGTAAAGACAAAGGCTTCTCCAGTGACTCCCTGGTACTGGCATCCCTGCCCCTCCATCCACCAGGCTCTACCACAACCCTGCCACAGAAAGTGTCCATTCAGCAAGGTCATGGCAGTCTGTGTCAGCCAGCCACACCGAGGGCTCTTGGTTATTGACCCTGGCTTCAGTGGTTTCTCCTTGTGTGCAGACTTTCAGACAAATCTGTTATATTGGTTTAAAACCAGCCAGACTTTGTGTTGTGGTTTTCTTGAACTAAAAAAAAAAAATCAAACACAACCTTGTGGGCTACATAACCTGACGGAGGAGACTTCTCACAGCCCCTCACTAGCATTTCTGGGCTATCCTGCATGAGAGCACTGCTCTATCCCTCATTGTGCTCTCCCTGTGCATAATTCCCCAGCTACAAACAGAAACGTTCCCATCTTCTTTGAACGCAAAGATGCTTTCTCCACTCCAGCTTCATGCACGTTGTCACGGTACGCCCTCTAAGCCCTCCTCCACAGCACGGTGGCACCACGCAGGGAAAATCCAGATACTGCTGCTTCTTCTCTGTGGGAGGCAGAGCTGTGCCCACTCCACCCAGCATGCTCTGCACCATCCTGGACATTATTTTGCTCTATTTTCTTCAGATTTACAGTGCAGGTCCTGGCAAAAGCACTTCTTTCTGCCAAGTTTGAGGAGGGCTCCAGCACTTCCAGAAAGCCAGTGTTGTCTTCTCACTGTTCTGTGGGGCTGCTGCTGCCTCTCTGCACAGGCTGGACCAGCGGTGCTCAGAGAGGGGGAGAGCAGGAGTGCGTCGTTAGGATAACATAATTGTCATGTATGATGCAGGGATGTAAGAAGGAGAATCTAGGACCAGCCTGGGTCACCCAGATGCTCTCAGGTATCTGGGCTTTTAGGGAATTTTTTTTTCCCATATAAACTCATAAAATATCTCACTCCTGCTTGAAAGAGGAGCCTCAGGACAGAGACTTTCTCACAAAGTCCAGCAGTGGGCCACCAGGACAAAAGCAGGGTGGGGGTGGCAGAGAGCCCAACCATACACAGGCTTGCTAACCCCCATGAAGCATTTGCTCTGAGGGCTAAGTGAAGGATCCAAGCTGGCTTAAAACCCACACTGTCAAAAAAAACTTGGGTTTAAAACCCACACTGGTTTCTTAAATCCAGGGAAGTTTCTTGACCCTGTTCTGTGGTGGAGGAGCAAGCACCAGATCCCCCAAAGTGATATTACTGTCAGGCACTTAGAAGCACAAACCTTCATCTTTTGATGCCTTCTGGGTACCAGCTGCACCCAAAGCTCAGCTGGCATATGGTGGTGGCTCTGCTGAGTCACAGAATGCAGGAGCCTCCAGCACCAAGACATGGCTTCATCCTCAGTGCCAGGACATCCCAGGACTGAGCTGTCCTTGAGATGCTGAATTGTTTTCTTGGGGCGCAGGACAACAGAAACCACCAGCTCAGGGACATGAGTGTATCCAGCTTCCCCTGGGATCATCCGGTCACCTCTGGTCCCTTGCCTGTACTCAGGCTCCTTTGAGATGTAGTGGGAGATGGAAGCCACATGAGGCTTTCACTGGGGCTTTGAGGCATGGATAAGGGGGTTAGTTTTATTGCTAGATTAATAATTTAACAGGACAAAATGAAATTCATGGCTCTGAGCATTTGAGAGATTCCTACCAAGCTGAGGTTGCCTACTTTTTGCCCAAAAAGCAGCTGCTCCCATCGCACAGCTCTCAGACCTTTCATTCCTCCACGCCTCCTCATGTCTGATTCTCCCCCCTCCCGTCAGACACAGACCCTCCGCCCTGCAGCGGGCATTTCCCACAGCCGGCCAAGAAACGTGCGTTTCCCAGCCTCCGGCTTTGAGGAGAGCTGGATGCTGCTGCTCCTGAGATGTGATATCCTGGCCAAGCAGATTTGGCACCGAGAAGAGGACAATTCACAGCCAAGACGACTTACCTGGATTGAATTAATCAAATCCAGCAGCAGTAACTTTCTCAGCTCCCTGACAGCACGGGCATGTGCGGCTGCGGTTGAATGCGTGTGTAGGAACACAGGCCACACGCAGGAGATTGGCACAACTCTCTGATAATAAATTGTGCAGAGAACAGCAAGAAAGGGGAAAAAAATCCTGCCTTTGATGTGCAGACAGACCCGCTATCTTCCATCTCCACTGCAACACGCAGCCCAGAGTGGCCCTTGCCAGCCGGCTCCGTGCGCCGTGCAGATGAGGATGGATATTGCAAACGTGGAGAAAATTGATTGCTCTGGAAATGCGTGAAAGGTGCAGAGTGGGTGGAAAATTGGGGGGACTTGCTCTCATCAGGAAGTCTTTGATTCATTCCTGTGGCTCCTGGGAGAAAACCTGGGTGCTGCCGTCGATGTGGGCTGAACATTAGGCTGAAGCAGAGGCAGAGAAAATAAAGGGTCCCAACTCATTATGAGCAAGGAAACTCGTTGGAAATCAGAAATGGGAATATTGGTTGCTAGTTAATGGTTAACTCATTAATTAGCAGTGTTGGAGTGTGGATCCCACTGCCACAGAAACTACCTGGGGCAGATCTGGCCCAGAAAGCCAGACCAGAGGGCTGCCAAAGTTTCAACACTCAGCTCCCAGCAGACAGTATCAGCTCATTTCTTTCCTGGGTGATTGATGGTCTATCATAAGAGAAATTTGGTTTCTTAATCCCACTCCTCTTAGGAGGCAGTTTGGGAACTCACTGCTCCAGTGCTAGAAAGATGCTACCAATTTCCAGCTGGATTTCACGGTCCCTTCACCCCCATTCGGTGCTGTATCAATATTCTCTGTAAATGGCATTGGGGTTTATTTTCCTTATGTTATAAACAGCAGCTGAATTCCTGCTTAGCCTCTCTGAAATATTGCTGTGAAAATCAAGGATATGAGCTGACTTATCAAGAGAGAAAAATACCAGAAGAACTAATGCCTGGCTCAGGCTCTGCACAGCCACTGAATAACAGAATTTCTCCTGCAAGGCAAGAGCCTGGGGCAGCGGCAGACCTTGGGGACTCTGGGCTTTACCAGGAAAGCACAACTTCCAGACAAGTAAAGGAAAAGGCCACACAAGCATCTTCCAAGAGTAATTCACAAGTTTTTCCAGCCCTGGGCAAGCTGTCCAGTGGTAGGAAGATGCTCTGCAGATACTCCGGGTCCTCTGTGCTGCTGTGTTCTCCACGGTGCCCAAGCTGTATCCATGCGGTTTTGGTTTTGGCAGCCTGTACACTCAGCTCTTTTGGTGTGAGGACAATTTGTGCTGCCTCATGCAATACAAAGGCGAGAAAGTTTGAGAAGTGAGTACAGTAAAACCCCTTTTCAGGGCACACATACACCAGGATGCCGCTTCTGACGCATCGCTCCTCTCCATGGCAGCTCCTGTGCTTGTTTTAGCTGGAGGAGGTTGCGTCAGAAAACTTTATAGTAGGCTTGTGTGCAGGCACATAATGCAACAGAGATTCAAGAGTACAGTATCACGCAGAGCCCGAGCAGTATACATTATTCATCATCAAGGTAACACTAACAAGATGAGAACATTTAGTTGATAAATGTTGGAAAATAGAGGGGGAAAAAAAGGCCATTTCCTTGTAAAGAGCTTGGTAATCGTGTGGTACAAACCCCTTCTACACTCAGCTCAAGTTGTCACACAGTTGCTATTAAAACGGAGCAAAAGTAGGATTTTAGGGAGGCTCTTTGGTGGGGGAGGCCCCTGGCTATCTCCATGGGAAGAACCAGCCCATGCTCCCCACTCAGTGGGCAGGAGGAAGGGGGAAGTCTCCAGTCTGTGCTTAGGGGAAAACAAGGTGGCATTCCTGTGTCCTCAGAACCTAGCCCTGCCCAAGGGGGATTCTGCCCTGCCCAAGGGAGGTCAGGGCAGTGACCCTCCACAGGGGCTGCTCATGCTGCCACAGCAGGAGCCCTGGATATTCCTCTTTCAGTCACCCAAAGGCAGCTGATTCACAGCCTGTGTACCTAACACACCAGCTGCTCCCTCTGCCTCTGTTACCCCACAGCATGACCACAGACAAAGAATGAAACGTCTTCTTAGAGCATTTTTGAGCCAGCTGACATGTCACTGCTTTGCTGCTTCTGAACCCGGGGTTTCCAGCTGAGGCATCCCCCAGCCAGGGACCTCTGTGTCTGTGGGGCCAGACTCATATGACAGGGATGACACTTTAGGGACATCTATCCCAGGACTGTCAAGGTCTATGCAGCACAACAGACAACAAGACATATGCCCTCAGGCAGACCTCAAATATTAAATTCCCCGGTGTTGCGGAGTTCCCAGCTTTAATAATTATACTTACCCAGTCCAGCAAAGGCTCTTGAAATCTTCTGATGGAAAGTGCATAATTTAAGTGCAAGATACTTGTATTGTTGTTAGTGGTTAGTGGTTAGATCTGTGCCAGGTCTGCTCTCCTTTAACATCTTCATTTGATCTGAAAGAGGGAGGGTAAAGAGCATGTTAATTAAATTTGCAGAGGATATGAAATGGGAAGGTGCTGCAAATCCTGGTGAGGACAAAGAGCTAAAAGATAATGCACTGGGAAAGAAGGGTCAGGCATAGGAAGGAAATAGCCAAATGAAATTCATTCTGAACAAATGCAAAGTAATCCAGCTGGGGAAATATAATTTAACACCATGGAGACTGGGAGGGAGACATTTGGAAAGCAGTAATACCGAGCGGCCTGAGGGACAGCAAATTACATTGGGATTTGTGATACATTATGGTGGGCTGCAGAGCAGGAGGCTGTACACAGACAGCTTTCCAGGCTTTTCTGACTGCACAGAAAGGTAGGTTTTCTGTTGTCCTGCTCGGGGTGCATGTTACACCACCTCTGTATGCTGAGCAGCTGGGGACCAAAAGGTCCCATTGTTGAAGTCAAATTAGGGTTATTTGTGTTCAAGGCAGCCCAGGGCCAGTTTGGGCCACGGCACAGTGTGGGATTTGTGAGATCACCCAGAGTCCCCAGTGCCCCCTTTCCCACTGCACACCCACATCTGCAGCCCCACACTTTACTCTGGCTACAGAGGTGGGGGAACACCAGGAACAAGCAGCAGCTCTGTCCTGGGGACAGCTGTCAACACCCTGGACGAGTAGGTACCCAAACTCCTGAACACAGCAGAGAAGGCAGCTCCTCAGCTATGTCACAGTGCTCTGGAAGCCCACACCACCACAGTTTCTCACCCTGCAGCCACTGCATCAACACCTCCAGCATCACCTCCCAGGGAAGTCTGCTGCAGATATCTCCATGGTACCCAGCACCTTCCTCTCCATCACCTCCTACCCTGACACCATGGTGGCTATACCCCTGGCACTGCCTGACCCATCATCGCAACACCAACACCATCATCACCATCTCATCAACCCTGGACACATCTTGGGGCCAGCAGCTCCTAGAGCATCACCTGTGATGGGATTATGGCACTGCACAGTCCCCATGGAAGCATGGCCACCCCGAGGGTGGATCCCCTGACCCTCTGGGACATCATCTGCATGGGCCATGCTCCACATCCTTCTCAAGGCTGTGAACATCACATACCAAAAGTGGACACTTCTCCCTCTTCCCAGTGTCTCGTCAGCCCTGCAGGACCCCGCTTGCTCCCATCATGCCCAGGCAGCCGTGCAGAGCAGACAGCTCCATTTAAGACACGCAGCAAGTTTCCAAGAAATCATGCTGTCTTCAAAGAGAAGTTGGCATGAATATTTCAGTGCAGCTGCTTGGCCCCGGGTACCACACCGTGTCTCTGGGAACAGTTATTACAGGGGCATCTTTGCACAGGGTCAATAGTCCCGTGGCCAGCTCTGGCATCAGAGGCACCATAGGTTGTGCTCCACATGCTACGTGATGCAGGTTTTCCCTTCCCTGGCCCTATACCTCATCCCTGTCCATGATGGAGCAGTGCAAGGGTCCTCCTTCCTGTCTTCCCCTGCCCTGACCCAGGAGCTCTTGCTCCCAGCCCCCAGTGAGCCCCAGGGAGATGCCACCCAGCTCCTGCCTTCGCTCCCCTGCACAGGAGAGGGCCCGGGGGCCTCACATGCCTTGTCACTCTTACTCTGTAGACAAGTCCCCTTGCCAAAGTCGCAGCTTGGCAGCTCGGCTGCAGCCCATCCCCATCCCCCTGCCCGCAGCTCCCAGCTCCGGTTCGTTCATCACCCTTCGCTTCATGCGCTCGGGCTCCCCCCCCTTTGCCGGCTCAT
>VWZY01006115.1:251178-303762 GCA_013399075.1 Chloroceryle aenea | reverse complement strand
GATTTAGATTAGAAATTAGGAAGAAGTTCTTCACCCTGAGGGTGGCGAGAAACTGGCACAGGTTGCCCAGGGAAGCTGTGGATGCTCTGTCACTTGTTGTGTTCAAGACCAGGCTGGACAGGGCTTTGAGCAAACTGATCTAGTGGGAGGTGTCCCTGCAGAGGGATTGGAACTAGATGATATTTTCCAAACCGAACCATTCTGTGACTATCTCTACCAGAGAGAAGAGGTCTCTCCTGGCAGCTGGACATGAGTCCAGGGTGAAGACCTTGGGCTGTGCTCTAACTCTCCCAACAAGAGAACTGAGGGATTTGTGCCCAGCTGGCCCTGTAACATCTCCGGGGTGGCTGGTGGGGCCAGGCCTGGAGTGGAAGGGGAGAAGCACTGTGGGTGGTGCACACCAAGGGTGCAGCAGCTGTGGTTGCGAAGGAAGCAAGGGAAGCATCATCCCCAGCTGGAAGAGTAGATGGTTTCTTGTAAGGAGAGTAGATAATAAGAGCTCTGGCCTTGAAAAGGGATGACTAAAGAGGGATGTGATTAGAGTTTTGTAAAGCTATGACTAGCACAGAGAAAGTGATTACTGAGTGATTATTCACAAGTCCTCATTATGTACGAACAAAATGAAATTATCCTGCAATACATTTAAGCCAAACAAAAGGAAGTACCTTCTCCTGGGGCCCATTATTACATTGAGGACCTCATGGCCATCGGATGCATTCAGAAACCCACTCAGAGCCACTCTGCCCACAGCCATCAAACACGGTTCTCTGGAATAGCCTTCAATGTGGGAAACCTGGAATGGATGGACTGAGATGGCCAAACGAAAGATCAGCCCAATTCCTCGTGTTCTCACTTTATCACCCACTTCTGGCTGCCACCTGACCAGAGAAACCTCTGCTCTGAGTCCATAGGGCTGTCCCCATGCTCGCTAGTGGGACTCTCTGCACATGCAGGTCATGAAACATGCAGTAGAATCCAAACGGAGTGGGATGTGGCTAGGAGCAACTCTCAGATCACAGAAGTGACAGTCATCGAGATGTTAAGTGACAAACGCCTGACTGTGCAGCTCAGCAGCTTGGGCACAGGGGGTCAGCATGGGTGGAAGCATCTGCTTGGCAGAGGGCAGTGGGCTGACACTCACAGCTACCTCAGGGAGCCGGGGCTGAAGGAGCTTCCAGCAGGTGATAGGAAAAGGGCTGCTGAGAAGGAAATGGATGGGTGGGTGGAAGGTTCTCCTCTTTCAGCTGCTTGCTCTGGTGATACTCAGTGAAGATGTGGGACTAGGTAGCTGGAGCAGGCTGGACAACCAGGCAGCAAGGAGCAGCAGATTGAAAGGTGGAGCATTAAGAGGTGCCTATCTACACCGTCTCCGTGGTTGAAGTTGACGTAAGAGACAAACACATGTTTAAAATGAGGGGATTGAGAAGACAACTAGGAAGGGAGAAGAAGCAACCTGAGGAGGCTGGAACAGGTGGAGGCAGAGGTGCCATCATTAACCTCAACCAAAGAGCTCGTAAAGCAGGAGCTGCAGACAAAGAGAGTCTTTTAACCCTGTGTCCCAGCCACGCGTGCTGAGGAATACACTCAGTCTAGTTTCCAGGAATACGAGCAGCACCTCAGCTTTGCAGTAAGCTGTGGAAACTGTTCCGCAGGCTGAGGATGAAACCTCAAGTACATCTTTGCAGTTTGAAAAAATGAGATCTAAGTTTTGCAGTGAAAAAAAAAGCAGAATCTTCGCCTCCTTCTCCCGCCCATGACGCTTGCATTGTGGTGGCAAAAACTGCGAGATGGATTGACCCAAAAGGACGTGAAACTGGCTCAGAAGATTGCTTTTGGTTTGAAGCCAGCCTGGAGCGTGCTGTGGTGCTTTGTGTCCCCCAGGGCAGCAGTGGCAAAGGGATTCTTGCAGTGAGTATTGATGGCTTTGACAGCAGCCTCCCCCACTTCTCTTTTGAGGGTTTACTTCTGGGCTACAGGCAACTGTAATGTTCTGCCTCCAGAAACAGCAGATCTTTGAATTTAATCAGTTTAATGTAAAGGTTTAGCACATTAAAAGTATTTTGCCTTTCCAAGTTTAAATATATAGACATATATATATAAATCAATATATTCAGTGTTATGAGCTGCACGGGAAATCTGATACTGACCAGCTTCATAAGTTTCTTTAGCCCAGGTGATTTTCCAAGGATTCAATCTAGTTTATTTCACTTGGGATTCAAAGACACAGTTGGTCTTTAACTATGTCTTTGAAACTTCTGGACTGATAGATTGATTCACTGACTCATGACTGATTGATCTGGGTCAATCTTTCAACGAGCTGGGTGCCTCAGTGCTCACCTTGGCAGGGTGCACAGTGTCCGTTGGAGAAGGCAAGTTCTTGACCTCCCAAAGGTTGTTTGGGACATCTCAGGCAACAAGGCTGTTGGCATTTCATCTGGGGGATCATACCTGAGGGTGGCAGGTTCAGCAGACCACAGCCAGTGATGAGAAATGAGCATCAACTGTCTCTAAGAAATGAGTTCATAAAAGAAGAAACACAGAATTTGTCCTCCAAGAGCTGACATCGCAGAGATTCAGTTCACTTCAGAAAGTGATGCTTTCTCAAAGTGACATTACAGATATTTAGATGCTTTCACGAAGTGATGGGCTTCCCAGCTCATTTAACTGCCTGGCTTCATGGCTTTAGCAGTATCAGAAAAACTGCTCTGATAGGGTTACAAATTGAAAGTTGTGTGTTGTGGGATGGTTTTCCTAAATGTAGCTGTGATCACAGAGAGGTTATAACCGATTAATCTGTAATAGGAAGCCAGTGAGATGGTAGCGTGGGATGGAGGGAGCTGAGGGAGCTGCTGATGCTGTGATACTGACAGCAGTTTTATCTGCTGTTCTATCAGGTACCTCACCATCACACTGCAGTCCAGCAGGTGCTGCCTTAGGTATGTCTGGCTTTGCAGAGCTTCTGGGGTACCAGAGGGGCTTTCAAGGGCTAAATCTGCAACAACATTGAGATTAGGGAGTAGACAAATGAGAAGGACACTTGATACGATAATAGGTAATAACGAATACTGAAAAATAAATATGTATCATCTTCAGGTAAGTGGAGTGTATTCAGCTCAGCAGAAATCCAGGCAATTAACCCACCATGGAGGTGGTGGTTGAGGTGGATCCATTAGCAATTATACACGAGGAGCCATGCAGGACACAGGGTTTCAAGGACCTGCAAGGACAAACACCAGCGCTTCACCTTGCAGCAGACCCAGTGGTCGAACACACGCACCAGCACATCTCAGGCCAGCTCCCAGCAGTGCAGAAATCACTGAAACAATTAAAAGACCTTGTGCCTGGCAGCACCCACTGGAGATGATAAACATCACTCGACGGGAAGACTTCAGCAATCAATATCCAAACTAACCTCATTCATTTCTTATTTGAAAATAAGCTTACTAGGTGACAGAAATAATCCAAATAATTAGCAATAACAAAAGATTGCTTTCATCTTGAAGGAGCCCTTAGTGGGGCAGAGCATGGCAGCTCTTTCTGCAGAAGCTTTGCAACAGCCCTAAGGAGCAGAGGGGATGCTACAGCCAGCAAGCATGGCAGGACAATTTCAGGCAGCAGAAGGCAGTCTGCCAACCTGACCTCTAGCCACCACACAGTGGCTAATAGCCCTGGTCAGGTAAAGCATACCCTCACCTAAAAAGAGCACAATAAAAAAATGTAGCAGCTCTGAGGCTGGGTGCATCTCCATTGCAGACCACTGCCCGCTCCAGGGTCCTCCTGGGGATGTTCTCATGTCATTTAAAACCTGTCCGAGCTCTGCTGCTTAGTTTGAAAACTATGACAACAGTAGCATGGATGCAAATATATTTGGCAGCATGCATAGGCTTTAGTGTCCATGTGTGCTCGGAGGGAATTCATGTTTGAACACGGCTTCTGCAGATGTAGGACAGGGCCTGAGGAAGATTTCTAACACATTTCCCTGCAATACGCTCTCAGTAAACAAGAGGAGGTGGTGGCACAAACCAGGCTCTTCTAAAATGACAGCAGCACGGTTGCAAGAGCTCCAACCCCAGCTCTGGAAGAGCACCCTCAGCAACGTGCAGTGGGTGACAGAAGAGTTTGCTAAAACAGCCACTTAATTACAAGGTGAAATCCTCACTTCCCTCTGTGATGGAGAATCATCTGTGGCATGCAGGGTGCCAGCATTCCCAGGTGCCCTGCCCTGGGCTCTCCAAAGAGCAGGTCCAACATCCCACAGATGGACCAGCTAGGCTCCAGAAGGGTTCCAGCAACCCTTTCCCTCACCAGCCACCTCCATCCCCATAAGAACCATCAGCATCATGGAGTTGCCTGTACGTTCCCAAGGGGTACAGTCTGCTTGGAGCTGTGAAGCCTCTGAATGTGTCTGAGGCTGTAGGACAGAGGCTAAGCAAAGTTTGCAAGTCTGCTTCCCAGCAATGGGAGTCATCCAGCAACTCAGGGGCCAAAGAAATCAAGAGCTGTTAGGAAAAATGGAGTGATTGGGATAGTCCAAAAACCTTTTCCATTTCAGCCTGTCCATTTCCACCCTGGCACTCCCACATCTCCTAAAAAAAACTATTGGGAAGAGTCACATGCATGGTCCATAAGAGTTCAGGGGGGGATGAGAACTGGAGAGCTCTGCTCCTCCAGGTGGCCCATGGGCAACCTCCCCAAGGAGCTGGGGGGCAACTGGTGCTCAGGAGCCCAGCCCACACCTGGGAGGTGCTGACAGCACATACCTAGCTCAGGGATGCTCCACTGTTCAGTGCTCTTGGAGATGTCCCTAACAGTATCACTGCAATTATCCTGTTGTTTGGGTGACCCCGAGGAATGGAGGGACTCTCATTATCTGGTGGACTGAGAATCTGGTTGTACAGGGGATATCAAAGGGGATTTTGAATGTAGAGCCCTGTGAATAGATAGCTCTCTACCCATCCACCCACCCTTCCATCTCCCCACTACCTCTAACAAAGGCAGGAGTAAGAAATCAGTCCAAGCCACTGGAAAGGAGAGGAAAATGTGCTAAGCTCTTGAGGGGTTAACCTACTCTTGAGCATGGTTCAGTGAAATTGTCAAAAAATCCCTTCTGACAAATTGCCTGAGAAGAGAGAGCAAAATATAAAGTGCCGAGCCCATGGTAATGATTTCTGAAAAGTTCCCCAGCACCAAAACGGCAAAAAAACCATTAGCAAAGCAAATTGTATTTTGTGCGCATAATTCACACCAGAACACAGAATCCAGGCAGCCCTGCTTTCTATTATTAACAGGACAGCACGCCAAGCCATCTAGAAAGCTCTCCTCACGCTGCCAGTACTGATGCAGGTCAGGAATCGGATCTGCTCCAGGGAGGGGAGGGGAAGATGGCCCCAGCCCCTCCCCGCCACCTCCCTGTCTGCCCCTCGAAACCCTGTGATGCACGGGGTGGGAAATGCCCTGGGATTTGCTGTGCACAGATGGACAAACGCATGCAGACCTTGGCTCTGATGAAAAACATGTCAGTGTTTGCCTTCCCCGAGCCTTTGGTGCCCGCTGTGGAGCCTGGCACTGGTCTCCTGGCTTTCATCACTCCTCTCCTAGGTTTGGGAGTGGCCCTTCAAAGCAGGGTGCTCGCAGGACACTGGCTTTACAAATCTCATTTTCCCTCTCTTTTTGATCCCTCCTATGCTGCCTGTGTCTGGCTCTTTGCATGTCCAAAGTCTCTCTGGTGCCACCCCAGCCAGCCAAGACTGCTCCACCCTGGCTGCTGAAGCTCCTTCTCAGGCCTTCCCTGGGTGACTAAATGCCCTGCTGAGCAGCTATGAGACAGATTGACTCCAGATGCTTAAGGACAAACATTACCTGTCCTGCTCAGAGGCCTGGCTCTGACACATTCCTGGCATGCCCAACTCCCCCAGGAAAAACATTCAGATGAGGCTGGTGCATGCTGCTCATGGAGAGCTGGCTTTTGGGATACTGATTAAAAATATTACAGGGGCTTGCTCAAGCTGCTCTGATCAACACTGCTTGCTGCAGACATGGATGGATCTACTTTTGTGTGCCTAGCCACAGCAGAGCATCCATGAGGCTGCAGTGGCTGTCATATGGAAACCAAGAAGCTCATGCCAGTCGACAGGCAGGGTTGCGATGTTGCTGATGCCACTCTGACAGGTTTCCCAAGCTGTGTGGCATTGCAGATCCTGATTTTGCAATGAAACTAGAAGAAACAACCATAGCACAACAGCTCCTGAGGTTTGTGCCACTACTGTTGGCTTGCAGGAGGCACAGCCCGGCAAAAGCCCCCAGGCTGCAGGCCAGGGTGGGCTTCCTGCTCCTTCCAAAGCCCATCTTTCAGCCAGTGCCCCTCATTCTTTCCCAGGCTTCTCACTATCACCCCAACATATCATGGCAGCACTTGGCCACGAGCTGTGATGTCTGGCAGAGAGGAACTGTGCCAGGATGCCAACCCAAAGGGCAAGGAGTGAGGGCAGATGCCACAGTACCCTGGGCAGGGCAGGCTGTCCCCTTCCCCCGCCGGCACTCAGCAGGACAGATGTGCACAGATGTTAGGAATTCTGGGGGACTCAGAGTGCCGCAGAGAGTCCTGGGGAGCAATGACAATGCTGTAGCTGCAGCTGACACCTCCCTGGGCCATGCACTGCTCCAACTCAGCCATCCCTGCTCCCACTGAGGCTGGGAACAGCTTCAGTGCAGAGGAGCCAGGCTGGATTTTGGTCAGGGCAAAGCTCTGTAATTCATTACCTGTGCCCCAGGACAGGCAGGATTGTAATAAACACCTCCTTTGAGTCCTGTAGATAGAAGTTACATGAAAATTACCTACTTTAAAAGAACATTAGCATTTCAAAGCTAAACATTAGGAGACAGTGGAGCACAATGACTGAGTGCTCTGGCAGGACTGTGCTTTGCCTCCTTACATACTGTGATGCTTTTCATCTCACTGGTGCCTGTTGTTCCCGAAGGCATGAGCCACAGGGTTGGGTACAGGACCTCCCAAACCACTCCCCAGGCTTTCACTGTTGGATCGAGAAGAAAAAATGACTAACAGCAGGTCATTGTGCTCCTTGGCCTTGAAAGAACACTGGAGCAAGCTCCTTCGGCAGGTTAGGCAGCAGCAGAGGTGGAGCCAACGTTCTGTTCCCAGGTCTGGGTGATTAAAGAAGCATTTCTCTGCCCTGGTGTAAATCTGTGCAGCACTCGTGTCCTGAGCAGTCCTTGCTGTCTTAGCACTCTGATCTCCAAAGCACTTGTCAGCAGCAGAAGCGGTGCAGGGGAGAAAGATGGTAGTGAGAGGGGATATGAAAAGGCCTTTGCGGGGAAGAAACTGTGCAAATAAGATCTAAAAGTGAGGTGGAAGATGGCTTGGGAATGGCTTTTACTTGCTAAGTATTGAGGAAGAACCAAGGACATCAAATGAAATGATGAAGCAGCAGGACTAAAACATGCAAAAATCTTGACATAGCCCCCAGAATCCCAACATGGCAGGGTTGGCAGGGACCTCTGGGGATCATCTGGTCCAACCCCTCTGCTCCAGCAGGGTCACCCAGAGCAGGGGGCCCAGCATCGCAGTGTCCAGGTGGGTTTGGAATCTCTCCAGAGAAGGAAACTCCACAACCTCCCTGGGCATCCCAGGCCAGGCTCTGCCACCCTCACAGCAAAGAACTTTTTCCTTCTGTTCAGATGGAACCTCCTGGGTTCCAGTTTGTGCCTGTTGCTCCTTGCCCTGTCACTGGGCACCACTGACAAGAATCTGGCCCTATCCTCTTGACTTTAGATATTGATCAGCACAGATTAGAGACCCTCTCTGAGAGCCCTTCCTTATAAGAAAACCACTGACATGTGGCACTGGGGCTGCAGGACTTTGTGATCCTGCATAGGTGAGCCCGGAAAGCGGTTACATAAATTAACAGCACACACAGATCCATCAGGGAACTGAAAACAAAGAAACAGATGCAATCTCTGACTTGGGAAGCCTTTAAACAGAAGCTAGCTTGTTGCTGCTGGAGGGTATAATCAGGGAAGCCATAACTGTTGGCTTACCCTGTTGACAAATCCTTCCTCAGCACTTTCCGGTACCAGCCTGTGTCAAAGCCAAGAGGCAGGATGCTCCCTTGTGCATATTCAGCACAGCTATTCTCCCATTCCCACCAGCAGGCTTCCTAAGGAGAGATGAAAGTGTTGATAGGACAGTGCTCTAACCCTAATTCATTTAGGGTGTGGTATCTTAGATAGCAGAGAACAATGCTGGAAATATCTTTGATCAACACAGCTAGAAGCTCAGGAAAAAAAAAAACCACAACCCACAAAACAACCAACCCAAAGACTTAAAGAGAATGGAGAATTTTCTTGGCTCTAGTTCTGTTAATGGAGAAGAAGATGTCCAGCAAACACTGGTGGTGGTAAAACCCTAGTAAAGCCAAATTAAACCATGTTAAGGAAGCCAGTTTGTCTGCAGAATATCAGTAGATGTATGTTTGCCTTCTCTGGAGTTAAATAGTTTGTGCTAATCACACCACCTTGCCTCACACAGATTAAGGCAGTCTCACTTCAGTAATTAAAAAGAGTCCCAACAGCACAACATTTGTAATTCACCAAACCACATTTTGTGTGGGGATGCGACTTGTGGGTGACCCAAACTTCCTCTGCAACCGAGTGTCTGAACTGTGGCAAGGAAAGTGAGAGTTATCTCCTGACAGGCTAATTACTTCTTGTTTTTCAAGATTATATTCTGAGTGTTTGAACATGGCTATTTTTTCCTGCTCATCTACTGCAGCTATGAAGGTTGTGTTACTGTCACATATGAGTTCTTATCTCTTATCTGCATTCTTTTATCTTTGCTACTCATTTAAATGTGTTTAAGGTTCTGAGCAGAGCCTCATCTCTGCTCCAGAGAACCTGGTTCCTCTTTACAACTCCCCTGAGCACTTTTGGCTCTGGGGCCATGGCAGGATCTCAGCAGCCTTTCCAAGGTACCATGTCTCTGGGATGAGCACCCAGACCTTCAGCAACTTACTTTATAAAACTGGCAACAGTCTCAGTCCTTCCCTTCAGGACTCTTCCTCAGGCATTTGCTCTCCAGGCTCTGGCAAGTCGAGGTTTGCACCTCAGGAAGGCCAAGGCAGTCACTTATCACTCCTGGACCTGGGCATGGCAAGTGATGCTTGAGCACTGGTGGTCCCAATGACTGGGAAATGAACATTTTGATGGGCAGCAGGGCTCAGCTCAAGGCATTTGCAGGGCCAAGGTGCCAGGATAGTGATGCAATAGCAGGAGAGTGGAGTCTGGTGCTGTAGGCAGGCAGATGGTGATGGTGGAGGGCTGGTGTGGAGGGAAGGAGTGGCCAAAACCCATCTGAAGCCCCTCAGGCAGGGTGCAGCTCAAAACCTAGGTCCAGCTTCACTCCCTGTCCAGTCACACAACATCCATCTCCTGTCTCAGGCTACATCCGTGCTTGTCAGAGCTTCCAGTTGCCTTGGTCTTCACAGAGAGTCTGCTCCTGCTCTCTTCTTCTGAGGCCCTGGACCATGGGGTCTGAAGAGGAGGTAGGTACAAGCTGATAATGCCTTGGGACTAACACCCCTGTCCCATCAGCAGATGCACAACCCATGCACCGTGGCAGGTTTTTGCTCCCCCGAGGAGGAAGCCAGGACGTGTCCCCCACAGCCCATCTCTCTGGGGTGTTCCCCCAGCAGTGTGGGAGGATGGCTCCCCGTGTCAGGTTGTATTTCTCCGTGGGGAGCCAGCAGGCAGTTATTATTGCAGGGGATCCTTGCCCACACTGTAACACTAACACACAAACCTTGTCTCTGTAGGCAGGTTTCCCAGTGCTCTCTGCTGCCTGTACTCCAGCAGAGCTGGGAGCTAAAGATCGCGTGGGGAACAGAGATGAGAACACTTTGGGTTAGGAACAGGATGTTTTTTCCCCTCCTTCAAATTAAAAAAATATCCTGTGCATCCATCTAGGCAGCCAAGGGAGGCATTTTACAGCCGCCATAACAGATTTAGAGCTAGGAACCAGAAGATAAAATAATTTACTAATTGGAAGTGGCACCAAACATTTTGCCTCTTGCCCCTTCTGTGATCTCGGTGGCAAGTGTCTGGCAGCTCGCCAGGAGACGGAGCAAAGGGTCAGCTGAGACCAGAGAGGTGGCTGGGGTGCGAGTCCAAGAGACCCACCCTATTGTTTTCCCCGCACCCTGTCACCTTTAATTAATACGAGAGATGCCCATCAAAGGCCGAGCTGGGTGCAAGGCTGAGGAGGAGTGACAGGGCTGGTGCAGAGGAATTTCACACAACAGTCCAGGCATTTTCTAGCTCACTGAGTCGTTCTCCGGTTGGTTTATTTTTTTTTTTTCAGATGGCTTTGCACTTGGCAGACCTCAGCAGGCTGGCGCATGGGGAGAGCACGGCTTTCTCCACAGCCAGAAGAAGCCAAAAGTCTTCATTGACTCATTTGCTCATTCATTCGCTCCACGACATACATTTATTTACTAGGGCCAGCACTCTGCAGCAAAGGTTGCTACGACGTGCTCAGCCAGGGCATAAGGAGAAGGAGCAGCCACCCAGTACTAGCAGTTGAGGTCACAACAGCTGGTGGCACAGCCACCGAGTCTCCTGCACTGAAGTGGCCTTTCCAAGCCAGCATGGCAAGCACTGGGTGCTCGGGAAGCAAGATTTTTATCTGGGCCTGCCTTTCTGCATCTGTACAACAACTGGCAGGGCAGCCGCCAACCACTGTCCTCACCACACTGCCCCTGCACCCCACGGAGGGAGATGTCACCCTCGCCTGCTTCTCAGCAGGTGTGCAGGTCCCTCTGGCCCCTAGCTTTCCTGTGAGGACCTACACAAACCTCACCATTTAACCAAAGCTTGATGCCTTGAGGCTGTTGCTCTGTAAGTCCAGGATCTACCCAGAAAAACTGGCCATGCCCCATTCTCAAAGACCTTTCAAGGCATCTGCTGCAAAGGTGGAGTTCCACAACTCACCCCTACACTGTCCTGGGGGATGCTCACCAGGGAAGGGCAGGCAACAGCAGAACAAGGATGAGCAAGAGATAGAGGAAATGGCAGGAGGAGCAAAGAGAGGTTTTGCCAGCAGAGGTGCAGCTAGAAAACCTGATGGGACATTCTGCAGGACCCTATCCTTTGCCTCCCATGTGGGACGTCCCAGCCCTTAGTCCAAACACCTCCCACTGCCTCCAGGAGCCAAGGCTGGGGGGCCTGGGCACCTCTTGGAGATAGAGAGCAGAAGCAGAGCCCTGATCTGGATCTTAGAAGCGTTTCCCAGTCCCTGTTTAGGCACACTAAAGAGACTAATTGGGTTTGTGGCTCCCTGACATTTCTAGTGAAGCAAAACAGGCAGAGGCTTAACCTTCCCGTTCGAAAGGGAAGCGATGAGAAATCCTTGCAGAAGGCTCACCCACAACATGGCCCAACCTGACATTTGTCTGGTTCGCAGCAGCATCATACGGCGTTAATCAAAATTCAGTCCATCATCTGCTCCGACTCCCACGCCTTTCTGCCCAGGCAGAATTCCCTGAGACACGCCGCTCTCCGATGGATAAATGCTTGTCTTAAGTTGCCATCTAGGGGAGCAGAAAAAGTCAGTTGCTTTAAGGTAGGTTATGAAACGGAGCACACCGAAAACCTTGAGGTGCTTTACAGTTAGAGGGAAGCTGCTACCACATAAACAGAGACAAAGAATGAGAATTGAGTTACTTAAAATGCCTAAGATACAGCACAGCGTTTGTAATTACAGACACAAGGCTTTGTTTTGAGAGGCTGAGGAAGAGCGGGGAGATGCACGCCTTATGAACTCTTCCAGAGCTCCTTTGATGGTGGGAGGAGGATGCTCTGCGGGGGGTTTCCCCCAGGAAAGAACAGGATTTAGTGTCCAATGCTGGGAAACACTTGGATGCAGGACTAGAAAACCTTCTGAATTGCTTCCTGAGATCTCCCCATTGCATTCCAGGCTGAGATCGGTGCAGCTGCCAGGGAGGCAGAGAGGCTGGGAGCAGAGGAGCATAGGGAGAGGCAGGGCAGCAGGACAAGCTCCTGCTGCCGTATTTTACCAGGAGAGCTTTCCCTGGAATCACCCACAGCTCACTCAGCTCTGTCGTGATTAGACAGGGTGTGTTAGCACAGGCTGTTATAGTGAGTCATTTTGCTTTGTTGAAAGGGTAAGATGAAAAAAAATCCACCAAACCAAACACAAAAAGATTAGATCAGTGCAAGATCTCCAGTGAGGCTAAATCCAGGTAGGCACAGGATGGAAACAAATTCTGTGGGACTCAGAAGAGCAGAGGTAAAAAAAAAAAATATATATACAAGGAAGGAGAAAGGAGAGACAATAGCATGGGGGAAAAAAAGGGGTGAGGGTGGATGGGCTGCAGTGCTGGCTGGTGAAACCCTCGTGCTGCTGCTGCTGCCTTTGGGAGCTGAGGTCCTTCCCCAGGTCCCAGCCTCCCACAGCAGGCTGCAGCTCTTCGGTGGAAACTGCTCCGAGCTCCTCACACAAAAGGTTCCCTCTATCTGCGTTTATAAAGTGCTTATCACAGTGGTGTCTCGCTGCTCCGAGCCCTTTCCTAGAGAAGGGCAGAGTGTTTCTATTGTTGTTATACAAATAGCTTCCCCTGCCAGTTCCTTTCCTTCCAGGCTACTGAGTAGAGCTTGGCTTGGCTCCCTCTGGACTAATTTGATGAGAGATAATTATCTTGTTAATATCATCTTATTTTCATAAGTCCCAGCCTCTCTTTTATTAATTCTGTCAGTTCCTGGTTGTGTTGCTCTTAGGTCCGTGTCTTTTCAAAACACTATAACAGGCACTTATGGGAGAAAGTCGTAAAAAGAACAACTTAACTTAGAGAATGTAAATATTGACATTTTTCACAATGGAGACTTTTAATCTATTCCTCCTCACAGAGCTGGCCCCCGTGGGAACTGCTTGGACACTGTCTCTATATGGGTGAGATGCAGCCACCTTGGGAGATGCTCTGGATCTGGTACCCCCTCATAAAGGGCAGCAGAGGAGCAAGGGCAGGAGGGCTGTGTGCTCCACAGCATTGCCAAAGGGAGGTGCCTCGGGACATGCAAACCAAGGTGCACTCTGGCAAAAGATCCTTATGTGCCCCATCTTTGGGCCTAACCAGCTGAATGCAGCAGGCAAGGGACAGCAAGTGGGAAAGGGATGTGGATGGAGTTGGTTTAAATGGAAAGATCTGTGAGCAGGAGACTACAGGCAACATGCTTGTCTTGCTACATGGTAGATGAGCCGCTGGCAGGGGAAGTCCGTGGAGATAAACAGTCCAAGCATTGGAGCACCTCACCCCCCAGGTACCCACAGAATTCTTCTGAGTCTCTCAAAACCTCATTATCCCCCTCAAGAACTTTTATACCCATAAATGTTAACAGTGCAATTGTATTATCTCATATCATCACACTACATGACTCATTACAAAGCCATAGCCTGTAACTCCAGTGGAGGCCCCAGAGCACTGTCCCTCTGCCCTTGTCCTGCACTCACCAGCAGGCAAGCTGAGAAGGATCCCACCTCCCCCAGCAGCACACCCCACTGTCCTCCAGATGTGACACCTACCTGCATCCCTCGCTATCAAGGGAACATTTTGTGGGGCTGCTGATGTCCTGAGCAGGCCCTGAAGAGGACCCCAAGGATGCCCCCCCTGCCTCGATTTCCCCAGCACTGGTTTGAGGCAGCATCAGGGTTCTCAGCGCTGCAGGGACAAGGAGCTTTGGGGCTTTATTAGGGAAAAAAAAGAAACATTTTATCTTCAAGTGAAGTGAATAGAGATATCTTCCTGGGAAGGGCAACTTGAATGGGATTCTGGAAATACCTTATTTTGTATTACAAGTGCAAGTTTTCTCTCAGCACTGCTTCAAGTACCTAAGACTATTTTTTTTCCCCTTGGATCCAGGCCCCAAACCCTGTAAAACAAAGCACTTGTGTAAATGCTCAGCTCTTAACGGTAGGTTTAAAGTTAAGTATGTTCTCAAGCGATTTTCTGAATCAGGATGCAAATACAAACCTCTTCTCTTCGACTTGACTTTTCTTCAATAACATAGATATCAAACTCATTCAATAGAGAGGGAGAGAGAAAATGAGTGGGTCGGGCAGACTTCCTCTCTGCTAGGAACCGAATTACATTAAGCCTGCTCATGACTGCTTGCAGGAAGAAGCTTTTTTGTTCTAGCTTGTACAAGTGCTCACACTGTGCTTGTCACTGTAGCATCCAAGAGCTTCCCAGTATTGCATTAAACAATGTGACTAATATCTGCAGCATGCTCATAAGCTGTGGATTTCGAGTCCAGAGCTCAGGCTCATTTATTCAAGGGACCAAACTCATTCACTGACAGCGTAAGGAAGTGTGTTTTCAGTGGCAGCAGATGTGCTTACAGCATTTAATCATGCAGGCAAGAAGAATCCCATTCTTTAACTGGTATGTCATATCCCAAGGTAGAGTGTCCTTTAACTGAGTCCTTTGCTGCTCCACATGGTCTGAGGTCACCCTACAGGCTCTACTGTGCAGAGGGAAACTGATTAATAAACCATTAGAAATAAACTCATAAAAATGATTCAATACTTCAAGTCATACTGTAAGAAGACTCAAGGGCCGATTGAAACATTCAGATAAACAGCCTTGAGTCAATAATTTGACCATCTCCACAGTGAAAGAAGGTAAAGAGCAAAAGAAAGATGAAAGGAGATACAGTAAGATGACAAGCAGGGCAAAACACTAGAATAAAAAGGGTAAGAAACAAAGAAAGAAGATGGATGGTTTCTCTGACCCCCCCTCCCCCGTGGATGCAGACACAGGGGGAATCGAAGCTTGGCAATTCCTTGTTCTAGGCAGACTGGTGGGGCTTTGTGGGAAGGGTTTGCATGCTAACTGTTGCTCTCCTGGGATGCAAGCTCTGCTGCTCAGCTCCAGCAGTTCAAGAGAGGCTCACATTCAAGGAGAAACAGATACTGCACCTTGCTATTGATTAGGCCTATAAAAGACCTGGTAGAAAGGACACATCTATATACTATTGCCCTATAAAACACACTCATTGTATTATTTTAAATTTAAAGAAGTCCATGAGATGCGAGAGAAGAAAGCAAAATTTAGGTTCTTCCTAAAGCCCTGTGGTGGACTGGAGCAGCACAGCACACGTTCTTTGATCCTACACCCATGGAGACAGCGCTGGTGTAAAGCAGGCATGGTACCTTGCGAGAGACTGCTGTGCTTCAGCAGCAGCAGAGGCAACACGACAGACTCATCTGATGAAGCCTCGCGTCAGGAGTTTGAGCTTCTCTAGGAAAGGAGCCCTGGCATCACCTTGTGTCTCAGACAAGGAATCGCTGGCTGGATTGTGGCAGACCAGGTGAGATGCTGAGAACTTGCAAAGCTTCACCTTGGCAAGCTGAAGTAATTAGAGTTCATCTTTCTTTTGTGCCCAGCAACTTCCTCCCAGAACTGGGAAGTGGTTTGATGAGTTTCTCTGTCCTGAGGTTTCTTGAGAACTCACGGCCCCTCTGTCCTCTGCAAAGTCACCTCAAAACTCACCTTTTCTGCAAAGCAAACAGGGGTCTGAGAGCACCAAAGCAGGTGATGGTGGCTCCAGATGGGCCAAGCATCCATCAGCTGGTGATCTGTTGTTACCCTACCCTCACAACCCCAGCCTCTGCTGCCTCACAGAGACACTCATCCCTGATCTACCAGCTCTGTGGCAAGGACAGAGACCAGGATCAGCTAGGATTTGGCTGCTGGCTATCAATGGAAATAAATACCTTAAGTATGGAGCAAACCCCACATGTAAACAGGTCACTAAGCCAACAGCTCAAAGTGATGCTGCCTGCACACGTCTGGTGCTTCCCGAGCGAACGCCTACCTCTTATTTTGTTTTCTCCTCATTTTCCAGCATGCAGCTTACTACCTTATTTACTGCCCAGCATCCTAAGCCTGCAACAAACACAGAAATATTAATGTCCTCATCTGCTTCCCTATGAAACTAATCATTCTGGTATCTGAGTGCCTCACAGACATTCAAGAACTCATTTGCACGAGATTCTGTACTGTGAAGGGGTTTATGAAGATTAAATAGATCCATTAGTTTTAGATATTCAGCCTGAGACACCTGGTCCCTGTTTTTTGTTGCATTTTTGTTTTGTGTTTTTCTTTCTTGTTGATTTTTTTCCCCTTCTTTTTTTTTTTTCCCCAGCAAAGTTATTACAAGGATGGCTTGTATGTTCAGAGCAAGGTTCCTCACTGACTTCAGCTGTGGTGCAACCACTCAGCTTTAAACAACTCAAATAGTAGGGTCTCTAGCCAGAAGCTGGGAAATGAGGAACACATCAGAAATCACCAGTTGAAATATCTGGTGCACAGGACTCTGTACAGCTATCAGATGGGAGTGCTGGAAGAGAGGCAAGAATAATATGTGGCTCTCCAGGGTGACATCCAGTCACTTAAATCTTTCCCTTCCCACAACGACTTGCTTTCTTTCCTAACACTTTCCCAGTTTTGCAACAAGTGAAGGGTCCTATGGCCCACAGGAGAAGCCCTGATTTACTTCCATACTACAGCAGCTGTGTTCTCAGTGTGTTGGATCTAGAGAAGAAAATAAATTATGATCTTATGACAAGAACTTTGTCACAGAGCTCATCCAGAAGGCACACAAATTCAAGTGGTGCAGATCATCTTCAGGATAAGGCATTGAAAGTTCATGAAATCTTCTGACATTTTCTGGGGTCTTAAAAAACAACCCCAAAACAAACTAGCAAAGGATAATGCAATCATGAATCACCAGAATAGCAACGCTCCACACACACACACTCATCTGGGGATTTCTATTTGTGCCACATGGTGCTGGCCATTTCTCCTTCCAGGCATCCCCTCTCTCTGGAAAGCAGATGCCTCCCAGGGCCCTGCCACATGCTTGGCCATTTCTAAGCCAACCAATATGGATACCACACATTTTCTAGAGTCTGCTTCTCACAAACAGGGGGGTTGAATTAATTCCAGGCAATTTATCACACAGGCAGCACAGCAGGTGGCAAGTACAACACTGTAGACCAGTGATCAAAGAGCACCCAGTGGGTCTACAAGTGCTGGTATCTGAAGATCCCAGGCATCTCTCCTAATAACATACATTGAGTGTTCCAGCTCCCCGTACAGGGCATCAATCATTTTCCTGTTGGTTATCATTTTCTATCATGTGTCTCTTGTGCATTTTTAATTGGTTAATTACTTTATTCATACACTAAGCACACCCTCAAGCTCCAATTATTATCAGCATTAAGTGCTCGGTTCATCCTATACATCTTTTAAATGCTGTATTTGGCTGTTTCCAGGTCCACGCTTCCTTCTCATACAATACCAGAGGGGTCCTGCAGATACCTTACCTAGTCCTTTGACAGACTAGAGCCATCCTGCTCATTAGCCTGTTATCTAGCTGCTTATCAGCCCCACTCCCAGGCTCCTCATTACTGCAGTTACAATTACAATCTCTAACAGTCCCTCCTTTCAGGCCCACTCCACTTAACACAGGCCACTGCTATTCCAGTTAACAGCTCCCCACTGCAATGGTAGGTTGACTTTCCTATATGAGCCAACACCTACGCTGCCTTAATGACCAGCAGAGCTGCTCATTTTGTTTGTTCACACTTCACTATGGGGATTGTGTGTGATATCTTCAGTTAAAGGCTCCTGCTGGGCACCAGTGAGGAAATTCAGCTCCTTTCCTCATCCTTTGCTGCTGTTCTCTGCTTGCTTTGGAAAGGAATTGGAATCACTGTTTTCTTCAGAGCAATCGAACAGCTTCATCTGAAGGAAGCATCTAGAGGTCAGAATGGGCTGTCCAGAAGCAAAGATGAGCAACAGAGACTGTAAAACAAGAGGGTAAACCAGTAGGCTGTTGGAGCAGCAGGGGCTGCCTGCACAGACACCATGGCCCAGGAGTGATTTAGTTTGGGGGTCTTTTATGCCACCTGCCCCCACCCACAAGCTTCTATCTGCTGGAAGAGCTGCCTTGTTCCAGGGTAGGGTGGGGATGTTGCATTT
The DNA here is from genome assembly GCA_013399075.1 of Chloroceryle aenea. NCBI lineage: Eukaryota > Metazoa > Chordata > Aves > Coraciiformes > Cerylidae > Chloroceryle > Chloroceryle aenea. The sequence continues at coordinate 285,688 of VWZY01006115.1, read as the reverse complement.
AATGTCTGCTGCCTTTTGCCATGTTCAGTGTGGACATACCAACAGGTGCTATCTCACTGTGCATTTCTTCCAGTCTAGCATCATAACAACTGAGGGAGATCTGGCTAAAGATGCCTTTTTTATTTCTACAGGATTAGTTTCACTGAGTTCATGGCTGTACAGGTGGGAGACCCAATGTAAGCACCATGACATAAATGCAAAGTCAGAGATAGGGAGAAAGGTACAAGGACTCTTTTGGTGCTAGATCAGAAAATAGATTATGAAGCATGCTGTCTGAAGAAGGTTATCTGCTACAAGAGTGCAATTGCATGCTGAGGTCAGCCCCTGTGCCCATAACACTGCCAGCACTGACTGAATTTCACAGACAGTAGTGCACCAAGTGTCACACCAGCCCACAGAAAACATCCCAACCCTGCCTCCAAGATTGCCCAGTTGAAAGACAAGGAAAGCAAAGGGGACTTTGACCTGTCAGGTGGCAGCACAGGAGGGAGGACCAGCCTGACAGGCAAGCAGCTTCACAGAGCACCAGAGGCCAGCATCCATCTGCATGTCTGTTCCAAGTGCCATGGACACACCAGCTGTGACAGCAACCACAGTGAACATGCATGGTGAGAAGGAAAGGAGGACCTGGCATCCAGACCATAGCTTGGCACAGGACCACACTGGGGAGAGAACAAGATGAGCCTGGGAGATAAGTGTATTGCCAAGGGTGGCTTAAGTTACCTGAGCTCTGTCCCCAGCAGGGACACCACCAGCACTGCCTTTGGGCAGCTACCTCCATGCAGAACTGCACTTGCTGGCTGGTCTTACTTGCTGTGGCCAGCCTGGGAAGGAACCCAGGCAGAAGGAAGCAAGGGGCTTGTCCCCAGACTCACAATATTGCCCCCTGTCCCTGATATGCTTCTCCAGAGTCTGGCCCAGTGAGGCTGAGACTGCAGACTCTAAGAGAGGTGCAGGACTTGTGAGATTGTGAGCTTGCCCCTGCTCATGCATTTGGTCTGCAAGAACAGAGCAGACACCCACACAAGACCAGTGGGGGGGGTGAACTGTTGTTGAAGGGGGTTTTCAGCATGCTCCCGTCCTGCCACCTACCAGAGTTTTCCCCCCCTACTGCTAGAGATCAGTCTGCAAGAAAGGCAAAAGCCATGTCATTGCTTCTGCCATCTGCACACGTCCCCTCACCTGCAGCTCCTGCTTTGCAGGGCACATCCCAGAGAGCTTGTTTGCTTTGACTGCCCACTCTTCCAGCTGGCTGGGAGCTCAGGACCCACTGCACATAGCAGTCCCTGATCCTTTTCATCAGGCTTGATGGCCATGTCCACAAGACAAGCCTTGTGCTAGAAATAGGGCCAGCTAGAGAACTGGATGTAGGTCCTCTGACCTTTCCCATGGCTCTACTGATCCTGAAATACAGCAGTCCCCACCCAACTGGGAAAACAAGCTCGGGCAGAGGGGCTATTTGATATATTTAAAGCACTGGCTTCTACGCCTGCACTATAATCTTGTGTGCAATATTAATTATCCAGCTACCTCTGTTGCCATGACACTCCTTAAAGACATCAAAGCCAACATAAGCATTTCAGACCTCCACCCCACCCTTCTTATTGACTCCTGGACTTCACACAAAGTCCCAGTGCCAAGTGTTTGTGACAGGGGAGGGTCGGGCACTGACGATCTCAAGGGTTACCTAGTCCTCTGCCCAGCACGAGAAAAGTCCAGATTTGGACTTTTGGAAGTTGTGTCTAAATCTGAAGCTGCATTCCAAGAGCTGACTGAATCCAAACATGCCCATTTTTAGGTCAAGTTGCAAAATTACTTTTTCCTTATCACAACATTGTCCTATCTTTAGGAGCTAAAAGGGATGATTAGAGTTATAAGGAGAAAAAAAGAAAGCGACATGAAGGGGGTGGGGTGCATAAACAGATCCAGAGCCCTGAAAAAGACACAAATATGAGATCAAAAGAAGATGAGCCAAATTCTAAATAACCTGATGTATGCAGCATTTACATCCCGGAGTGGCTGACACTTGAGAAACCCCTCAGGCAGCATCAGAACAGATCTGGGTCCTTCCCCTCCCACCCAGATACTGAAGGTAACCCTCTTACACCTCTGAAAACTGGAAGTTGATCAATCATAATTAACCTGAAACAGGGCAAGTGCAAGGGAAATGCTTAATGGTTAAAAGTTTGTGCTAGNCAGTCTGTGGACATTTGCAGGGTCTGGGATCCCCACAGGCTTGGTCAGATACACAACAGGCACCTACAGGACTGGTTTTGGCCCCACCATGCTTCCAAGGTTCAGATCCTCACAGAAGCAGCAGGACAGGCCCAGGGTTCATCCAGGAAGATTAATCAAGGCTAAAACCAAACCATTCACAACATAGCTGAAAAGAGGACTGGACATTCAGACCTGCATTTAACTGAGGCCGCTGGGTGTGTGGGTGGGGAGCCCAGATGGGGCCAATTGGCCAGTTAAGGCCTATTAGTGCCCCCAGGCTCACAACTCCCAACTCTGCCAGCTGTAGAATCTTTTTTTCCCTGCAGCAGTGGGGACAGTTTTTGTGCTTCTGGGTCTGAGAGTAGACCTCTCTCTACAGATGGGTGGCAGGGCTCTGCTGTTGGGTTGAACTAAACCTCCAAGCATCCCGTGAAAGTGTTGGCTTCAGCTTTTGGCTCTGTCCCCAGCAATGCATAGTATCCCTCAAGTGGGCCCAGTTGGGCTGGAGCTGCATCCTTTTGTCTCAGGGTTATGGCTCTATCAGCCATTAGCCCAGCACTGCCAGGGCACCACTAACCCATGTCCTTCAGCACCACAGCTCCACAGCTTTTCAATCCCTCCAGGGATCATGGGACTCCACCACTGCCCTGGGCAGCCTGGGCCAGGCCTGGACAACCCTTGCAGGGAAGAAATTGTTCCTTGGACCCAACCTAAACCTTCTCTAGTTCAACTTGTGGCTGTTTCTTTTTGTCCTGTCACTTGTTCTTTGGTAGAAGAGACTGACCACACCAGGCTCCAACCTCCTGTGAGGGAGTTGTTGAGAGTCAGAAGGTCTCCCCCACACCTCATTTTCTCCAGGCTAAATAGTATAATATGTCCTACAAAGACTTGTCTGGAGTCAAGACCAGAAACTCACTGTCTGGGCTGGTGGGAACATTAGGTAGTCTTTCTAGGTTTGCTGTAAGCATTTCCTTGCACAGATCCCTTCCAGCCACCCTAGGCAGGGAGGATAACACAGCTGAGAGAGTAGTACTTTGACTCCATAATTTATTTTAAGGGTCTTTATGGGTTCTTTCCCTTAGTCCCCTTAGTGCCTTTTATCTTCTATCGTGCCAACATTGTCCTGCTGCAGGAAGACAGCAGGGCAATACAGGAGCAGAATGTTTATTCTCTGAGAACTCATGCGAGACATCATCCCCGAGGGGTGAACCTTTCCTGATGGTTTGCTTCACCTCCTCCTCCACACCTGGGTACACGCTCCCAGATGGGGAAAGGAAGCAAGGAGCTGTACAGCAGAGAGCTACAAAGCAAGGAGCTGCTTCATTTGCTGTAGGAGCAGACATGAGCGGATCTTTTCCTTCTGCTTATGAAATCCCATTTATGACAATATTCACACCTACAAGCAGCTGGCACCCTTCTCCGTATGCCAGCGGCTCTACTGGTGATGAGTTTCTGGCTAGGAGCATTACCGCTCACAACTGATATGTTAATGCAATTAGAGACGGTGCCAAGCACAAAGCAGTATTTGTCCTGATATTATTGGTGATGAAGGAGCCTCCTGTGTGAGGAGCAAGTCCATTTCCAATCCATCTGTATCTATATCTAAAAAAGCTCTCATTTTCCCGGGCGCTGCAGCAGATTCTCGTGATGAATTGCTGCCATATCTTCGCTCCCGACGACATTACATCCTATTCAAATCCCCTTCATTATAACAAGGAGCACTATGACACCAAAAGCTTGTCGCGGGAATTTATGACACAGTGGAGACTCTTAGATCTGCTAAACCCCGTTCAAACCGTCTCCTTTATAAAACACACACCTTATTCCACAGTTGGGTAGCGGGCAGCAGGTCGGCTTCTGCCAGGGCTCTTCTTACCTGTGCGAGGGCGGGGAAGGAGATGCTCGTGAGAGCAATGGAGCCCCCGCCGAGAGCATGGGGCTGGTGCAGCGGCTGTGCCTCCTGCCCAACACGTGTCAGCAGCTTCGGTTGCAGGGAGGGCTTTGTACAGTCACCTTCTGTTTGAAGTTTGCTTACTAAGCCAAGACAAAAGAAGACACACCCGTTGGCTAAAGCTGCTTCTTTTTTCATGTCTCTTTCTGACACAAAGCCTCGAAAAATGGACTTGGGGATGGAACGGAACATTACATTAAATCCAAAATGAAATGTTGTGTTTTGTTTTGTTTAAAGCCATTTAATTAAAATGAATTTACTCTCAAAATCTCTTTAGGAAATGCAGCCTGGGATTTCAGCACCGGGGCAGCCACGCGTGCTGATTTCCTGATCTCTTCCTTCGAACACGCTCTCTGTGTGCAGATGTGTTGTTTCGGTCTTTATTTCAGAGAGAAATTTCTGTTCCCAGTGCTGTTGCCTGGACATTCTTGTAGCACCTTCTCAAGCTGGGGAAGCAAGAAAAGAGGGGAGAGATGTGGAGGTGAAGTACCCAGCCAGGCTGCTTGGCAAGTTCAAGCCTCTTTGCCCACCTCCATCCCCTATCCACACACTCTCCCTGTAGCTCACACCATCAGGATTCAGCTTCTGCTGGAGAAGTGAATGCCACCAGGCCATGTCAAGGAGCAGAGAAGCAGCCCTCCTGCAACTGCACAGTGGTTAAAAGTTCCTCATCCCACAGTGACTGGATGTGTGGGCAGCCCAGGAGACACTGCTAGGACAGCTGACCCTTTCCAGCTAGGAGGCTAGAAGATATGACATGCCTCACCCCTGAGAAAGTGGATTTGCTCTTCTCCCACACCACATTGATTCTCTTCCACCACTTTTCACCTCGCAGTTTCCACACAAGCTCCAAGCTGTGCCCTTCAGGAGTCCAGGTGGCAGCTCATGGCTGATCCGTGTACCGCTCGTTAGACTGGGTAAATATGTTTGTGTTTTCCTCTTTTTACCCCTCCTTTAGTCTCATCCAACTGTTGTTTACTGTACTGGATTATGCAAATCCAAATATAATCAATATTGAAAATAGGAAGGTAAGCAAAGCTTGCACCCATTCTTCTGGACCATGCCAAGGATGGGGGTGCAGGCTCCCACTGTGTCAGGACTGAGTCACCGCTGTGCAGTCTCTGAGCCTGATGCAAGAGTGGGTTTGTCCCACTGCTGCTCTAGGTGTGATCCAGGCTCCCAATAGCACTGTCTCTGCATCCTGAATCAGCCAAAGCAGGCTGCCTAGTCTCCATCACCAACATCCTGTTGCAGGACCCATCTCTGTCCTGCTGCTGCTTCCCAAAGATCTGATGTCACTCAAGGGTCCTTCTGGGAGTGTGCAAGGAATGCAGGTTGTGCTCAGCACAGTGACGGCTGCCTCTTGTTGTGCTGAGCCTCCTTGAAGAAGGGTGATCTGTCCCAGAAACTGGATTCACTCTGCTTTGAGGTGGGTGATGCTGTGCCAGAGAGCCAAGCAGGAAGGTGAAGTCCTGGGGAAGAGATGAACAGTGAGACACAGGAGATCTGTCCGGATCACACAGACATGCGTGGAATCAAAGAAGAACTTGATGCAGAGCTATTGAGTAGTCTGTAAATACCTCAAGGTAACTCAAGTGCAACTGGACTTGTTCATGTGGTTTTTAAAGTCACGTAGATCAAGATGAGTGAATGTCTCCGTGACAGGATGTCGTGGATTATTGATGCTGAGGCTAGCAAAGCTACTCTGTCCTCTCTCATCACCAGGGCCAGATAGTTTCACCAAGTGATTCCTGTGGAAAACCTATGGTTTCTGGCTGAGACAGGGCACCTCTTTTAGAAAGACATCCAATTTCAAATTAAAAATAATATCCAAGTGAGGAAGAATCAGCCGTCTCCTCCATACATTGTTTCACGGCTAATTCACTTCGCTGTTGGAATGTCTTCTTTTCAGGTCAAATTTGTCTAATTTCAGCTTCCAGCCACCAGGTCTTGTTACACCTTTGATCGCCAGATTAAAGAGCTCTCTAGTCTCAAATATATTCTCTTCTGCTGGGTACTTCCAGACTTGTGTCAGGTAACTATTCAAAGTGCTTTTCATTAAACCTTTCATTATAAAACAAGGTGATTGTTTGTCTTTTTTTTTTTTCTTCTTTCTTTCTTTCAGAGTTTCACTAACTTTTGTACCTCTGTACATGTTTTTTTGATTATTTCCATCTTTTCATCATGTGTGACCCTGGAACTGGACACTGAGCACACCAGTACTCTTATTAAATCAAAGCAAGGTCCCATGTGGATGTGAAGCCAGTGTGTGTTGATCTCTGTCATTCTCCTCTTTAGGGACTTCACATTCAGAAAGCTTCCAGCTGATTCCACTATGCTTTTCTAATCCAGCACTCCCAACTTGTGTATATATATCTTTGTTCCTAGATGCACAAATCTTCATCTCATTGTACCAAATTTCAAGACTTCTGGAACAAATTCAGCCTACCAAGTGATTCATGCTGCCTTGGCGACATTTGTCTTCCTGCTGCGTTTTCTAGCCTCTTTAATTCTTATCTCTAAAGACTGTACACACTCTTCTAGGCCCTCAATAAATACTAGGCTGTTGGCTTTCTTCAGGAAGACCTAGCACTGATCCGATGATTTGCCCTTGAAATCACTGAGGGTGGTCTCCACAGACCCTGAGGTACATTCCCTACCATCTAGACTGTACCTTTGGACCCATGGTTCGCACATCATCAATACTTCTACCTGTCAGATTATCCCCCAGCTTCTTCCTGGACAAAGAACTGAGCTGGTTGATTGAATGGAAAGCAGTGTTTGGATAGACTGGGCTGGATGTGTGTGCACAAGTCCTGCACCAGCAGGAGTCTGAAATGTGACTGTGGGTTGCCTTGGACCTGAAAATTGCTCCCACGGTCTGTAGGACAGATGTAAGTTTTTAATTATGATTCAGGAAAGCAAAAGGTAGAGGCTCTAAAGAAGGACAAGAGAGTCATACAAATAAGGACTGACAAGTTTGTCTGGAAGAGAAACATCTCAATCTGAGTTTGCTGCTCCTAAGTTAAATATAAATGTAAATTTAGGGAATGTGAGTGTGCAATGAGCATACATGTTGTGCCAGCAAGAGGAAGAGGACTGTAAGAGAGCCAGCCTCACACTGGGTTAGGCATCCAAAGGCCTCATCTGCAGTCACCAGTGAGGCAGGTTCCTCCGGGGGCAGGTCCAGAGGAGGGACTGCAGTGGGAAATCCCAACTGTGAAGAATTAAATCTGTAGAGATTATTTTTCTCCAACAAGGCAACAAGGAAACCTGTGTGGTTTCATGGCAGGGGTGGGGAGCAGGAGGCAGTCCTCCTGTCTGTTTGCTGTTACATTTTGTGATACCTCCAGAAGATGATGTATCTAGAAAAATCCTCTTGCTTCTGCTATTCTATGCTAAAGTAGAAACCCCAGCAGATCTTGTTGCACCTTAGGAAACAGTAGCAGAAACAAGATGCAGTCCTACAGGATCCATCAAACCTCAAGGGGTTATGGAGAAGGTGGAGGAAGACTCTTCTGAAGTAGCACACCAAAGATCAAGAGGCAACAGGCACAAGCTGTAAGGCAAATTCCAGCTAACCATGAGGAAAATGTTCTCCTCTTCGAGGCGGGTCAAGCATGAGGCTAATGGCCCAAAGAAGTGGAGGGATCTTCACCCTTGTAGATCTTCAAAATTCAACAGGGAAGTGCCCTGACTTGGCTCTGAAGCTAGCCTTACTTTGAGCAGAAGATTGGACTGGAAACCTCCCGAGGGCTCTCTTAAACTAAATAATTTTGTGATTCCACAGCAGTTTCAGGAGCAGCTTTTCCAGCAGTCTTCACAGGAGTGGCACTACGCAGGCCAGAAGCATATTGAAGAGCAAACTGCCTTACCCTTGCTTACTCTGAATACTCATTACATGTTCTGTGAGGCACATTACGATCCTGGGCTGCTGTAGAAAATAGACTTAACGATGGACTCCAAAGTATCCTGATACCACTTGATTCTCCAGTCCTGCAGCCGTGGCTCCAAACGGAGCGCTCTGCTTGCACAGTGAACTCCATCGCATTAAGAAATGTGAACGCCTGGTGAATTTGATGAAGAAATACTGTATTTCCAGGGTCAAAATTCTGACATCCACCTTTTTGCTTTTTTATTACATCAATCTTGTTGACCCTCCAAGACTCACACCCGAAGGTCGCAGGATCACGTCGACATTGCCCAAAATGGCTGGAGCAGCTCAGCTCCCCTGAGGAAGTACAGGAAGCAGTTTGCCAAGTAGAAAATAAAAAAAAAGAAAAACAGAAGCTGTTGATTTTCCTGAAATGGCCGCTAGCGGTGAAAGTTAATTTGTCATTGTTATATTTCAGAGCCTACATCCCTTTAGGTGAATACGAGCATCTCAAGGCAACCCCCCAGACAAACCGAGTTCCCAATTCTAAAATGTTCTTGCTATGTAAAGATTAAAACAATAACATTTGAAGCCTGCGAGCCTAAAATCTGAAACAGTTGCGAGGGAAGACTCTGCAGCAGTGCAGGAAGCCCTGCTAATGATGTCAGTAAATTGTATCAGAAGGATTTGCTCATTTTGGGAAGAGAGATGTAATAGCGCGGGCTATTCTCACTGGCACTAAACTCATTAGTTTGTTTACAGTGTGCCTTCCTTCACCACTCTCTGATATACTGGAAATCTTATTTTGCCTTTGATATTTTGAGTCGGAAAGAGCAGGGAGAAGTCAAAGATTGCCAGCAAGATTTGATCCTTTCCATGGTTTTCTTTCTGTTTGGTTGTTTGTTTTGTGTTTGTTTGTTTGTTTTTTAACAAGGTGCTTGAGTCCTGGTCAAGGCAGCGCTGGGGAAACTTCTTGTTTCAAAGAAGGACTTGCTGAGGCTGAGTGACAGGGTGCTGGGGACAATGGTGAGAAGCCTAGGGAAAAGTGTTGATAGACAAAAGAAGGGGGAGGGCATGTTCTGGTTGTGTGATTGTTGTAGGGAGGTGCCAAGGGCTGAATGGGAGCTCTGTGCTACACAGGAGCCTGCTGGAGGGTGAACCCCTCCTGAAGGCACCCCATGGCCAACAGTGAGGCTTCAGATGGCCTCAGATGAGAGGCACCAGGGTTGTGAGAGGTAGGACAGGGAGAGCTTTGGCTCTGCAGGGACAGCCTGTGCCAAGCCCTGGCCAGGAAGCAAGAACTGTCTGTGCCACATCCCAGCCTTCTGCTCTCTGCACCAGCCGTGACACCTCCGAGGCAGGCAGGCAGCTCTGCCGGCACATCCTGCCACGGGGAAGCCTTATCTGCCTCTGTCAGCCTCCGGCTTGGTGCTCTCCCAGCACATCACTGCCTTACCCATTTCTCATTCTGCCTTGAAGTGCAAGGTGGGAGTTGCCTGCCTCCCAACCACAGCAGCAGACAGGAGCTTGTCTCCAGCTGCAGGGGCAGCAGGACTCTGTCTCGGGAGCTGTCTGTGACACAAAATTTCTTCCATCCTTTTATTTAAACCTGGGTGCCCAGACAGGAATTTCATCATTTTCCAGAACTTGGAAATAGTTCTTTTGGCCCCTTCAGGTGTTCAAACCCAGTAGGAGCTTGGACCTGAGGACACTGCGGGGAATGAGGGTCACTCAATGGCAGCTGCCCACCCTTAAAGGGGCTCTCGTTGGACTGTAGCTCATACAACCTGTATGAAAGAAGCTCTGGGATGGACCCAGATGCCAAGTCCTCCAAGCCCTAGCCCTAGGAAGCTGAGCCCTTTTCACCAGGGGCAGGAGTGGAGCAAGTGATTGAAGCAACTTTGACCATCCTATCAGCATGAAGATGACTTATTTGCCCCTTGCCCAGGAGCCCTGGTACCTCTCTACACAGGCAACAAAACACCTACTATCATCATCAAATAAATCTCTGGGTTCTGTCAGGCCTGACACCTGCTCTGTGGCCACTGGGGATGCCTGGGAGGTGCAGTTTTCATGTGGATGTGCAGTCACTGCACAGCAACTCTGTGGAGCTCTCCTCCTGCTGGGACCTCCTGGTACTCTCAGCTCCAGCAGCCCAGTCCTGCTGGCTGCTCTGTAGTTTCTTGGTGTACAAAGAGCCTTTCTGCAATAGCTCTGGGGTGCCAGTCTGCTACCAGGGAAGGCAAGGGTGTTTACTGGAGTCTGTGGCACCAGCACAAGAAGACACTCCCACTTCTACCAGTAATAAACACTGTCTGTGAGAGTGAGGACTCTGCTGCAGAGAATGACAGGTTAAACAGCTCTGCAGGAAGGTGGATGGGATATATTGAGTAACCTGGGTGATCTGGAGAGAAGAGGCTCTATCTCCATCCCGCTGGCACCTTGTGAAGCTCCTGTTGGACAACCCGTGTCTGCAGCTGCTGCACATGAACCCCCCAGACTAATGAATTTCATATTTCCTTGGACGAGGAGCACATTTCTCTTTGGCCTCCCTGACAAGCTTCCCTCAGGGTCGTGCTCAGGCAGAAAGACTTGCTTCCAGCCTCCTTCATGGTTATGTGTGCCATATAACAAAATCAGCTTGCAAGGTTACTTACTCATCTCATTATCCAAGCGCAAACCCTAGGCAGACAAACAAGAAGCAAAATAAGGTTTATGCCTTACAGAGAAAGCTTATTGCATCTCCTAAATTGGAATGAAATATCTCCAGGTGAAATACGTTGCTACTATTACAAGAGTGCTCACGGTGGTATGGGAAGGGCTCCCACTGTAATGGTACCAGTAGGACCAAGGGCCAGCCCAGTGCTGGCATCAGAAGAGCCAGAGCCTGCAATCCTGTGCCAGGGGTGGGCAGTGTGACCTGCAGTGGTGGTGGGATGTGGTAATGGCAGATGGGTGATGTTTGCTTCTGTCACCTCAGCTGCACAGTTGTGTGTCTGCCTCAGTTTCCCAATGGCTGCCTCCGAATGGCAGCACTTGCTCCCATGCCAGCAGTTAATGAGATCATGTTGGTACATGGCTTTAAACACAAATGTCTCTGCATCGTGTAAGTGCTAAGTACTATTAGCAACTAACAGCAGTTCTCTTTTGGTACAGGGCTCTGCTGACTTTGCCTGAGGCCATTCCAACTCAGTGAAGCATCACCCTCAGCAGCACTACCTGCGCTGTGTGGCAGACCTCCACATCAGCCAGCACACCCCACCATGCTCTGGAAAGCAGCTGGAGGTGGTGCTGCAAGTCTAGAATCAAGTGCCTGGCTTTCTCTGGGCTGAGGGATGTTGGAGCAGGAGCTCAGGATAACTGGGAGATGGCATAGACACCATCATTGGGCAGGAGGGTGAAGGAAGGCAACCTACCAGCAAGGTGGGACCAGCAGGGGCTGCCATATGCAGACCCCAGGCTCACAGCTATATGGCTGCTCTGTGGAGGAGAACATGGTCAATGCACTCTTGGCTGTCTGTTCTGGGCAGAGCTGCAGCATGACCTGCAGATACCTGCACTGCAAGGCTGGAGTTAGTGCTGTCCTCAAAGCAATGCCAAGTCAACAGCCAATGCCCCTCTCAGGGCACACTGCCTGCTTGACACCCGTCTCCACCTCAGCAGCCTCCCCGCTTGCCCTTATTATCATGCTCTTCTCTGTCCTTCCCCCTCGTGCTACCTGATCGTCTCTGCACTGGATCCTGCCTGGAGACAGATGATGTGCTGGGCAGGAATGGCAAAGTTTATTAAGTTGGGGTGGGAAGCTCTAGCAGGCTGGGTTCACAATTAGGCTCCCAAAGGCAAGATCATAAAGCATTCAGACACTCGGGATACAGGGCTGATTACCAGCATCTTTCATCATTAAATATTAACACCAAGGCTGCTTAAAGGCCAGTGAAAGAATTATAGAATTTAATACCTATCACGCTCTATCAATAGGCCGGGAGAAATATGGTCCTTTTGCCTATTTTTTTTTTTTTTTTTTTTTATGCTTCAATGTAAACTAGAAGACTAGCAAAATTAAACAGCACAATTCTTCGTTAGGAGCCACTGGGAATTGCAAACAGGGAGCACCAGGGATCAGACTTGTTTGATATGCTAGGGGAGCGAGCTCATTAAAACATCGGCATTGGTACCAGAAGGGGAGGAAATTAAAGCATGATTTAAGAAAAGAAATCCATCTATGGAGAGTGGCTCTGGCCCCCAGCACTGCCCTGTGTGGCTGGCTGCTCCCTGGGACCCCAGCCAGCTCCTGCCTGGTGGCCCAGGCAAGAGGAGCATCTGCACCCATCTCTGCAAAACTGCTCTGTGCTGAGACACAGGACATGGTGTGAAATCCTCTCTGGTGTCCACCACGTCCCCCTTTGCAACTGTATGCATGTGGGGTGCGATGGCAGGGACGCATGCCTGGGGTTCCCTACCATTGCTCGTGCCTCCTTTACCCAGAGCAGGAAGCTGGAAAAAATCCTGGCAGTTCCAGAAAAATATGCTCTGCTTTTGACAAGTTTGGGGTTTGGTTTTATTTTTTGCTGCCTGGCTTTGTGTTATTGTGCTAAATTGCATTAGGAAAAGCATGCCTGGGTCTGGTAGCCCTTCTGGGGAGGGTGGAGACGCAGAGCCTGGGCTCGAAGCATTGGAAAGGGCAGGAGGGTTCAGCCAGAGCCCGTTGCCACCGGGACTGTCCTGCAGCACAGGCATGAGCTGCAAATCCACCATCCCCAGAGCTGCAGAGCTCCCGCGGCTGGACCACCCAGGGGCTGTGGGCTCTGGAGCAGCATTTGCCCACCACGTGGGGAGAGCTCAGCACAGCCCAGACAGCTCAGAAAACCTCCCCCTCTGCTAAAGATCCGTGGGCTTGAAACCACTCGTGCCTCTCTCCCAGTCACATCATCATCTTACTACAAGCTGCTCCCGATGTAGTGCTCTGGGAAGAGATTTAAAGGATGTGCCGGTACAGACACATGTTTTGCATGAAGAACCAGGGACTTTGGAGGGTTCCGTGAGCTAGGCTGGCCCACTGCTCTCCTCCAGCAGTTCCCCCGCACCGTGATTTCCCCGGCATCACCCTCCCGCAACCCTCCCTCCCACCGTACCCAGTAAGGAGCTGCTGCTGCCGGCTCCTTGGTCGCGGGCAGGGCTGCAGAGCCGATCAGTGCAGCACCCGAACGGCCTGAGCCCAGCCAGCCGGGTGCCTTCCAGCCCCTCCGGTAGCAAACACCGAACCCACGCGGCTTCTCCCGCGGGCAGGACCAGGTCCCCAACCAGGCTGAGATCTCCTCGGGCTGTCCTGCCCTCTGCTTTACCTCCGCCAGCCCTGCCGGTGGCTGAGCAAACGACGTTTCACAACGGGCGAGTCAATCTGCAAAGCTGCGGCTAAAATTGGAGCTGGGTCACTTCGTATCTGGGAGCCGGCAGCTCCCTAAGGCTGCGCTGGTGTCAGAGCCTGGCTTTTCCCTGCAGAAAGACAGTCCTGCCTCTGTATTTTCTTGGATGGGGACAGTGCCACGCTACTGAGACTCTGACAGCTGCAGTTGGACACGTGGCATCGGTATGGTGGGATGATCCCTCCAGCTCGAAGATGGGATGCTAAAGAGGCTCTCCTGGCCCATGCCTCCCTTGCCATTTGAATAAAGATGTGCCAAAACATTTTGCTACACAAAAAAAAAATATTTTTTTTTAAAAAATCAATGCATTTTCCTCAATTGTATTTTCTAAGAAGCATCAGGACTGGTTTGACTTGGTCAACTCCTGGCCAGCAAGGTGCCTAGCCTGAAGCTGGAGGAGCAAAACCACGAGCACAGCAGCCATCCTATCAAGCATTTTCCAAGCTTTGATTCTTTATAGCCACACTTCAATACTAACTCCGACAGCAGGGCTATTGGATCACGTTTACTCTTTAGTCACGTTCACACGATAACGAGCATCATCTCCGTACAAACCCAAACCAGTGGCTCATACCAGCCAGAAAGTATCAATGTGCAAACTTCTTACCTGCAGGCTTTGTGCCAGGTCACGTATCACCTGTCCTCCTGCAGGCAGCATGAACCCGACGTAAAACCATACCCGTGTTACACGCTCCATATCACCCACAACAGAAACGCTCTCGTGTGCCTGAGCATCTCCTGGAATTGATTTTACAATACCCCGGCCTGTGTCCCAGGCGGGTACGTGGCTGAAATAAGACTCAGAAAATGCACAACTGCTTCCGTTGCAAAGGAAAATCAGCGGGACCATTGGAGCTGTGACTGTCCAGCAGGTTGTGGCTCGGGACATATTCCCTGCAGGGAACAGGGAGAAAGATTCTGGGCTAGTTTGGTCTCTGTCTACAATTACCAAGCCCGACCCTTCAACACAAACCGGAGCAGTTCAGGGCCTTGTGTCACTCATGACAGCCAGCCCAGTGACCATCTGAGCACAATCAAGTTGTGATGTTTCCATGCTTTCTGCTCACACACAACAGGAAATAAGAGCGTATGAGCTGCCCAAGCCCAGGGGCAACTGAGATGAGAGCCCAGGCACCTGCATAGCTCACAGAGGCTGGAAAAGGGGGAGCTCACAGGGTGCTAGTCTGGATAAACTTAAGTATCTGCGGCTGGGTATCCTTTATTCCTTCAAAGACCTCTTCCCCACCTTTCTTTTCACACGACTGCTGTCACCTTCATTTTCTCCTCTTTCCTCATTAAGGCTCAATGGCACCTCTGCCCTCACCCTGTGTGTGCCAGGCACTGCTACAGCTCCCCAAAGCTCTCCCCATCACCAGGCTCACCCAGCTGACCCAAAAATCGGGGGAGAAACCAGTTGCAGAGTCAGAAAGGCAAATCCAGACACGACTGACTCCAGGGAGCCTGATTGAAATAACTAATTAGGTTCTCACAGCCATTCGCTTTGCAGGAATAAGACCATATCCCGCTCCATATTTCCTAATGAATCCCGCTCAATGTTTTCTAATGATTTGTTTAACCGAGTTTTCAGCATCTCCAGGCTGCAGCACCAATACAGCCCTGTGCAGCCCACCCCAGATGCTGGGGGAAGCTTTTGATACTCTCTCAAATTTACCTTTCCCTCCTGGTATAGAGGTTTGGGGCTTTTTTTTTTTGTGTTTCCAGTCACAGTACAGCAAAATCCATCTCCCAGTGCCATACAAAAGCATCTCCCCCCTTCCTCTGTTTACACTTTTTAGACACACACAGATGGTTATTTTTTTTTTCTTCTCTTTTTGAGCATCTCTCAGGGAATCTAAATAGGTGAGTTCTTCTCTCCCCCAGCCAGCACAGCCCACCATGGCCCCACAAACTGACGTCGGGGCTCCGGACTCATGTTCTGCATCCCAGGAGCTGCATTCCCATTACCCACAAGTACTCGGATCCCACAAAACATTTAGAGATGCAACCATCTCACCAGCTGCAGAAAGTTATACTGAACTCCGGAGGGCTGCCTCTAAATAATATTATTCCTGTGAAGAAGTATTAGGCATATTTTGATCAAATCATCTATTTTAATTGTTATTTTCAAAGGCAGTCACTGCAGTGATTTTTCTTTTTTTATTATATTGTTTATTGCTTCTTGCTCCATTATCTCTTCGCTGTGTGGAGAGACAGGCTTTTTCTATCTGTGCTGCTGTTTTACTAGTGGCTAAGGTCATACTAACTTATGAGAGTTGCTCAAATCACGTTTCTTTCTCTATATACATTTTAATACCCGCACTTGACTTTTTCCAGTGTTTTATTCTTCTCCACTGCACATATCTTTCCCTGGGGAATTGCCAGCATGGCAATAAATAACTGCTAATTCTATTCCCTGCTACTCGCACCCCTTCTTTATACAAATATAATTTTTCACACATTTATTTGTATACTGCTTCTGAAGGACCTTTCTTTGAAAAAACTTAGTCTTTTCCTAGTCGCTCTTATTTTTTCCCCTCTCTTCTCTTCCCTGGGAATGAAGAACCCCAACAACTTTAAGCTGACATTGATTTCACACCCCTCCCCATTATACTGCAGTGGTTTTCTTTTCTCTCAGATACTTTTGCACTAGGTCTTTTTTTTTATTTTAGATGCTGCCCACCCGTGGCTGTGCCATTAGCTTATACAGCTTCTTTGCCCATTATTTTTTACCACAAGTCTTAAGAAATTCCAAGTTGCCTCCTGCTATTCTATTTGGTGTAGAAGTTTTGTAAACCTTGGCTCCTTGAGTGCCCGTACTGAAGTCACACTGGCTGCTTCTTTTCTTCTTGCATCTCTCATTCGCAGCGGGGCTGTAGTCTGTTGTGACTTAATTATAATGCCTTTTAAGATTCCCCTGGGAGCTGTGGTACTGGTGGATTTTAATATCCCACCCATGATAACATTGTCATTAGTGTTATTACTTCTACTACTAGGGTTAGTACACCACGAGCAGAACGAGAGGCTCCATACAGGTTGGGCACATCCCTGATTCAAGCAGTTCAATCTAAAAAAATCAAATGCAGGCAATAATTGAAGACAGGGGTGATATGCCTGCATGCTGGAAGCACGGCTGTCATTAATAAATTGCAGCATGGTCTGAAGCAGGTCTCCTGGTGACTCAAATGATGCTGGGGAGGAGCAGGTCTGTGAGGGGAAAAAAGGAGCTGGGGCTGCTACAGAAGGATGTTCCAGAGAGGAATGAGGTGGCAGATTCACTGTGCCCAGCCATGACTGGGCAGCATTGAGAGCCTGAGAGATGAGTTTTAAAGAGCATATTTCAATCAGAGTGACTTTTCCTGTGTCAAATGGGGTGTTGCCCTGCTCCTGTAGCTGTGTCACCTTGCAGCAAGGCTCACCATTGAGAGCTTTGGTCATAGAATCAGAGAAGAATTTTGAATGGAAGAGACCTTCAAGATCACCCAAGCCAACCATTCCCCCAGCACTGCCAAGTCCCCACTAACCCCTGTCCCTCAGCACCACATCTACACAGCTTTGATACCCCTCCAGGGATGGGCACTCCACCACTGCCCTGGGCAGCCTGGGCCAGCCCTTGACAACCCTTTCCATAAAGAAATTTTTTCCTAATATCCACCCTGAGTCCATTTCCTATTGTCCTATTGGTCATACATGCTGCATGCAACCTGGGTGCTGCTTCTCCTAACCCTGTGGAGAGCACAGGTGGCCAAAGAGCTTTCAAGGAATAAAAACATTCAGGGCATTGCTACAGCACTTCTGTTTTGCTCTGGCATTGCTCCTCCACCAGCGCCAGTGAAAGAAAGCTGCTGCTCATAGCACATTTACACCTTAAAGCATTCAGAGTCACTCAGATTTTCAGTCTGTGAACAGACAAAACCCACCTCTGTGAGCTGGATGTTAATCTCCATGCACACCTAAGGGCATCTAGGCTGGAGGTAGAGGGATGTGGTTGTGCCCTGTGCTGCCCCAGTGCACCATGGCAGCTGTGAGCGAACCTGCTGGAGCATCAGCTCCACAGGAGCATACTGGGGGTTTCCAGACCTGTGCCCACTGTTCAGCTGCTGCCCCCTCCAAGCTCTGGAATGTCCAGAAATCCTGGGAAAATAGCCAAATTTCTTTTTTTTTTTTTACTGGACAATAGTTCTGTTGAGGTGAAGATGTCCAAGGAAATCCTCATGTGGGGTAATCTGAGAGCACTGAAGCAAGGCAGACTTGTACTGAGGTTGTCACCCTCTAACAAAAATCACTGCCATACAAGGGGAATTTTCAGCAACAGAAAGAAGAGAAATCCTGCTCTGAACAGTGCGGATGGTGCTATCCTATCTCCCAGCAACATTCACCAAAACTTAGGAACCAAGGTGCAGAGATGCTAAAGGACATTCCATGAAGAGTCCTTCCATTTCCACAAGTGAAGACAAATCTACGCAGTCAAAGATTAAATGCTGGCTTCAAGAACCATTCATATGTACTTCAAGGAACAGCTCCAATATAGAAAACAAGAAAAGAACATTTCTGAGAACTTCAATTAAGTACAAGGTAACTTGGAAACATTCCCATCCGTTCCTTAAATTTTCCAGACTATCTTTTCTCTTTCATTTTACATACGGCTCTCAGAGCAGCTTTGCTACATCAAAGATACTTTTTGTCTCCTTTGTTCAAATGTATAAATTTGCCTACAAAAATTAGAAATATCATCAACAGTGAAAAATAATTTATTTGCAAAAGGAACTAACTTTTGTTTGAACTAGAGCTGGGAATTGAGATAATGTCTATGAATATGTGGAATGAATAGATGGAAGTATCTGAATTTATGGAAATACATGAATTCTCTTTCGCTGATAGAAAATTACAGTCAGGGCCCATTGCAAGGCAAATTAATATTCAACATAATCTCATTCCCACACAGGAACCCAAAGAGACAATTGATCTTGTTTCCACTAAAATCAATGGGAAAAACTCACCCAGTAGGTCTTTCAAGAGAGACGTGCAGCCAGCGTGACACCTCCGCTAACGCAGATTCACACCTTCTGCCCGCGTCCAAGGAGCTTTGTTACCTCTCGGATTAGATTGGAATTTATGATCCCATGCCAGCCCCTTATTTTTCTGCTTTAAGTCACATACGTAAAGCTCCACGGGAGCATCAGTAATTATGCTTATCACCCAGAGGTCACCTTTTTAGATGTATTTTCCAGATCTTCAATCTCCTTCTAAAGTAAGATGTTTTTCTTAATCAAGGTTGCCATGAGAGTCTCAGAACTCGCAGTCTCGCATGGAGGAATATTAGTGCTACCAGACATTATTTTTTATTTCTCTTTCAAATGCATTGATTTTTTATCTGTTTTATTCCATGAAGGAGCAGTGGCATCTATTTTACATTCAGAGTCTGCCTCGGGAGCTGTAATAACTAGCAGCACTGGATGCTCAAGCCAGTGAGCAGAGTTAGACCTGCAGTCAGTCCTGCCAGCTCAATGTCTTCAGCATCTGCTGAGAAAAGGGGAAACGCGGCATCTCGCAGCCTCCTGGGACAGCTGGGTGGTTAGGCCCAGAAGTCAGTGTCTCTGGGCACGTATCGGGGACAATCACCATTCCTCCCCAAAGGGGCTGTTGTTGCTTATTTATTAATGTAGCAGTTAAAATCAAACCAGCGTGGGAGGGTATCGTAGTCAGCTACAGCCAAGAGAGGCATGCTACAGGCAGGCGACTTCTTCCCTTGATATGTGAGCGATCTCTACTTCTCAAAACAGATCCCAAACTGTGTAACCCAGAGGAAAAAAAGAGGCTTGGCAACGATTTACACAATTCGACTTTTGCACGGTGAAGAGTGACGCTTGCATAAGCACCACAGTGGAGAATGGGGCTCTTCTGAATTGGGCAATGATGCTTACACAGGGACAAATCAATTTAGAAACTACTTGCAATGACCCAGGATTACAAAACAAACAATGACAGTCACTTGCAAACTCACAGCAGCCTCTCATCCCAGCTTCTCCCCTGCCTCTCATCCCGGCTGAAAAACACACTGTGCTTTGTCACGGGAAGAGCCTGCTGCTGGCAAATCTTCATTCTCATGTCTGAGGTGCTCTGTGTGGGGTCAGCAGCTGGGCAGGATTCTCAATACAGATACAATAAAATAAAACAGTGCCAGGAAAAAAAAAAAAATAGTGCTTAAAGCATCAGCCTCATTGTTTAGGGAAAAATCAGGCTGGGATAAGACACTAAAATAACAGATGCTTCTCTGCCTGATCTTTCCTACCAGGCACGGTTTTGCCACAGCTCTTAGTACCTGCCTGGTTTCGGGACCCTCTTGCTGGAGCAGGAGGTTGTTTTGGCTCACCAAGGGGTTGTGCTGCCTGCCTGGTTATCCCCCAGTGCCTCTGTGGTTGATGGGTACCCACAGAAAGCCACAACTCAGCCTTGTGGCCACTGCAGATAAGAGGGGGTAACTCCCGGGGAGTTATCCAAGCCTAAAAAATAAAATAAAAAAAAAGCAAGCAAACATGGGTTGCCCTAGAGCTTGAGAAAAAGGGAAATAGCAGGAGCTTGAAATAAGCAGCAGAGAGAAAGCAGACCTGGAATGAGAGTGGGGACCTGGGGTCAGAAGTGGTCACTACTGATGGAGGCTCAAACTCAACATTACTTAGAGACTGGTGGCTTTGGAAAAGCAAGCACAAGTAATTAACCTTGATCTGCTAATGGGTCAGCTCAGCTGAGAGCATTGGTTTTTCTGCGAGGAATTACGTAAAGAGTGTAACAACCAGTACAGACAGAAGTGGCTGAAAAGGCTAAAAAATGTTATAAAGATGATCTGAAAGTAAATTTACGATGGGTAAAGAGTGATGGAGGAGTTAATTATGCTGGAGCCAGGGAGCTGCCCAGCCTGATGTAGGGCAGGGATCTCTGAAGAGGGTGCATTGAGGAGGTGCCTCCCTTCTGCCAAGGCCACACCAGTGCTACTCCTGAGGCCAGACAGCCCCAGTCTTCCTGCTTCAAAGAAGGGGCGATCAAGGTCTTCTGTAGCATGGTATGTCCACTTCGGAACCTCGGGACAAATAGAGAGGCAGGTTACAAGCAGTGGGCCAGTTTTCATTTACCTTGCACCAGATCTTCAGTGTTACTCAACTGAGAGTTCCAAGCTGTGCATGGGGTGTATTAGAAGCCAGCCTGGGATGGGTGTAACGTGCTTCAGATCTTGCACACCAGGGGACACTGAGCAGCCTAGAGGCTGAGGAGCACCTACACAACCCTCCCAATAGCTCAGTCAGAAGCCCAGAGCACTACGTCTTTGAAGGCATCTGACATTGAACAAGAGCTGTTGAGGGAGAGAGGACATTTTCTTTATACAAGGGAGATTACCACAGTTATGACAGCTAGTAAAGACAGTACTTCAGAATAGAAGGATCTGGGCCACCATGACAATCCTATGCTGTCCTATGCTGTTGAGAACATGGGGAAGACAAATTGGGATGCTGATAATAAAAAAATATGTTGTGGATAAAAGAAGAAACCCTTAAGGATCTCCTGCAGCTTTTTAGGTGCAGTTCTTCATAAATCCTGTTTGGTAGGTGGTGAGTCCATCCCCATGACCTCATATCTCAGCTCTAGACTTGTCTTGACCAGGGCAGACAGTCAAGTTCAAGACGGGCAGTGCCAATACACCTTCCGATGCAATTCTTTTCCATCTGTTCCCAAGCACAGAGGTGGACTGGTCCCTTTAAGCTGATTGGAGCACATCCTGTCCTTGCTGCATCTTGACCCGCTCATACAAATGTAAAGGTGTAAATCAGTGTCTACACAGGTGCCAACCTGGGGTTTGGCAAACTGCACTGATTCACTTGCATAACCTGATTGAGGGGCTGCTGAGGTAGCTCTCATTTCTCATGAGGCCCCAGGATAAAATGTCACTCCATATTCCAGCTTTCCTCTACTCTCCTCCGATATTGGCGCTAAGCAGTTATGGGAGGCAGAAAATACGACATCATTTTTCTTCAAAAAGGGCATAAGGAACTGGAGACAAGAAAGTGCACGTTCCGTGACGGGCAAATCAGAAGGAGCCGTAATATACACCGGAATTAACAGGAGCCTGGGTAGGTCTGGAAATACTGGGGCAGAGTCATCATGGCTTCTCCAGGGGAAGTCGTATCTCATGAATCTCATAAATAGATTTCTTTGAAGGTGTCAACATGGGTCCAGGCGAGGATTAGCCGAGTGCTGCAGTTAAATTGCATTTTCCAGAAGTTACATTCAAGGTCTCTCACAAAAGGCACTTGGAGACACTGTGATATTATGGAGGAGGAGAGGAAGCCCTCCACAGATTTAGAAGTGGTTAAAAACACATAACCAAGTGAAGGACAAGTGAGTGGTGCTTGTGTTGGCTACAGACCAGTCATCAGGTCTCTTGGAGGTGTGTCCTGGGATCTGCACTGTGAAACATTCATCAATGATCCGGAAAAGTGGTGAATAATGAAGTGATGGTGTTTGCCTATGCGACAAAATTATTCAGGATCATGAAATCTAAAACTGACAGAGAAAAGCTCTGGAGGATCTTCTGAGACTGAGTTGCTGACAATAAAACAGAAGATGAAATTCAGTGTAAATAAATGCAAGGTAATGTCAGTGAATGTGAAAAAAAAAATAAATCCAGAATGGCAACCAAGTTTAAACAGACAACAATTAGCTCTGAATTAGCTACCACTGCTCAAAGAATTTGTAGAGCAACGTGAAAACTGTCTGAGGAAAGCTGCTCAGACCTGTACCTGGTCAAAAAGCAAGGAGGATATTGAGCATTGCTTGAAAGAGCAGTAACAGCACAGAAATTGTCACCATAACCAGCAGAGAGATCCACTGTCCTTCTTTAGCTTGAATACCAAGTGTCTGTCGGATCCTTATCTCACAAAGGACACAGGAGCAAAACCAAACAAAAAACCCAAGGAAAAAGGCTGACCCAGTGATGTTCCTGATGCTGAGAGAATGAACAGACCAAGGCTACTTAGCTGCGATGGAATTGCAGGTATCTGGTCTGCCCTATATGGTTGTTTTGCTGTCTCCATAGTGATTAACCCAGGACTCTTTGTTAGATGTCCGAGGTTAAACCACAGCAGAACCCATTTGCTGGTCACTCTGCCTAATATGAGGGGTCATCAGGCTCAGAGAGAGCAGCTCAGATACTCTTCTGTATTCATCTCTCAAAGCAGAACTGGAGCCCATCTGGCCCCAGCAGAAATGTAGAAATCAACTTTAAGTTCAAATCTAATCCAACGCAAGAGAATGCAGCTGAGGAGCACAGCAAAGGAAATCTTTACTTTTCTCCTGCACATACAGCAAAGAGAAGAAAGAAAAAAATAATATATATTTTTCATAAAGACCAGAATTATTCAAACACGAACGTGCTACAGGAGCTGGGTTTATAGACAAAAACTCCAAGGAGCAGATGAAAGCGTGTGCTGTAGAGCACCGCAAAGATGCACAATGAGAGGCAGCCTTTGCTGCCCTGTCTCTGGGGGCCAGGCAGGAGGGACCACTGCCAGTCCTGCTCACCACTGAATTCCAAAGCACTCATTTCTCTTCGGGATGCTGAGGTAGCTCTCAGCTCCCCTCTGTTTGGCTCTCCTGTATGGAGTGTTGAATTCGGTGATGAGTTCCCTCCTTTCTTCTACCTTTTTTATTTTTTTTATTTTTTTTCTTCCCCCTCTCCAGAGAGACACAATTAGAAATAAGCCGTCAAAGCAAAATAACCAAACCTCACATTCTGTCTAAAAGTCTATTTCAAGAAGAAAGAAGAGAGCGTGTGAAGAAAACGCTCACCAGTGAGGCTTGACATCAAAAGAATGTTTTGCATGGACTAAATAGAAGTATTCATTTTTCATACATGCACAGATTCACAGTGACACCGGTTAGACTCTCATATGAGCACACTTTGTTTACTTAAAAGCTTGAAGGAAGGGAAAATGTCACAAATGCTCATGTAAGCCTGCATGTGCACCAATCGGACACCTCCAGCATGGCTGTTTGTACAAGCAAAGATCTCCCAATAGGCCAAGAAGCGTTCGCATAAATCAGCTGCCCAATCATTTAAGAGAATGAATAATTCATAGAAAGGCAAATGTGTTCACAAGCATTTCATATGAAGAGCTGGGAGCTACAGTCAAGGAATGGATTTGCTGTTCGCTGTCTCTGTGAACCTGAACATGCTTTTCCTTGCCTCTTAACTTTCATAAGCCTGGAGCAATTCTGTAGCTGCATCCCTCAAAACATCACGGGCTGTCACCCATCCTGAGCTCCTTGTCTACTCCCTGCACCTGTCTGGATAGATGGAAACCTCAGTGTCTCCCACAAGTGGTGGTTCTAGTTAGCAAGACACATCTAAATTACTTAATCCCGGTAATTTCCTTTCCTCTTCATTTCTTATTTATTAAGGTTGGTGACGGAGGCACAGAACTGGCTTGAGCTGTAGAGCTCACAGACTTGTGTCAGTCCACAGACAGATCATGTTCTTGCTCTGCCCTGGGGTTTCTCTGTTTCTCCAGATGTGAAATGGTGACAAAGACACTGAACAACTGGGAAGTTTTTTTGATATCTAGGTGGAACATGGGCTGTAGAAGCCAAGCTCTTCTTCTTATCCACAGTTCTATTGCAACCCAAAGGTAGCACTGGAGGGAGAGACAGGCAGATGTGCTCCCTGCAGTGCTGACTTCACCTTCTCTTGCCCCAGGCCCCTACCTCCAGCAGCACCAGCAGAGGTAAAGGGGCTCTATCAGTGCCCCCTCATCTAGAGGAACATCCTTTGGGAGGGACATGTCAGGGAACAGCAGTCAGCTAGGAACCCTTTTGCTCCCAGGCACCCTTGATACCTTCAGTCACATCTTTTGGGGTAAAATGCTGTTGTTTGTTTGTTTTTTTTTTCCTTTTAATTATTAGGCACAGCAGAAGCAGCTCAGCTCTCTTCATTCTTGCATGAGATGAGAAATATGAATAGGAACAAAAAAGTTTCCTACAGATACATATCTGTCCTCAGACAAAAATGCTGTGCAGCCTCAAGTAACACTGCACTCTCAGCTATCAGTTCTGCTTCCCACGACCCACTTAGAGGACCATTCCTAAATCTTTTGAGGAAGTATTGCCAAGAGAAGCATGTTCATCCTGCAACAGCCCGGATCCCCATCAGCACCTGTTCCTAGAAATCGAAACTGCCTTTCTGCCAAGGAAACGCTCTCCTGAAGAGATGTGGCTTCTTCAGAACATCTCGGACACAGTCCTACCCTTGGATTGCAGGAGAACAATACCCGCCCTGCCCTGCCCCAGGACAATGATCTTCACGAATCTAAAAGCTGCACTTGTCCTGCTGTCCATCCGCATGGCCGGCTGCTGATGTGTCATGAGTACGCTTCTCTCTCCATGTCTACTCCCTGATGTTCAGAAACACTAATTACACCGAGAGCTGATGAAATATGATTACATTTTTCTCTCCATTAAACAGGATATAGAATCATAATTCACACATATAAAATTGTTTTATTCCTTTTTCCTGTTTGCTTTGGAATTATTTCATGGTCTCGACAATGTAGGTTTTAGCGATGCTGTCTCTTCTGCAGAGCCAGTCAGCCGCCAGCACCCTGCAATTTTAATGATCTAATCCGACAGCTAGCATGCTTTAATTTAAAGTTTTATTAACGACCACTTTCTACCCTCAAAGACTATATTAAAATTTGTTAATGGAATTGGAGATTATAAATGCCCCACTGCAAGGCCCACTTGTGCTGTTCTGCACCACCCCCTTTAGAATTCAGAGCAATCCTATTAACTCTTCTTTATGTTTTGTATAGGTCATTTTGATTGCAGCTTTTTTGTGTACTTCCCTTATGAGATAGAGTTCCCCAAATCTGAGCATTTGAAAGAATATAATTTTACAAAAGATCACATATTTCAGATTCATTATCCTTCAATGGTGAGCTTAAAATTTAATTTCTTTGACTTACTGCAAATTTTTTTTAATCTACCAGGGGGAATAGAAATGAATTCCACAGGTAGTGTCAGAATGTGGGACAGAAATGACAGAATCCACCCCAACTGCTTTGAAAAAAAGCAGAGGAAGAAGAGGGAGGAGGATGCAAGGGTATGGGCTGTTCATAGGCATAGAGTTGGATCAGGGCAACATTGTCCCCTATGCTCTGGGAAGTGTGAAGCCCTTTGCACAAAAGAGATCACTTTTTCACATGTTATCCATGCAAAGGCTGCCTCCATTAGCCTGGTCTTCTAATGGGCATCTTGAGACTCCTCTCGAGGTCTCCCAGGCTGCACTTGTGCATCAGGGCCCCACGTTCAACATGCCATGAAAGGCAACCCCCACACCCATTATTTATTTTGTTTAAGGAGTCCATAAAAGCATCACCAGCCTCCAAATCTCCCCAGACCCCAGCACCAATGGTCATTGTTTGCCTCAGGAAATGCACTATTAATCATTTGTTGTATAGACTTAATTTCTCACAATTCTCCCTTCTTTATTTTCTGTCCCTATTGTTCCTTTCTCCTGCTTAAACATTTCAGCCACCCAGTGAAAAGGCAGAAACAACATCAGGTTCTCAAGAAACCAAACAATCAATCAGTTCACCAGCTTCACAATAGGACTCAACAGGAGCAGCAGGGCAGCTGCCTGTTGTTTGAATATCACTCACCCAAAAGGTTTGGCCAGTGTACAGAAAAAGCAGTTATTCACGGGAAAAAGAGGTAGGTGAAGGACACAGAGGGGGATTTCTAAAGTGGAAATTTTTACATTACAGAAGTTTACACTTGAGCTACTCATCTGGTCTCCTTTTACAGTTGATGAAAAGACATTTTAAACGTGGGGTGCAACTCATCTGAGGCATTTGAAATAACCAACCCTAGGACAAAACGAACCAGCCGTGCTGTGAAGTGGCCATTTCTCTCCAGCCTCCCCTAAAAATAGACTGAGCAGTGGAGTAGGGTACAGTGCAGACCTCTAAAGTCAGGGAAAACATACTCCCCTCTCTGCAGGGAGTGCCAAAGTCAGATCCCAAAGGAAGGGGTTTTCCGAGCTGCCCCAACCCCTTGATGCTCCAAGCTCTGTAGCCAGCTGAGCACAGCCAGGGGCAGGGAAGAGCGCTAGACTGGGTGGAGCACCTGAGAGACACACAACCCCCTTTACAGCAGCGATAGAAGATTTATTGTTTGCCTACCTCCTGCTTGGCTGCGACAGCCCGAGGTGTCAGACAAAGCAGTGTCGCTGGTGGGCGGTCAGTTCTTCTCCCTCTTCCCTTCCTCAGTTTCATACCCATCCTTCATACTGTTGTTCTTAAGCTCTTTATACTGCTGCTGAGTTCCCCTTCCACTGTGGCATTCAACATATGCTGTCCTTGGGTGGCTTTTCCCCACCCCCACCTCTCTACCCCCAGGGCTCTTGCAAACCACTGCAAACCACTTCTCCCTTTTTCTTCTGAATCCTTTCAAACTGACATCACCTGTGAAGCCTGAGGCCTCCAAACCCACCTGTGCCAAGGATAAGGTTCCCATTATTGATGCACCCTTTACTCAAGTTGCTAGTGGGTGGTATTTCCCCATCCCTAGGTCCTGTTCTAAATTTGCTCCTCACAAAGTTGGGTAGGCCTTCCACAGTTGACAGTGCTTAGCCTAATTTTGGTTCCATGAAGGTTATTTGCCATGGGGATGTGCAGCCCATGTACACAGTGGAAGTATAGAGAAAAATCATTTGGACCTCCATCTCTTGATGCTATGTGACCCGAAATCAATGACACCAAGTGGTGGGACACAGGCAGGTTGGGTTATTTCTCAGTCTCAATCGCCTAACGCTCCTGTGCGTTGCTTCTTGCTGCCAGCTCCCCCCACAGCCCTTGCAATCCCATCCCACTGCTGGATCCAGCCCATTTCTGCCCTGTAACCCTGTCCCTTTTGGGCTGGCAGCCTGTTAGATGGGAAGGAAAGATGGAGCAGATAGGCACATCAGGAGCACAGGTCACCAGCCCCGGCATCCTGGCTTGCACGTGCCAGAGCTTGTGCCATGATTTAATGCTCTCACCTATGCTTACCAGGCTACTTTAAATCAGTATCCTGATTTCGTTTGCTGGCTCCTTACTCACCACCCAACCAAACAATAGCACATGACTGCAGAAATCCAGTCAAGGCGATGTGGATTGTGAGCACACAGTTCAGAATTTATCTTTTGTGAATATTTGTGTATTAAAGTTACAGATTTGCTTTTTCACCATATTTGCAATAGCACTGCTCAAATATTTGTGGAGACTGAACGCAGCCTAATTGAAATTCAGTTGAATTCAAATTAATATTCATNTTTTTTTTTTTTCTTTCCACTCTTCACTCAGCTCTAAAAAGAAGCAGCTTCCTGCTGTGGAGGGGGCAGCTGTAAGCTGGTAGACTCCTGTAAGGGTGAAAAGTTTGGCAATCCAATTTGAATTTCTGGAAGCAGCCACACACTGGATGTCACCTCTATCTACATCATCTGCATGTATTGACAGGCAGGGCTTGAGCTCCATCAGTTTATGGCTGTGTCGGGCGGGTGCTGATGGCTGGAGAATTGTAGCACCTCACTCTGCAGCGCTGCTTGTGCCACCTGCTCCTTTCTCCTTGGCACCCAGCTCCTGTCACAGTGGCAGTGCCCTCTGCAGCACTGATGGCTCTGTGCCTTTGCCAGGTTGCCCTCTAAGCAGCAGCCAACCTCCCCCTAACTGAGCCCTTGTGAAAGGTACAAGTGTGTCGTCAACCACAGGGCAGCTGGGGCTTCTCCAGGAGGAAAGGGCAGAGGTCTGCAGCTTTTGGGAAGTGGAGGGGGATTTGGGGATGTTGCTTATTTGTAGCTGTGCAGGAGCAGGGCTGAGCTCACTGAGACCCCCAAGCCCATCAATTTTTTTCATGATCATCTATCACGTGATTCCTATCAAAGGTGAGCAGAAATTTTTAGCAGAATGTGTTGAAAGCCCACACCTCTAAAAAGCATCATTCCCAAACCTTATCCACTTTCCCATGTCTCTTCAGACTGCTGCTCTCTGTCTGCCACTAAGAAAATCTTGCATCAGGAGATGCGAGATGCCAGGCACAGCGAAACCTTTCTCCAGTCACCCAGGAAACATAAGACACTTTTCTTCTTTGAAAAAATGTGGAAATTAGACTGGAAGCACTACATGGGTGCAGCTCTACCCAGATAAACTCACAGACTGTCAGGATGCAGATGTTCCTGTGGACTATTACTGTTCACATGCTTTTCTGAGCATCCCAGGTAGTCTGCAAGTGCTTCTCGTCAGGTATTTATGGTCCCCAGTAAAGCACTAAGGTGGAAATATTATAAACTACACATTTAACAAGAAAAATACGGGTATGGCAAAAAATACCTTAGAGGCACTGAAAAGCTTTGAAAGATCTTGGAATCATCTCGGATGACTTTTTTTTCCAAAGATGGGCTTTTACTAGCACTGAGTCAGTATATAGTCACAAATACTGTTTGTTTTCCTCTTGATTTTTAATCTTTTATATGCCTCATGGCTGTAACACCTAAAGGAAATGGAAGCAGGTGCAGCAGGAAGCCTGCTTGTCTCCTCAGGTACAAGGATAGGCAACAGACCTAAGGCAGGAGTCCTTGTAGCAAAGAGACTTTATGACTCCCAAGCGCCGTATCCCTTCCCTGCCTTAGCAAGGAGAAAAGCATAAGACAAATTTATCACGCCTCTAAATACCAGTGTAGCTGAACATGGCTTTTAAAAAGTCACCGTAGTGCTCCAGCCCCAACCACGACTCAACTGCCACAAATCATGGGTAGGATGTCCCGAGCTCCATGTTTGCATTTCCATACCTTAGCACATTGCTGGAGATAACTGTACTGCCCTCCGGCTGTAAAACTTAACGCTAAATGCCACCAGAGTGCAAAGAAGAGTTGAGGGGAAAGGGATGGCCGGGGTTTAGAAAATATCCTCTTTTCAGTGCTGTGATTTTATAACAAGGTTTCATGTTTGAGTGGAGTTTCCACTCTGGGTGTATCTCATGAAAAGTCATTGTCTAAACTGGAGCGCAGGCACTGCTGGGCTGCATCAGTTGAGGGATCCCACTAAGCCAGAAAACTCTCTCTGGCATCAAATGCTTCAGGGAAACATGCAGAATTCTGAAGTTGTTTAGAGGTGGTGGCTTTTCACCACATAATTTTTCTTCTCACTCCTCAAATGTCTGGATTCAGGGTCAGGATGGTGGCATCATTGCCATGGTGGATTGTCACAAGGTGGAAAGAGGCAACTGTCCCAGGAAAAACAATCACAGGTAATATGTTTGCCATCATCTCCCTAGCTGGACATTTGGGGTTTCTCTACAGCCAGAGGCAACTGGGGGAAGACTCTTATGGTCAGGGGATAATTCAGGCTAGAAGGGACCTCTGGATGTCACCTAGCCTGACTCCATCCCACCTTTCTTAGACACCTTTCTCAGGGTGGAAGGAAATGTCACAGAAGGCACAGCAAGCTATCTTTTAGGAAGCAAACTCAAGGGGGATTGAATCATGCCGTGTGCTGTGCCATAATGTATGCACACAAAGGGTTGAGCAGGCAGCCTTACATCTGAATAATTTTTCTGCCTCAATACATTTTCTATATTCCCACTTTAGTGAATCTTCCTTCTCCTCTGGGGAAATCTCTACAGGAGTGCCAGGCGGAAGGTGCAAGACTGAGATGTCTCCTAAGCTTCTGTCACTGCCTGATCTCCGTGATCCTGAACTTCTGGGACCAAGATGGGGTAAAAGGCATTAGAGAAGAGCAATCCAAGGCAAGCTGGATCCTCCCGTGCCCGTGGATGCTCAGCATCGCCAGGCTGGATTGCAGCCAGCAGGAGCTTTACTGTCCTGTATGCACTGAGCATTTCACTCATGTCCCTGGTACCAAGACAAGGTTCACCAGGCAGCAGTTTCCGGATTTCTCAGCATTTCTTTACAAAATACAGGCACAGCAGCTGCTGCTGCTGCTCTCCAGCCCTCTGATCCCTCACTTGCTTTGGCAGCAAGATGAATACTGTTTCAGCTCACCCAGCAGCTCAGCCACTGTATTATTAGGTTTCTTCAAAACCCCTGAATGTCCCATCTACACCCAGTGACTTAATATTTTTTAAATTACCTATTTGCACCAGCGCCTCTTCATTTGATACCTTAATCCTTAATAGCAACTCACCTTTATTACCAGAAAAGAGCAAGTCAAGAGCAGATTTCTCCCAACATCCCCTGAGGTGAGAACTTATGAAATGAAATCATTTCACTTCTCAGCTGTGTCCTCATCTTCCTTAATTGTTCCCTTTAACTCCTGGGGAGCCAGCAGACCTGTCTCGTTCCTTTGCAGGCTTTCCTGTTCCTGGCAGACTTGAATTATCTATTGTTTGTTTTCATTCCTACCAAGACTTGTTATTTCTTGCTGGCTTCCTGTTTCCCTTCTTTCATGCTGTATTTTCTGCCCCTGTTTACTGACCTCATGAAGGTTGGATTTCCATTTTTTGAAGGACCATTGTGTGGCCCAAACACCTTCCTGAACCCTGCCATTTACCTGTGTTCTCTCCTGCCTTCCTCCCGTGCTTGCTGATCAGACCCACTCAGGCAGCTCGAGACCCTTTGGTACTGTCAGGTCCTGGCGTAGCTCAGCATATGCTGAAATCTCATTAATGGTAATTAAAGCTGAGCATGTGGTTAAGTGCTTTGCAGAAGGTAACTGGTTTGCCATGTCACTCCTTAAAGAGCATCCACGCCAAATTCTAGAATTTTAATCTCTTTCCTTTTGACTCTTGATGCCATCGGACGGCTTCCTCGTTTTGCTGAAATCTCTCCGTCTAAAGGTTAGCATCGCTGTGATGGGATTGGATCCTCTTCTCTCCCAAGGATGAGGGACATAATTACATTCTTAACAAGTGAATTAATTTACAGCATGAGTTCTCGAACAATGAGCATTCTCCCCGCAATGTTCTGGAAGTGTCGTTGAGCTGATCGTGCACAGGAGCCTGCCCCACGCTTCAGAATGAGTGAATCTTCTAAATTCTATTTCATGCGTTATTGGGACTTTAAAAATTATGTCTTATTCATCTATTGATGACAGTGGCCTCTTGGGTGTAAATTGAAGCAATTATGAAGGATCATGCAAATTAATCAATTATTTTCAGATTATTACATTCAAGGAGTAGTCTTGCTCTTCGATTTAGTTAAACTCTGCCTCTGAGTCAATTTTCAAACCTCCAAATTAAGCTATTTATTAGCTAAGAAGATCTGGGGGAAAAAAAAAAAAAGTTTAACTCATGAATTGAATGGCAGAAGGGGTCATTTTGAAAGGGGTTTAACACATCAGCTGCAATATTTAAGAGCATACAGAAGCACCAGCCCTGACTCCAGCTCAGATGGGATGTTTGGGATCGTGTAAAACACAACAACATAATCCAGACACAGTGAACAAATCTCAGCGCAGCCGTGACATTGAAGTTGCAGCAGTTTAATGGAGAGTGGGTGCTGCTGGGAGGGGAGGGACAGAGGGAGGCCAAGGGAATGGGCTGCACTGGGATTGTGGTGGGAGATGTGCCCTCTGCTCCTGCTTGCCATGGGTAGATGCTCTGGGAACCATCCTTGTCCTCAGCTCTGGTGTTTCCCCTGCTGAAAGCTCTTGGAGAAGGTAGCACCAAGTCTGCACCCCCAGGGAGCCCTGGGCTGGGGATGGGACCCCCTCAAAGAGCCACAGATGCTCCTGTCCCAGCTCCTTTCTGCAGTTTTACTTGTCCATCCATCATGGATTATCACGGCTCTTCCAGACTGGCCCAGTTAATGCAAATACTGATGATAGCTAAGAGGAAATAAAATGAGAATTAGGAGGCCAGCTGAGGGGCTCCTTACCCACAATCTCAGCCCCATGGAAGCTGGGCAGGCAAAGGCAGGCAGCACTGCCAGGGAAGCTGCCTGATGGCAGGGCAAAGCCCACTGCTTGCCCACAGTCCTGTTCTCTGCCCACCACTCAGGCAGAGGGGTTACAGGGTGGATGAAGGCTTTTGAGTTTTAATTTAAGTGATTCTAAACCAGCTTTGGGTTTATAGCTAATAAGACATTAGTATGCTAATTAAATTATCCATGGAGTGGTATAAAGAGGCCTTCCTGAAGTTTAATGGCTGTGTAAAAGGTAACTCTACTTGTGATGTAATTAATTCATGGAACAATAAATGTAAAATTAGATTCTTATTAATATTGGAGAGGTTTTTCCTGCATTAGGAATGAAGTGGGGGGACTGGTCATTTTTGCTTTTGATGTGGGAGAAAGGAGATGGCAGTTCCCAACTGCAAAGCACCTCTACCCTTGACAACATCCCTGCATCCACGTCCTCTCCATCCTGGCCAGGCAAAGATTTGCTCCCTGGGGAAAGCTCCTACAGCCCACAGCCTTCCTATTAATATCACACAGGGCAAAAGGAAGCACCCACGCAGTGAGCTTTCTCATGTTTGCTGTCCTGGGACTGCTCAGATGAGAGGACAATTCATTTTTTAAGAGCAGCAGGACAGAAGAGCTTCCTCAGAAAAACAAACCTTGCCTTGGACTCAAGTGACAAGGAAAAAAAAAAAGGCAACTAAAGAGTGGCTCCTCTTGAAAAAGCAGATACTTCAGCTAATCCTGGACTTCCCCAGGGCCATGAAGTCTTTCAAGTACAGAGAGGGATGCAAACCTGTATTTCTTTGCTGAAAAAAAAGAGAGGCATGACCTCACAGCTCTATGAAACCTCAGAGGAGCTGCTGTGTCTGTCAGCAGAGCAGCTCTCCCAACATACATGCTGGGATCTGCTCCGTAACATCCTGGATGGGTCACCCCACCATCTGCTCCTCTGCCCAGCCAGTGCCACAGCATTTGCAGAAATCTGCCATACCCGAGGGGTTTCTAGACTCAAAACCTGAGTCTCCATTGCATGTCAAGGGGGAAGTAGTAGGTTTTAAGCAGATTACCCCAGAAGTTGCAGGGTCTGGCAGCAGGGAAACAAAAAGGACTTCAGTCTGCCTTCACCCACCATGTCCGCCCATCCTAGACTGCCCAAAGTCAACATGNCTCAAAGCCAACATGAGGGCTTTCCTAGGCTTTGGGTTCCTACCCCAGCCCTCCCTGCAATCCCTGGGATCTGCAGGCTTTGGGGGCCTTCCCAGTCATCCCCCACCAAGCTGAACCACCCTGCAGGGGTGGGACAGCCCCACAAGAAAAAGTCACCTACCTTGCAGGGGCTTCTACAAGTAAAGAGGGGCATAACGAATGTTCTGAAAGCAAACAGATCAAACCTGCCCTCTGGCTTGGTTCTGGCTGCAGGGAAGGGGGTGTTTGTGAGCCAAGACATCAGTTCTGCCAGGCTGAGCTGTCTTTCCACTCCTGCCCAGCATCTCTCGTGGGCACAGGTACCACCCCTCTGTCCAGGGAGATTTCCTCCACCNTCCTGGATGGGTCACCCCACCATCTGCTCCTCTGCCCAGCCAGTGCCACAGCATTTGCAGAAATCTGCCATACCCGAGGGGTTTCTAGACTCAAAACCTGAGTCTCCATTGCATGTCAAGGGGGAAGTAGTAGGTTTTAAGCAGATTACCCCAGAAGTTGCAGGGTCTGGCAGCAGGGAAACAAAAAGGCCTTCAGTCTGCCTTCACCCACCATGTCCTCCCATCCTAGACTGCTCAAAGCCAACATGAGGGCTTTCCCAGGCTTTGGGTTCCTACCCCAGCCCTCCCTGCAATCCCTGGGATCTGCAGGCTTTGGGGGCCTTCCCAGTCATCCCCCACCAAGCTGAACCACCCTGCAGGGGTGGGACAGCCCCACAAGAAAAAGTCACCTACCTTGCAGGGGCTTCTACAAGTAAAGAGGGGCATAACGAATGTTCTGAAAACAAACAGATCAAACCTGCCCTCTGGCTTGGTTCTGGCTGCAGGGAAAGGGGTCCTTGTGAACCAAGACATCAGTTCTGCCAGGCTGAGCTGTCTTTCCACTCCTGCCCAGCATCTCTCGTGGGC